>CM044402.1:23462500-23967500 GCA_024322285.1 Musa beccarii
AAGCTCCCGGACTTCACGATGATCTTGGCAAGTTCCAACGAGTTTCATTGGCAAGCTCTAATCTTTCTTGGCAAGCTCCGTGAACTTCCGACGAACCTTCCGATGAACTTTCGAAAACCCTTCGGCAAGCTCCCTACTCATTCTCGGCCAGTTCCAGCAGCACTCCCAACAAATCTTCGGACTTCCATCAAACTCTCAAACTCTCAATGATCCATCACACTTGTCTTTCAGCACTTTGTTTTGCTTTACGTCTTCATCGTCATCATAGTTAATCCTGCACACACACAAACAAAAACTCTGCTTCAATCTAGATAATTATTACAACGCGAATTGACATTCAGTTGCCCGGCACGTCATTGGTCGGCGCTTCATCCGATTCTTCAGTGCATCATCCTCTCTTGCATCTTGTTGCCCAATCGGTGGTTGACCTCCACAACCTCGATATCCTTGGCGTAACTCCGCTCTTCTTGGCCCGATGCCCGACGTCCGAAGCCTTCTGCCGATTGTCGATCGAACCTCCGGCTCGACATCCAATATCCTGATGTGATCACCCAGCGCAACATTAATTCCTCCAGCATCAACTAGCTAATCCTGATCAATAGTAGACCTATGTAACTTAAAACGTAGTTAGACCATAAAACACAATCAATTAGTTTCATCATCAAAATCCGAGATTCAATAATTTCTCCCTTTTTGATGATGACAACTAATTAATGACTAACGGAATTAACCATAACTCCTCGGAGTTTAACCAAACTCCCCCCTATCAATATGTCATTGATAGAATACTTGGATTATCTCAAATCCAAATAACATTCATCACAAATTATGATAATTAAGAAACCATCATACAAATATATAAAATATTCAATTCAATGCATAAAGACATCAATCTACTTCTCCCCCTATGTCATCAAGAAAATGGAGAAGTTGCATCGTAGCTAGTTTAAAAGATATGCAAATTTTACAACACACTAGCTATTAATCACATCATACAACATTTAAGCATAGCAAGATTTTTAAAGATGTCCAAGCATAGCAATTTAATAATTGCTTTTTGTGCAAATTTGCACTTTACTTTTCTTGAAATTGCATGGTAACAATTTTTTGGTATTCAAGTTCTTTTCCTCTTTTATAGGCTAGTAAGATAGCAAGTTTGCACTTTGATTTCTTTATGATATGCCAGGCTAGCAATTTTCTTCCTCTTGAATGAGCTAGCAAATTTTTCATTTAAGGTGCAAGCTAGCAATAAACTTTCTCCCCCTTTATCAATATCAAAAAGAAAGGGAAGATAAAATATGATGATATAAACTTTTCACATAAGTTTGTAAAAAAAAAAGTTTACATCAATCTTCAACTCATGATATGAATATATCAATATATCAAAATTCTACATGAATATTAATTCAACAAGCTAGCTCCCCCTTTGTTAATGTCGAAAAGAAAGAATGAATATTATTTCAATCAAATAATTTTGCACCAATCAATATTTCACTTTTTATATGATGCAAACAAGCCATAGATGCAAAGAATTCATGAAAGATATCAATATGAAACATCAACAAGGATCAAGAGATATCATACATGGTTCACAAATGTCCTTTTTCATTTTAACAAGATCAAGATTTATATGTATCAATTTTTAATTCAAGATAAAGTGTATACAACCAAGAATCATGATACAAATAAAACATATCATTCTCATAGATCAAGTCATGATTCAATGATTTATCATAAAGTAAATTTCATTTATATCAAATATTCAATTTTCCATACAAGGCAAAGAAATCATGTCACTTCTAGGATATAATATCAAGGCTCAAGAAAAACATAATTCATTTGAGAATGGGTAGCACGAAGAGCATCTTGATTCATGCATAAGAATTTTTATTAAGATTACATTTCATAAGAAATTTCAAGTATCAAATATCAAGTAACAATCATGTTTCTTGAAATTTCTCAAGTCAAGATGTCAAAAGAAAGTTCATGATTCGGTTGAAACAAAATCTCATTCAAGTCAATTCATCAACTCGAAATCCATAATCAAATCATCAAAATTACTTTCATAATTTGCGAGATTCATAAGATATCATGAAATCATTAATCTCGATAAGAAGGGAAAAGCTTTTTCCTTTTTTAAGTGATTCTTTTAACACATCATCAGAATCTCATTCATAATTCAAGTGATTCACAAAATATCATAAATGAATTCATCACTTGTCTTTCATAAAAAATAATCAAAAATTTCAAGAATCATACATTTCCCTTTTAGTGATTAATTTTATTTGAACATGCCTTTGTCTTTTAATGTAAAATAGAGATAAGCATGAAAGTTCAAGACATAAAGGCTAAATCTCATAAAGAAAATTGTCAAGAGGATTTTAAATATTCATTTTCAAGCCATGATAAAAAGAGTAAGTCAAAAATTCAATCATATCATGTCATGAATTCCAAAGGATACCTTAAGTTATCAACATCACATTAAAAAGATATTTCAAAAAGATATATCAATAAGTGATTCATTTGTATCATTTCATTTGAATTCATGATTCATATTTAAAATGTATCTCATGTCATAAATATGAAACAAGCATTTGTCAAATTCAAAATCATTCTCAAAATTACATTCAATAAATTCATACATGACAAGCATTGAAATATCGATAAGATAGAGGATTGCATTTCATTTTTTATAAATTTTTATTCATGTGATTTGCTTCTTATAAGCATGCATTTACTTTAAAAAGAAATGTTAACATTCAAGATGGAAAGATAAATTTTGTCATAAAGATCATTAAGCCAAATCACATCAAGTATGTGGCATTTTCTAAAAGATTCAATTCAAGATATTCACATGGATTCATCAAGACCGAAAACTTTAGATATAGAAGAATTTTCAAGATCATGCATTTTCTTTTTATGATTCATTTCATATAAGTATGCCTTTGTCTTTTAATGTCAAATTGAGACAATCATGAAAGTTCAAGACGTAAAGGCAAAAACCATCATCAAGATTCTTAAAGTCAAAAAAATATAACACATCATATAAATAATTCATCATAAAATAATTAAGACCAAAAACACATAGGTTCAAAATGCAAGAGTCACTCATCACACATATTGTGTTTTATTTTAATTTGTTTATTTCATATGAGTGTACTCATGTTTTAAAAGATGAGTATCATTTTTAAAAATAACACATAAGTTTTGCCATTAAGATATGATATCATAAAATCATTAAGCATGATAATAACCTTTTAAATCCTTATGCATGATATCATGAAAATAAACTTTTTATATTTTTATTTTATCATTAACAATGATGATTTCATAAGATATATTCTAATATTTACATGAAAGCCATCATCGTATAAATTTGAAATACAAGTTTTGTCATTAAGGCCATTAAGATCAAATGCATCATACATAAAACATCATGATAGTACATTTTTTTTTATTTTTATGAGTTTCAATTTACATGATTTTATTTTTCATAAGAATGATCAAATTTTTGTATGAAAATGTTATGCATCATATTTAAACATGAGAGCATCATCATATTTAGAAATGATTTCATCATTAAGATCATCAAGACAAACACATTATTTCAAATTATAAGATTTCAAGTGGTTAAGTATGATACAATCATTAAGCATGTTTTCATAATGCATTATCAAAATCATTTTAATTCTTTCTTTCATTTGTTATAACAAGATGATCAATACTTCAATTTTTACTAAAATCATGCATCATTTTATAAATCTAAAAAATAATTTTCGTCATGAAAATCATCAAGTTCAAATATATATTATTACAAAATGTAGAATTTGAATCTTTATCATTTCAATTCCACATTAAGCATGATACAAAAATTTAAAGATCAAGCATCATGTTTAGAAATGAAATATAAAACATTAAGATACACATGCATGGATTAATCATAGGTAATATCACAAATCATGCAAGTATCATTCATAATTTTTTACTTTTTAAAAATTCTAGCTGAAAAAGCAAGAAAATATTTGAAAATAAATTTTTATTTCCTACCAACTAAACTACACACTCATGAAAATTTTCAAATAATTTCATAAAGCAAAGGAGCTTTGGTTAAGTTGTTTACCTTGTAGTCGAAGATTGTCAAAGCCCAATTCGTCATTTCGTCTTTACTTGATTCTTCTTGGTAAGCCTTCTTCTACTTCATTGGTGGCCTATTTTTTCATTCAAGTTCATTTTCAGTTTTAGATTTTAGTTTAATGAACTTATTAAGATTCATTAAAAGTTCAATATCCTCTTCATTGTCCTCATCGCTTGAGTCATCACTCAAGTGGCATTTCATAGTTCAGAGTTCCAAAACCTTTTTATTCTTTAGAAGGTGGTTCAAATATTCATTATGTTCAACATATTCCAAGAAACTCATTTCATATGTCATTAAGGATCCAATGAGTTCTTCAATAGAATAATCATTTAAATCTTTAGTTTCTTGTATCACCATTATTTTAGGATCTCACCTTTTTGGAAGGGATCTTAAGATCTTGTTAGTGAGTTCAAAATTCAAAAAATATTTACCAAGAGCTTTTAGACTATTGACAATATCCGTGAAACGGGTGTACATGTCGCCGATAGTCTCGCTTGGTTTTATTCAAAAAATCTTAAAATCATGCAATAAGAGGTTTACTTTCGAGTCTTTGACTCTACTAGTTCCCTCGTGTATAATTTCAAGTATTCACCAAATTTTAAAAGCCATTTCGTATATAGAAATCTGATTAAACTCATTTTTATCTAAAGTGCAAAATAAGGCATTCATAGCCTTTGCATTCAAAGAAAAAGATATTTTCTCCAAATCCGATCATTCGTTCATCGGTTTAGAGGAAAGTTGAAAACCGTTTTCAATAACATTCCATAAATCCAAATCCATTAAAAGCAAGAAAACTCTCATTCAAATTTTCCAATAAGTATAGTCTGATCCGTTAAAGAACGGTGGACGAACAACCGAAAAGTCCTCTTGAAAGCCATAAAGAGCCATTTCTTATGAGTGTAAATCTGAATGAGAAATAACATAGCTCTGATACCAATTGTTAGGGATCGAGCGGCACTAAGAGGGGGGGGTGAATTAGTGTAGCGGATAAATATGACAAACTTCGGCGCTTTTAAAATAACTTCGAAAACTTTGTACGTTGAAAGCAACGTTTCATTTGAAATTATTTCGATTGCATTTTAACTTGAAGGAATATGTAAGAAGGAGACAATGAAGTAGAGCATCAAAGTGAAGATAGTTTACAGTAATGTAAATGACAATAAGATAAATACAAACCGATTTATAATGGTTCGGTCATACGACCTATGTCCACTCCCGATTCCTCTTCACTTGAAGTCATCGACTTTTCTACTAGCTATCCTCCTTCTAATGGATGAGGATGAACTCCCTTATAGCACCTCTCCTTTTGACGGGCTTAGGAGATAACCCTTACAAGGCCTCTCACCCCTCTCTTGGACTAGAACACTCTTAAAACTTAGAGGAAAGATTTTGATACACTTTTAATAGAGTTTTCCCTCTTTTTATCTCAGTTCTAGACATCCCTTCATCCATGAATAAGAGGGGTATTTATAAGCCTCAAGAGGATTCAAATTTGGAGCCCAAACTTGGAGCCCAAACTTGGAGCCCAAATTTGAATCACCTTGGTTTTCGGTATTCTGGCAGTACTGGGCGGTGCCACCGCTAATGCTGTCGGGTGCTGGGCGATGCTACCTCCCCAGCCTAGGCGGTGCCATCGCCCAACTCTCTGGTCATGGGTGGTGCCACCACCCAGCCTATTCTAGCACGTCGGTTTGGACCTTAAACTCGGCCCAAATCGGTCCAAAACAAGGTCTAATTGGCCTCTTCTTGATTTATAGGATTAATACCTAATCCTAAACCAAATTACATACTAACTATGAATTTTAAAGATATTTTCTAAGCTATTACAAAGTCCAACAAGTTAAAACTTCTTCCGGTGAGCTTTCGGCGATCTTCTAGCGGTCTTCCGACGAACCCTCGGAAACCATTCTGCGGACTCCTGGTAAGTGAAAGGATCAAAAGGCACTAAGAGGGGGGGGGGTGAATTAGTGCAGCGGATTAAACTCGTATTCTTGAACCGATTTCGCAAAGAAACACAAGTTCGTGGAAGAATTCGATTCGACGAAAGAGAACTTGAAAGTAATTGCTTGTGAAAAGGAACTAACTAAGAACTTGCAGCCAAGAAATGAAGTGATTTCAGAAATGTAAACACTCACACATTTGAGGAGACAATGATGTATAGTGGTTCGGTCAAATGACCTACATCCACTCTTGAAGCCTTTGCAATGAGGCTCCGCTCTTCCACTAGCAAGTCCTTTGAAGGGGAAGGATCAAACACCCCTTTTTACAACCCTTTACAAGATGTTCACACTTGTACAAGATCTCTCAAGAAGAAGAAGAGTGAACACTTAGCAAAGAATACAACACTTTTCAAAAACTCTTCAAAAGCTCAAGACTCAAACTTTTTGCACAAAAGGGTAACCCTTTCAGCTGAGAAAGGGGGTATTTATAGATCCAAAAGTGGATTTAAATTGGGCTCCAAATTCCAAGTGAATTTGGAGTCCCAGATTACAGTGGTCAAAGCGGTGCCACCGCTTTGTCGGCGGTGCCACGCATGTCGATCTTTGGTGGCGTCGAGCGGTGCCACCGCTTCAGCAAAGCGGTGCTACGCTCGGCCCGTGGATGGCGGTGCCGCTCGCTCACGGCGGTTCCACCGCGTTAGTGAACAGGGCGGTACTCGCGCAGCGGCGGTTCCACCGCTTGTGTGTGTGCTTGGCGGTGCTACGCTCCAGGTGGCGGTTCCACCGCCCAGTATGTTCCACCGCCCAGGCTTGGGCGGTTCCACCTCTTGCCCCATTCGGACAGAGTGAATGGGGCTGTTTGGTCCTCAACTTGACAAGAGGTGAAGTGGCCTGGTTGGCTATCGAATTTTAGGCAGGATTTATTTCTTAAATCCTTGCTCTACTCATGTGCAAATTTACGAACATAACTTAACGTGATTTGATCGGACACCCTTCAAGTCGACTTTGAGTACTACGGCGAGATTGAGGGGCCTCCGATGCTTCCCTGATTGCGCGGTGGTCTCGCAAAGATATTCCGGCAAGCCCAACTAGTCTTGGCTGGTTTCGAATTTTCCGAAAGTTCCGCGAACCTTCGACGATCTTTGAAATGGACTTTCAAAACTTCGACAAGTCCTCGAGTTGATCTTGGATGGTTCCGCAACTCTTCCAAAATCTCTCGGACTTAGATGAACCACCGACGGACTTGGCCTTGATAAATCACGTTATGTTTTCCATCGTAGTAATTCCTGCACACTCATCTCAACAAAGAGATTAATACAAATATTTCACCACTTGATTTCATCATCAAAATCCGAGATTTAACAATCTCCCCCTTTTTGATGATGACAATCAATTGGTGATGGAGTTATTCTTAACTCCCCTATGTATATGCCATAAAGAAAAATCACTTGAATTCAATTTTGAATTCAACATAATTAATTTTAATTTCAAGATTTCAAACTAGACATCAAGGATATCAATGAAGTATACATATAAAAAGAAAGCATGATATCAAGAACCCAACTAAGTTTAATTTGGACAATGATATCATATAGCAATACACATTTCATTTCTCCCCTTTGTCATCAACAAAAAGGAGACGAGGGAATTATAACAACAAGGAGGGTCGGAAAACATCACAGATATGGAAAAGGAAATCGAAAACCGAAAACCATTCCCAGTGGCGAAAAGATATATCATGAAGTTAAGACAATATAGATGTCACGATGTAAGGAATACAATGAGACATGTCAACATACAACATAAGTTTACATCTTTGCAAGCTACTCTTCGGGAGGAATGCCAAGATGCCTATACATGTGATCGATCTTTAAGTTCATCTTCCGATCTCCTTCAAAATTTCAATTTGCTGTAGTTTTACTTCATTTAACTCTCTCATGATCGGTCATTAGTAGATGGAGCAGAAAATGTCACCGATGTAGCTGCAACAAAAGGATCGAGGAGGAGGAGATTCATTTCCCTAAGGACTGGTGTTTCAGGATGGTCTACTACGGGGAGGTATATCACATCTCCTAGGTTGCCTAACTCCTATTCCATGCTCGACAAGACATCTAAGTCGTCTTAGTTTAACATTAATAACATTAAATTTTTCGATTTGTATTGCTTCTTCATCTGGTGGCAGATGTTATGGGCATGCAATAGTCTAGTTATTAAACCTCCATATGGTAACATTGATCCTTTAGAAAGAACCTCTATCATGTGCTGCCTGATTAGGTAACCAAAACAGAATTGTTGTCTAGTCATAATCCAATATAAGGTACCTAATTCAGTGAAACTGATCTCATCATGATGAAACTGCTTAGGAATAATAATGTTTATCAGAATGTGATGCAAAATTTTAGAGTTAAAAGGTAATAGATGTTCACAACTCTTGGGAATTATTCCTAAATTTGGGTTTGCAAACACAGTTTCTAAAGCTTCTGAGTGAGTGGCACCAACTGTGTCCATATCCCATTTTCCCCGAAAATAACATCCTAGCTCTTTTTCAACAATTCCAATTAATGAGCATATAGTATTATCACATATTTGAATCTCATTACCTAGAAGATAAGTTGACAAGCCATCATCAGTCACAGTTAAATTAGCATAGAACAACTTAACTAAACGTGGATAAATAGGTTCAATAATTTGCAGAATAGGTAAAGCCTCTAAGTCTGCAAACCACATGAAAGGTTCTAAGTTTCCTAATTGATTCAAATCAACATACTTTCCTTTGTGAATGGGTCTTGAACCAAATTCAGAAAATCTAAGGGAGGCTTCTTGTGATTTAAACAAGGATTGGTCAAATGAATCTACCTCCATCCTTTTTCCTTTGTCTCTTGATGTTCTTCTAGGAGCCATTTCTATGAATAATCGAAAATTAATTGAAGAAAGGAATGAAACTTCACAAGAAAATGAAAGAGAAAGAATTCTGTTTTACCTTAGATTGGTTCTTTGAGATGTAGGAAGAATGAATCACGATAGAATCTCCTCCTTAGGTTTCTAGATAGGAAGAAATCACACCAATTTGAAGTTTAGAGGAGTTTAGAAGAGTGAGAGAGGCGGTATGCAGATTAGGGGAGGCGGTTCACCGGCCCTAATACAATTTATAGAGGGTGTTGGCGGTTCCATCGCCCAAGAAAGTTCCACCGCTGTGGTGACTACCCAGCGGTTCCACCGCCAAGATCATGGTGCTACCGCGTAGCACAAAACCACTTCGGATTTTAATGTTTTTCACACCCTCCTTTTTTTTTTTTTTTTTTTTTTTTTTTTAAAAAAATCTCAGAGATGGGATGAAGTCAAAAGAAATAAATCCATGGACAATCTGAATCAAATTGATGGAAATCATAGTTTAAACATAATTTCAAGAAAAGACATAAAAGGTTACTTACTTGGACAGTTTAGCATGCCTAATTCCCTTCTAATAAAATCAAATTGTTCCTCATTTAAAGGTTTCGTAAAAATGTCCGCTAATTGATGATTTGTATCAACAAAATCAAGAGTGACATTTCTACTACTTACATGATCACGTATAAAGTGATGCCGATGTCAATGTGCTTAGTGCGAGAGTGTTGGATTGCATTTTTAGTTAGACAAATTGCACTCGTGTTATCACACTTTATAGGAATATTTTTAAGTAGATTCCATAGTCCTCTAGTGTATTTTTCATCCAGATAACTTGTGCACTGCATGCACTAGCAGCTATATATTCACTTTCTTTGTAGATAGTGCAATCGAATTTTGTTTCTTGGAAGTCCAAGAAACAAGTGCATGTCCTAGAAATTGGCATGTTAGGATGTGCTTTTTCTATCTAGTTTACATCCACCAAAATCCAGATCTGCATAAGCCTTCAAACTAAAGTTTTCAGATTTTGGATACCATAATCCAAGATTAGGGGTCCCTTTAAGATATCTAAGAATCCTCTTGACCGCTTTCAAGTGAGATAGCTTAGGATTAGCTTGGAATCTTGCACATAGCCCTACACTCGAACATGATATCAGTCCTGTTGCAGTTGAGATAAAGGAGCTACCTATCATGCCCTATAAGTTTTTTGATCAAAGCTTTCTCCATTTTCATCCATATCTAATTTAGTGGAGGTGCTCATAGGAGTGCTAATTTCTTTTGATCCATCCATATTGAATCGTTTTAACAATTCCAATGTGTATTTTGATTGATTTAGAAATATACCATTACTTAGTTGCTTGATTTGAAGTCCTAAAAGAAATTTAGTTCTCCCATTAGGCTCATCTCAAATTCATCACTCATATCTTAGCAAATAAATCACATAGTGATTTATCACAAGATCCGAAAATGATATCATCAACATAAATTTGAACAATAAGAAAATTGTTTTCAAAATGTTTAATAAACAATGTAGTATCAACCTTGCCTTTAGCGTAAATTATTTGAAATCAAGAAAGAACTAAGCCTTTCATACCAAGCCCTAGGGGCTTGTTTAAGACCATATAAGGCCTTAGTTAGCTTAAATACATGGTTAGGAAATAGAGAGTTTTCGAATCCAGGGTGGTTGTTCAACATAAACTTCTTCGGAAATGAAACCATTTAAAAACGCACTTTTGACATCCATTTGAAATAATTTAAAATCTTTACTACTAGCATAGGCAAGGAGCATCCTAATGGCTTCCAATCTTGCCACCGGAGCGAAGGTTTCTTCATAATCGATACCTTCTTCTTGGTTGAAACCTTTGGCCACTAGTCTAGCCTTGTTTCTAACCACGATACCGCATTCATCTTGCTTGTTTCTAAAGACCCACTTAGTACCAATAACTAAGTGGTCATTAGGTCTAGGAACAAGCTTCCATACCTCATTCCTCTCAAATTGATTCAATTCTTCTTGCATTGCGATAACCCAAGAATCATCTTTTAGGGCATCAACAATGCATTTTGGTTCAACTTGAGAAAGAAAGGCAGCATGGGCACAAAATTTTTGAAAGAAGAGCGAGTTTGAACCCCTTTCGATGCATCTCCTATAATTAACTCCTTAGGATGAGCATCTACATACTTCCATTCCTTTGGTAAGGAAGCTTGGGAAGAAGATGCATCCAAGATGTTATTTTGAGGAGAGGGTTCATTCAAATTCAAATCATCAAGACCAAAATCATCATCAAAATCTTTTTTCTTAAATTGAAACTTCATTAAAAACCACATGAATAGATTCTTCTATAAGTAAGGTTCTCTTGTTGAAAACACGAAAAGCCTTAGAAACGGAAGAATAACCAAGAAATATGCCTTCATTGGATTTTGCATCGAATTTTCCTAAGGCATCCTTTTCATTCAAAATAAAGCATTTGCAACCAAAAACTTTAAAGTAAGAAACATTGGGTTTTTTATCATTCCATAATTCATATGGAGTTTTGGATAGGGATGGTCTCACTAGAACTCTATTCATCACATAGCAAGCCGTATTCACGGCTTCGCCCAAAAATATTTTGGTAAATTATATTCATTTAACATGGTTCTAGCCATTTCTTGCAAACTTCTATTTTTCCTTTCTACTACTCCATTTTGTTATGGATTTCTTGAGTAGAGAAGTTGTGATTGTATCCGTTTGTTTCACATAAATTTTGGAAGTCATGATTTTGAAATTCACCTCCATGATCACTTATTGATGAGATCATAAAGCCTTTT
The DNA here is from genome assembly GCA_024322285.1 of Musa beccarii. Lineage (NCBI taxonomy): Eukaryota > Viridiplantae > Streptophyta > Magnoliopsida > Zingiberales > Musaceae > Musa > Musa beccarii. Next base: position 23,474,264 of record CM044402.1, read on the forward strand.
TTTCATTTTGAGTGAGTTTACAAAATTTAGAGAAACATTTGAAGCAATCACTTTTATGAGCCAAAAATAGGTCCAAGTGTATCTACTATAGTCATCCACAATTACAAAAGCATATTTGCTACCACCTAGGCTTGTTATGTCAATTGGTCCAAATAAGTCCAAGTGGATCAATTGCAATGGTCTAGTGGTGCTAATGTGATTTTTTGATTTGAAACTAGTCTTTATTTGTTTTCCTAGTTGACATGCATCACATACCTTATCCTTAACAAATTTCGTGTTTGGGATACTTCTTACTAAATCTCTAGATGAAATCTTAGAGATTAGTTTCATGCTTGCATGGCCTAGCCTCCTATGCCAAAGCCAAGCGTCATCATTCAAAACCGAAAAACACATTTCATTACTTAATTTATCAATATTTATTGTGTAGACATTATTTTGTTTTAAAGCAATCATGGATATGTTGTTGTTGGGTTTTTCAATAATGCAAACATTGGATTCAAATTTAACAACATAACCTTTATCACATAGTTGACTAATACTTAAAAGATTATGTTTTAAACCATCAACTAGTAACACATCATCAATTGAAAAACTTGATTTGTTACCTATGGTTCCCTTGCCAATGATTTTACCCTTGTTGTTGTCTCCGAAAGTGACATATCCTTCTTCTTTGCTAGAGAGCATAGAGAAATGAGATGGATCTCGGTCATGTGCCTTGAGCATCCACTATCAAGATACCATTTCTTGCTCCTAGCTTGTGAGTTTGTCTACAAAGAGGATTGTTTTTAGGTACCCATTTGATTTTGGGTTCCTTACAAATTGATCTACTTATTTTGTAATTTATCATTGAATTGTTTATGGTTCCTTTAGGAACCCATATCAACTTTTGTGGACAAATTTTCTTGAATGGACATTTGTAGGTAACATGTCCCGCTTTTGCAACAAAATTACATTTCAAATGGGGTGATACATGCAATGTAGACCCTTTAACAAAGGTGGTGGGATTTTGGTGAGAACCTCTCACAAATCCGATACCACTTCTATTTCCGACATGACCTTTGTTAGCAAGAATCATGTCTAAGCCCTTGCTACCGACCTTAAACTTGTTTAGGTCTCTTTGAGTAGCAAGTTCTCCCTTTTGTTGCATCTAAGTCTTCACACTTAAAGCATGGGGGTAGAGAAGGGTTTTGAAGACTATTGAATTTACTTTGTAATAAAGCATGCTCTTTCTTAAGTAAATTGAACTTCTTACTAATAGTTCTACATTCATCAAACAACTCATGAAAAGCCATAGAAAGTTCATCGAAAGATAACTCTTCATTAAGTAACTCACTAACCTCTTCTCCAAATGCCATTAGAGCGAAATTTGCCTCCTCTTTGTTGCTAGCCTCTTCAATCTCGGAGTCACTTGAATCATCCCATGTGGCCTTCAAGGCTTTTTTTTCTTCTTGAATTGCTTCTTCTTGGCTTGAGGGCATTCATTCTTGAAGTGTCCCGGCTTCTTGCATTCGTAGCAAATGACTTGGTCCTTTTGTGTTCAAATTTGCTTTTGTGTCATTTTGAACTTGTTCTTTCTTATGAATTTCTTAAACTTTCGAGTTAGAAGTGCAATGTCATTGTCACTATCCTCATCACTTGATGTTCCTTTCAAGTGGTCTTCTTGTGTTCTAAGTGCCATATCCTTCCTGTTCTTTGGAAGGGGGTTCTCAAGCTCTTCATGAGCATGGCACGTCATCTCGTAAGTCATTAGAGATCCAATAAGTTCTTCAATGGGAAATACTTTAAGATCCTTGGCCTCTTGAATGGCCGTGACCTTTGGATCCCAACACTTTGGAAGGGATCTTAAAATCTTAGTTACCAATTCAAAATTCGAAAAACCTTTACCAAGAGCTTTAAGTCCATTGATGACATCCGTAAAGCGGTGTACATGTCTCCAATGGACTCATTTGGTTTCATCCGAAAAAGTTCAGTAGGAATGCACAAGAATGTTGATTTTGGACTCCTTCACTCGGCTAGTGCCTTCATGAGTGATTTCAAGAGTGCGCCAAATATCAAAAGCCGATTCACAAATGGAAACCCGATTAAACTCATTCTTATCAAGTGCACAAAATAAGGCATTCATAGCCTTTGCATTGAGAGCGAAAATCTTCTTCTCCGACTCATTCCATTCACTCATCGGAAGAGAAGATTTTGCGAAACCATTTTCGCAATGTTCCAAAGTTCAAGTCCATGGAGATAAGAAAATTCTCATACGAGTCTTCCAATACGTATAATCCGACCCATTGAACATAGGTGGACGAGTAATGGAGAGACCTCTTGCATACCGGAGTAGGCCATCTCTCTTGGGTTTTAAACCAATATGAGAGCAAACCTTGCTCGATACCAATTGAAAGGATCAAAAGGCACTAAGAGGGGGTGAATTAGTGCAATGGATTAAACTCGTATTCTTGAACCGATTCAAGCAAAGAAACACAAGTTCGTGGAAGAATTCGATTCGACTTAAAGAGAACTTGAAAGTAATTGCTTGTGAAAAGGAACTAACTAAGAACTTGCAGCCAAGAAATGAAGTGATTTCAGAAATGTAAACACTCACACATTTGAGGAGACAATGATGTATAGTGGTTCGGTCAAATGACCTACATCCACTCTTGAAGCCTTTGCAATGAGGCTCCGCTCTTCCACTAGCAAGTCCTTTGAAGGGGAAGGATCAAACACCCCTTTACAACCCTTTACAAGATGTTCACACTTGTACAAGATCTCTCAAGAAGAAGAAGAGTGAACACTTAGCAAAGAATACAACACTTTTCAAAAACTCTTCAAAAGCTCAAGACTCAAACTTTTTGCACAAAGGGTAACCCTTTCACCTGAGAAAGGGGGTATTTATAGATCCAAAAGTGGATTTAAATTGGGCTCCAAATTCCAAGTGAATTTGGAGTCCCAGATTTGTGGTCAAAGCGGTGCGGTGCACCGCTGTCGAAGCGGTGCCACCTGTGTCGATCTTTGATCGACGCGATCTGGGCGGTGCCACCGCCTCAGCAGCGGTGCTACCGCTCACTGGTGGATCGAAGCGGTGCCACGCTCACCAAAGCGGTTCCACCGCCAGTTAGTGAACAGGGCGGTACTATCGCTTTTGCATAAAGCGTTCCACCGCTTTGTGTGTGTCTTGGCGGTGCTACGCTCAGCTGGCGGTTCCACCGCCCCAGGCTTGGGCGGTTCCACCTCTTGCCCCCATTCGGACAGAGCTGAATGGGGCCTGTTTGGTCCTCAACTTGACACAGGAGTGGCCTGGTTGGCTCCTACTGAATTTTGGGCAGGATTTATTTCTTAAATCCTTGCTCTACTCATGTGCAAATTTACGAACATAACTTAACGTGATTTGATCGGACACCCTTCAAGTCGACTTCCGGCGAGTACTACTACGAGATTCAGCAGCCTCCGATGCTTCCCTCGGATTCTTGCTGGTGGTCTCAAAGATATTCCGGCAAGCCCAACTAGTCTCTACTGGTTTCCGAATTTTCGGAAGTTCGCGAACCTTCGACGATCTTCTTTGAAATAGACTTTGAAAACTTCGACAAGTCCCCGAGTTGATCTTGGATGGTTCCTAAGAACTCTTCCGAAAATCTCTCGGACTTCCGATGAACCACCGACGGACTTGGCCTTGATAAATCACGTTATGTTTTCCATCGTAGTAATTCCTGCACACTCATCTCAACAAAGAGATTAATACAAATATTTCACCACTTGATTTCATCATCAAAATCCGAGATTTAACAGTAAGCTCTCGGACTTCATGATGATCTTGACGAGTTCCAACGAGCTTCATTGGCAAGCTTCGATCTTTCTTGGCAAACTCCATGAACTTCCGATGAACCTTCTGGTGAACTTCTGAAAATCCTTCGGCAAGCTCCCTACTCGTTCTCGGCCAGTTCCGGCAGCACTCCCAACGAATCTTCGAACTTTCGTCGAACTCTCGAACTCCCAACGATCCATCACACTTGTCTTCCAGTACTTTGTTTCGCTTTACGTCTTCATTGTCATCATAGTTAATCCTGCACACACAAACAAAAACTCTACTTCGATCTAGACAATTATTACAATGCGAATTGATATTCAGTTGCCCGGTACGTCATTGGTCGGCACTTCGTCCGATTCTTCGGTACATTGTCCTCTCTTGTGGCTTGTTGCCCAATTGGTGGTTGACCTCCATAACCTCGATATCCTTGGTGCAACTCCGCTCTTCTTGGCCCGATGCCTGATGTCCGAAGCCTTCTGTCGATTGTCGACCGAACCTCTGGCTTGACATCCAATATCCTAATGTGATCACCCGGCACAACATCAATTCCTCCAGCATCAATTGTTGAATCCTGATCGATAGTAGACCTGCGTAACTCAAAACGTAGTTAGACTACAAAACACAATCAATTAGTTTCGTCATCAAAATCTGAGATTCAACATGGTCAAATGACCTACATCCACTTCTGAAGCCTTCTTCGATGAGGCTCCCAACTTTCACTAGCAAGTCACGTTGAAAGGGAAGGATCAAATACCCCTCTTACAACCTTCTTACAAGTGGTTTACACTCTTACAGATTTTTGCAAAACGAGGGAGGTGAACACTTAAGCTATTGAAAACAAGGCTTTGGTATGGCTTTTACTCAATTTCTAACTCTCAAAAGGGTGCCCTCTCAGTTGAGAAAGGAGGGGTATTTATAGACCCCAAGAGGATTCAAATTTGGGCTCTAAATTTGAATTATTTTTTGGTTTCCCGATGCTGGCAGTGCTACGGCCTGTTAGTGGCAGTGCCACCGCTTGTCAGTTTCAGACTGATAGAGTACTGGGTGGTGCCATCGCCCAGCCTGGGCTCTTGGGTCCTGGGCGGTGCCACCGCCCGGGCTCTTGGGTCATGGGTGGTGCTATCGCCTAGGCTTTTCAGCAAAGCTGTGAGCCTTAATTTCAGCTCAAATCAGCCCAATAAGGGCCCGGTTGGCCTCTACCAGGTTTAAAAAGGATTATTTCCTAATCTTTACTCTAATTACATGCTAACTATGAAATTGAAACATAATTCTAAGCAATTTAAACTGACATTCTTCAATTCTTCTTCCTGCGAACTTCCGGTGGACTTCCGACACTCTTTCGGATTTCTTCCGATAGACTCCCAACAAGCTCCCGGATTCTATGGTGAGTTCAACAAGTCTTTGGTAAGCTTTCGAACCTTCTTGGTGATCTTCACGAACCTTGACAATCTTTCAGGCGAACTTTCGAAACCTTCGGCAAGTCCTTGATTCTATCTCGGTTGGTTCCGCCAACACTTCCGACAATCCTTCGGACTTCCAGTGAACTCTCGAACTCCCAGCGAACTTGACCTCAGTAAATTGCTTTATATTTTCATCCTATCGTAGTTAATCCTAAACACTTATCTCGACAATATGGATTAGAACAAATAATTCATCAATTGACTTCATCAAAATCTGAGATTCAATATTCTCCTCTCCCCAAGAGAGAAGCATCGTTGCAGTCCCTGCCATGTGGATACCGCTAGAGAAGAGGACGCTTGACCTCCTTCATCTTCCCTCATGGATCTACAGAAACTCAGGGATATACGATCTCCCTAGGTACTATCGTTCTTCTTACATAGTTTTTGGATTCGCAGATTTATTTTGATGCACCGATCTTCGCACGATGACGAAACCTTTTGCGAAAATCTATGATGTTTTGTTTTCTGTTCTTCCATTGAGCATGAGATGTCACCCCCTTGGATTTCCCAACACGATCCAATTTTCATTGCACAGATCTAAGGATATCATAATATACATACAGATAATGTGAGAAAATATTAGTAATCATAAGCAAATAGATTAATGCAGCATGTTACAGGTGCTATCACTCACATGATTTGCTTGTAAGGCACCTATAACTAACAAGAGCCCCAGAGTATGTCTTCATAGAGGATAAATGATAGAGAACATACAATTAGCCTAACACCCCCCACGCAAATGCCACATGAGGCTTGTGGAAGGAAAAGACCCAAACGACCTTACACCCGCTTGTCCGCATGGATAGAAGTCCGTGGGGCAACTTGGGTCGATTACAAACTATCTTCTTTATGGAATATTCATATAAATATTTTTGAAAGTTCAGGGGATAGCCCTAGTCGATTATAAACTACCTCCCTAATGAAATATTTACAAGAATATTCTTGAGATCCTAGGAGGTAGTTCGGGTCAATTACAAACTACCTAATCTACGAAATCTTTGTGAAATATTCTCTCTTCAAGGTTAGGTATAAAAACACACCCCCAGGGAAAAAGAAGGCACAAATTAACAACTTAGACCTAGAGAAATTGATCTCAGGACTAACTTATGCATTAGAGAGATCAGCTCGAGAAGCATTTCTTAATTTTGGTCTTTATGCAAGTGACAACTCGGGAGAAGACGCTTTTCACCTCTAATGACTCCATACATAAGGATCAAGGTCGCATCATGCTAATAATGACGTCAATGATATTTTTCTCTAGTAGATGCCTTCAATTAACTCGTCATGGTCAATCAACCAATAAGCCATCTGCTCAATTCAAGATTTGATCAATTATACCGTATCGATGCTAGGTCAACTTGATAAACCAACCATCTCAAGGTCATGAATATTCTATCTCTTTAACATTAGGTATAAAAATATACCCTTTACTCGAAGAAAATGAAAGGGTACAAATTAAGAACTTAGACTTAGAGAAATTGATCTCGGGACTAACTTAAGCATATGAGGGATCGGTTTAAGAAACCACTCCTGACTTTGATTTTTGTGCATATGACAACTTGGGAGAAGACACTTTCGACCTTGGACGATTCCACACATATAGATCAAGCCACATTATATTGACAAGGATATCAATGATATTTTCCCCCAACAGATGCATTCGATTAACTCCTCATGACAAATCAACCAATAAGCCATCTAGTTAATTTAGGATTTGATCAATTGTACCATATCAATGCTATGGTCAACTTGACGATCTAATTGTCTCGAGGCCATGAATACTCATCTTTTTAATGTTAGATATAAAATTACACCCTCAACTCTAAGGAAAAGAAGAGGGCACAAATTGAGAACTTAGACCTAGAGAAGTTGATCACTGGACTAAGTGTTGGAGAAATCGGCTCGAGAAGCCTCTTCTGACATTGGTCTTTGTGCAGATAACAACTCAAGAGAAGATGTTTTCTATCTCAAATGACTCCGTGTGTATGGATCAAGGTCACATCATGCTGACAAGGATATTAATGATATTTTACCCCAATATATGTCTTTGACCAACTCCTCGTGCTAAATCAATCAATAAGCCATCTGGTCAATTCATGATTTGATCAATTATACCATATCGATGTTATGGTCAACTTGACAATCCAACCATCTCGAGGCCATGAATGCTTTGACCGTACAATTGTGTTGACAACATGACCATTTGAATAGCGATCGTTTTGAGAAAATGTCATCTTAAAGATTATATCTAATGCCAAGAAGGAAGTGATACGTTGGGGAGCAATTATCATGAGGGAATGATGTCTTAGGTCGACTGCACTATTGAGGAAAAGGTTATGATATTCGATCAAAAAAAAATCTTTAATAAATTATTTTGGTAAGGGAACGTATGATTATTATAAAATCATCCTTGATAATGTGGATCCAAGATTGACCCAAATGATGTTCATGGATTTGATTTTTCATATATATGATATGATTATAACATTTACTCGAACATCATATGTTATCACCAAATTATTAATTTGATTCGATGAAATTGACAAGTTTTCAAGTACGTTGATATGACCACGTCCATGCCGCAGCACCCTAATGGCACTGAGAACATGAATATGAAATCTCAATCTTAATTACAGGTACATAAATGGAAGAATTGTTTTGCCAAAATTAACATTTATGAAACAGGATGGATCATACGAAGCCTCATATCCACATGGTCTGTCTGGCTCCTGGGAAATAATTCCTAATCAGAGGCTTCACCAATATCACTCGTACTGCTATGCTATTATATTATCTGCAATTCTCCAATCCAATTTGTGTGTATATATATATATATATTTTGTTGCTCTTTCTATTTAGAATATAAATATATAAATCATGAGTCAATCTTATTGATGAAATGACATTGATAACAAAAATTAAGATGGCATCATCTGCCACCAAATTACAAAATTAGTATATGTGTCTACAATTTCGGTACATGGCCAAACATACAACGACAGATACATGAAACAAGGTCAAGGAAAAATGTAACGATGCATGGTTTTAGTAGACATTAAAAAGAAAAAGGAGATTTCTATTGGCACAATCACAATTAACTTTTTTTAATATTTCTAAGATACTTCTAACCTAAATATCCTTTTACTTATAACTTAATTTCTTCAACCCTCTCTCTACTCTTCCATACAACCTCTTTTTCTTTCCTTCTTTCTTTTCTCCTCCTCTTAATTATCGTAGATGATCGGAGGGAACGCAACTAGGGTTCTTATGTCGGCACTCAAAAGGATGATTGACAAAAGTATTGATAATTGAGGAGTGGTGAGAAATACGAATATGATCGGTAATTAAGGGATTGTATTTAATAAAAATATATTTGAAGAAGGGATTAACAATCTCCACATAAAAATTATACCCATACAAACCATCCACAGAATCATGTTTTAATTGAATATAACAATGGCTTATCATCATTTCTTTTGAACTACAACTAAATCGGATCTTGCTTGAAGAAGAAGTGCTTGGCAGAGGCAGACAACCCATGTTGCTGAAAGTTATGGAACTCAATAGAAGTTGAGGCCGTAGGCTTCTTGATCCAGGAGTTCAACCATGGCGAAGACAGGGACGAGGCACAGTCCTCTGCTTTGCAACTCAGCATTGCTTTCTGCAAGGCCCTGAGAATCACACACACACATGCAATGATTGTTCTTCAACCGCCACAAAAAGAGACTCAGATCGATTACCTCATCACCTTCTTCCGGGGATCTCATACCGAAGTAAGGAGCAGTCAGCATCTGCGTCATGGCAGCAGAATCATGATTCATCTTTGATGTATTAACATGCAAGAAGTACTCGATCAATGCCCACATGTACGTACCTCTATTTGTTCGTGGAGGAACTTGATAGAAAGAGCAGCCTCGTGAAGAACCGATGCGGTATCCGCCTGCGCGTCATAAACAGGAATGGTGTATACATTCAATGTAGTAAATGGAGCTGAGTGATGTGTTCACCTTCCCGAAGGGAGAAACGAGCTGCTGAAGAGCTGTTATTTTGTCCCCCAGCTTCTGGCTTCTTCTCGCAGGTGCCTATCCATTAATGTCGATCACGGATCATCGAGGAAAAGAACAAGAACAGCTACGAGCGGATCATGGTGAAGATCTACCTACTTTGATGAGCGGCATTCTGGCCATCGTCTTGGAACACATTGTCTTCGGGTTCTTCGATGATGGTGAAGAAGGTGTTTGATTCTTGTTTGCAGGATCCCTACCTATCGTCCGCTTCCTTCGTTCTGCCACAACCTACAAGGAAACAAAACGCTAAGAGATCGAATCAAGACAGTGTCTGACTCAAGAACAGCTCACTTTGGGATGAACCCCGGCGGCGCTGCAGCCTGTGGTCATCATCGGATCTCCATTTCCTGTTACGTTAGACATGCCTAAGAATCTTGGAAGTGAACCTGTCATGGATCCTCCGTCGGACTTCTCCTGAAGAGCACCGAGGAGTCCGCCGCAGTTTCTGTTCACAAGCAACGCTCATCACAAGAATCGCTAAAGCTGACATCCAACTCTACTGAGAGACAAAACGACTTCAAGGCTTACACTCTCTGGAGCTCCGTAGAGTCATCAGAACTCTGCAGCCATGGCGGTCCTGTGTTGGCTGCATGAACACATGACGAATTGAGAAGAACCCATAACAAGCGCTAGCAGTAATCTATATTTTCTTCAAGTACCGAGGCTGCTGCTGAATGGGGAAGAGAGAGAGGGAAGGACTGCGTCGTTCCACATTCCCTACAGTCGGATTCCAGGAATGCAGAATTCTAAGAGCGACCATAAAGCGATGCAAAGCAGTGGGGCTTCTCATTGATTTATACTGCAACAACCACGATAAGGCGATGGCTCTGTTGCTATCTGTTTGAGGAAGGGTTGGCATCAGAGAAGAGCGAAAGGGAAGAGACGACAGTGATCAGCATGGAAATGGCAAAACCGAGCAAGGAAATCAACGTAGAGAATGGAAAAAGATGAAGAGACGCCTTGCATAGACGAGACTAAATGGGCATCCGTTTCATATCTCTATCAATCTCCTGACCTATCATAAATGATGCATCGTCCAATAAGAGAGAGAGAGAGAGAGAGAGAGAGAGAGAGAGAGACTGCTTGTCTCTGCTCTTTCCTTGCCCACTGAAACCAGTTGACTGTCATCCCAGGCTTGAGGGTGACTTCATTTGCATGGGACAAAATGAGGTTAAAAGAAGGTCTCAATCAATTCGTGTTTAGCTCTTTACGTGGAAGACAAATGACATGACACATCATGCTGACAAATTTAGAACATCTAATTTTAATCCACTGGAGCCAATATATATGCTATAGAACTATAATCGACCATCGTTCACTATCACTGTAGACTGCACTATTCTAACTTTGTTCTTGCCACATGTCATGTCTGGAGCTGTAGCCTAATGTTTCTCTCTCTCTCTCTCTCTCTCTCTCTCTCTGTTTATTTTGATTAATTACCTTCCGCTTCTATATACATTTTTTATCACAGGCAGTTTACGTGACACTCAGATACATATAAGGTTAATGGATTGTGTAGTTCATGAAATCCATTTAGGATCATCAAAGCCCCATTGACATAGGACTCTCGCAAAGATATCAACCTCTTATATCTACTGGATGCAAATTAGCAGAAATAGGAGAACATTGAGGCTATGGAATTAATGGAGTAAAATGTGAATGGAATGATTTCGAAGTCTTGTAATTTATGGGCACTTCAAAGTCTTGAATGCAGTGGCACTCAAGTATTAGATGTGAAGCCTTTGAGGTCATGTAAGGTTGCAGTGGGTGAAAACAGCAGCACATAAAAAAGCCATGCAAATTTGGAATGTCCACCGCTTCAAGCCTTGACCACGGAACACCACGGTTCCACAGTTCCGGTTAGGTCCGATTCTGAAATCGAAATCGAGCCGGTTCGAGATAATTTTGATTTTGATAAACCGTCTGCTTTAATTTTTATTATTATTTTATTTTTTAAATATTTCTCAAATTAGCCGTTTATTAAGTTATCGAAAAAGATAGATTCATCATGTCAAAGGTAATTTGATGATTTAGATTTTTTTTAATTTTACTGATCGATTTAGAATCGAGCCAAATCAAATGGTTAAAACCTGATTCTGACTCAGATTTGAAACTACCAACAATTAACCTGTTTCGATTTTGATTGTAACCAATTTGATTCCGATTTGATTTCTATTTAAATCGAATCATTATCGGATCTAACGTGATGATAACAACACTATAATAATTAAGATATGATTGTTTATAGATTCAAATAGTTGACCTGCATGAAAGCCATCATACATTCGACTACCGTAAGATGTTCGATTTCCACAAGGAAGAAGATGAGGGTGGATCTTAAATTTCAATCATCGTTTCAAATTGATTATCTAAAGAAAATTCAAAACACATATTTAAGATGATTATATACGGAAAACATATTATATATATATATGAATCAATAATATATTTAAAAATATATATTATAACTAAATTACTCAATGTATTCTCATTATCTGTATGAAAGGCTGTTAGCTTCAAAGTTAGCATCTTTATTCTTCCAAAGGCTCCTCCTCGAAGAAGGTGGAGAAAGACAAAAGATGAGCCAAACAGGAATCAAACTTCACATCCCAAGTGCTTCACATTCAACCAGAAAGTTATTCTGGAATCAGGAAATGTATGTTGGGCGATTTTTTTTTAAGAAAATAATTGTATTTTAAATATTTCCTACAAAATACCTCCTCTTTTATTTTTTTTACATAATACTTCTAATTTTAAAAAATATCGTCAAAAGCTTTTCACCAAATTTTTTTGCCCTTTTTTTTGTAATAGATGAAAAAAATTTAATGGATGGCTTGAGAATTTTTAAAATTAAAAGTACCGTTTGAGAAAAAAATAAATGGAGAGTCTGATTGAAAAATAGTATTAGAAGAAACCATAATTATCTTATTCGTTATTAGTTAGTCAAACACATTATACTTTCTAGTTTATTAACTGAATGAAATTAATCAAGGAATAAAGCAAATGAAAAACAAAAAAACAAGTGTCTAAATGAGATGAATAAAACCCTACTTTCTCATTCTATATCTTGTAATTGAATTCCTTCCCTCGTCGGTACTTATTCTCCGCATTCTTTTATTTGCGATCATTCTTTCTCCTTCAGCGTTCAGGGTTTAGGAGGGTTCAAGGTTCTTCAGTCTCCAGCTTGATGGTTCGTGGATGATCAAACCCAAAGTACTGAACGGGCATTGATGGTCGAAGAAACTGCATCTTGCGTAAGCTCATCCTCCTCGTCCTCTTCCGGCGATTTGAGAATCTGAATCCAGTGTGCAAGAGCCGTGCGCACAAGGTCGTCCTTCTCCATGAGCTCTTCCTTCCTCCACCACAGGTTCTAGTATCCCAAGTACATGGAAAAGATCGCTGACCGGCCCCATCCATGACTAGCTCGCCAACTCTCATTAGTCTCTCACTTAACACCCTATAAAAGCCTTCAGTCGAGGTGTGCACATAGACACACATCATCCGACATGAATTCAAACTTGAGTCGGATTTGTACAGATGTGTTTTCTTTTTTGTTTTCGTTTGGATTTAGGTTGATTAGGAGAAGAAAAAAGTGCAGTGGATAAGGTCGAGAAGAGAGATTAATAATTTCGTAAACCTCTATATCTACCATGTTAATGAGGGTAGACCAAATTGAGGGCCCACCTCTGAGATCGTACTCTACGTCCAACCATAATACAGGTTAGCAAGCAAGTCAACTAGTGAGCGGTTAGAAAATTAATGCTCTTTCACGTAATGTTAGCATTTTATTAAAACTTGAATTTTTCTTTTTTTTAAGATTTATCTTTTTACATATATTTTTAATCTCTAAATGATTTTTGTTAATGCGGTCTTTAATTTCCGATGAGAATGTTGATTCAAAACCAACCTAAGTTATATTCTATGTTTATCTCAAATGGGTGCCGAGAAACTTAACAAAGTTTTTGTGATAGTTAAGTTAGATTTAGTTGTGAGGTGTCGGTTGAATCGTAAGTTGTTTAGTGTTGAATGTATTAAGCTATATATTCTTAGAAAACTCGAGAACATACCGAATGAGTCTTTTATAGTAAGTCCCATGACGATTGTGCTTGAGGATGTATTTTAATACTGAGAATGGTTGCACATCTTCTTCGGTCTTGTGTAATTATTTTCATTGAATATGATAAATATGAATGATTATAGGTGCGATTATAATATCAAAGAGATGACTAATGGGATAAAAAATAAAAAAGAACTTTTGTATATAAATAAATACTAGCAGATCGTAACATAACGGAATTAAATAAAAATCACAATCAAATAGAATACCAAGATTTATATGGAAAACCCCTCCAACGTGAAGTATAAAAACTACGGGACAAACTAAAGAAAATCCACTATAAAAATAATGAATGTATAATTCTCTGAGTCTCTTGCCCAAAACCCAAGCAACAATCACAAGAGAACAACTGTGATACAAGGATCACATCACTGTACATAATATCTAAAATCTCCCCAAACAATCATAGTAAGAGTTCACTATAGATTTGATCTAACCTGAGATGAGAATACTGTTTGGATGAATAAGAATAGTCTTTGTGTTATCCTTATTTTCATCCCTTTTTTTCTTATTTTTCTGTCTTTTTCTCCTCTTTTTGAATCACCTTACTGCTATAAAACTTCTTCCCTTTTATTGTAGTTTTTTGCAGCCACTACAGCCCCGTAATTAAACTTAGGATTTATGTTAAGAAAAGATGGGCTGTGGGCTATTAAAGCATACTATGGGCTGAATTAGACCATCTGCCTAATAACCTCCCCTTTTAGCCCATAAGGGAGGTTGTTCCATAACTCCTCAGTGTGAAGCCATGCCGACCAACTGTTGGAATATCTCCTGCCTCTCTTTCAGCAAGGTCTTTATCAACATGTCTACTTCATTATCATCTGTATGAATTTTTTGAAGTTGCAATTGCTTCTCTTCAAGTACATTTCGAATTCAGTAATATTTGACATTTATATGCTTTGACTTGGAATGAAAAGTTAAATTCTTATACAAATGGATGGTACTCTGACTGTTTTACAATGCACCACATAGTTTTTCTGTTTTAGCCCCAATTCTTGTAAGAATTTTTTTATCCATAACATTTCTTTGTAAACCTCTATAGCAGCGATATATTTTACCTCTATGACGAAGAAAGCAATACACCTTTACAATCTAGATTGCTATGACAATGCTCCCCCTGTAAAAGTAAGTACAAAACCTGATGTGAATTTCCTCGTATCAATATCTCTAGCCATATCTGCATTTGTGTAATCTGTTAGCATAGGTGGTCCACCTCCAAAGCTTAAACAAATCTTAGAGCTTCCTCTGAGAGATCTCAAGATCTATTTCACTATTACTCAGTGCTCTTTACTTGGATTTACAAGAAATATGCTAGTAACACCCAATGCATATATGATGTCCGACCTCGTATATACCATTGCATACATTAAACTTTCAACTATTGAAGTATAAGGAACTTTTTACATTTTCTCCATCTCCTCATCACTTAACAGACTCTACTCTGAGCACAACTTGAAGTGACCTGAAAGAGGAGAACCAACTAGCTTTGCATTACTTATACTGAACTTTTCTAATACCTTCTCGATGTATTTCTCCTATGATAACTAAATCATCTTGTTTTTCCTATTACGAGAAATCTACATGCCTAGTATTTGCTTTGTTAACTCCATGTCCTTCATTGCAAAGGACTCACTCAGTTCCTTCTTTAACCTGTCAATTATACACATATCTTTTTTAAGGATAAGCATATCATCAACATAAAGTAAGAGAATAATAAAATCCTCACTAAACCGTTTGATGTACATATAATGATCTGAAGTCATTCTTTTATATATATTTTTAATTATAAATGAATCAAACTTTCTGTACTACTGTCTTGGAGCTTACTTCAGCCCATATAAACTTTTTCTAAACTTGTAGATAAAATTTTTTTTACCGTTGATTTTGAAGCCTTCTAGTTGCTCCATATAAATTGTCTCCTCCAAATCGCCATAAAGAAAAGTTGTCTTTACATTTAACTACTCAATCTCCAAATCCTGGCTAGCAACAATACCAAGAGCAATATGAATAGAAGACATTTTAACAATAGGAGAAAAAAATCTCTTTAAAGTTAACTTTTCTTTTGATCAAAGCCTTTCATAACTAATCTAGCTTTATACTTTGGTTGACAATAATATTCTTGAGTCTTCAACTTAAAAACCCACTTGTTCTTTAAGGCCTTTATTCCTTATGATAGTTGTGCTAGTCATATATGCCCTGCAAGTCAATCACATAAGTGATGGCATTTGTGACTTGATATGCACTCTTTCTTTTTGCTTATTATTATTAGGCATTTTATCACTTTATCTTGCGTGTTGCATATATTGTAATGTCCTTGGATCTATATAATGGGAATTGGATTATGATGAGATCATGATAATGAGACTGATTCACCTTTAAACATAGACCCTAAATAATCCCGGTCATAGGTTACTCGAAAGGGACATCGAGATAACCGGATAGACTGGCGTACTATATACCTGTCCATATGATGGAGGTGGCTGGTCTCATAGCTACTCATGTGGAGACACTAAAGATACAATACAAGTGCTTATTGGAGAATTGTTGAAAAATCCTTCAAGGGAGCGACATCACATACGCAGCAGAAGAACAGAAAACAAAACTCCAGATTTCCCGTAGAAAGTTTCCATCGTTGTGTGAAGATCGGTGCATCAAAACAAATCCACGAAAACTGCATGTATAAAAGAAGATACCTAGGGAGATCGTATATCCCTGAATTCCTACAGATCTGTGGGAGAGGATGAAGGAGGTCAAGCGTCCTCCTCTCTAGTAGTATCCACACGGCAGGGATTGCGTCGATGCACCTCTCTCTCTGGGAAGAGAAGAACAGGAGGTGGCTACCAAAAGAAACCCTCTACCTATAGAGCTTTGGTTTCCTCCTATTTATAGAGGCCTCCTGAAAACTCTAATAGATCTTTTGCCCTATTGGGTAATGGATCTCCATCCAATTACCCAAGCTTCTTGGATTAGTAGGTTTCTACCCAATAATCTCTTATTAGCAATTATTGGATCTCATCTCAGGATCCAATAATTCAGGGGCTTAATGGATATCTAATAAGATAGGGGGTTCAGCGGATATGTCATATCCGAACCTCTACTCGTCACAACACCTACCATATGTGTGTGACCCTCTAGGCCCAATATCGAGCTGGCCGTGAGTCATACTTGTCAGAATTTCTTCTAAATTAGTGAATTATTATCTCTATAATAATTCACCCAACTCATCGGCTATGGACGTACCAGGCCACTACGTCATGGCCCCCAAACGATATAGGAGAATCTAATCCTTTGGACCAACTTATTCTTAGTTACCATGTATATATAGTCCCTCATCCATCTAATATCTTAGAGATCTTATACCGGGCATGGTGCTGTCAGGCCCATACGGTCTCTTCTTGAGTCTTGCTCTTGTCAGATTCTACCGGAGAACCCTTTCTCTCTCAATCCGAATAACCTTGGCCAAGGATTTGTTCGAGCAAGAACACATGGGATATTCCTCTCATGATACCGAGAGTGGATGATCCTCTATTAACACTCAATAGCTCTCGTAAGGTTGGCTACCACTCCCAATGACCAACTGTACTAGATCTGGAACTTTCCAAACCTATAAGTTCGGTATCAAAGAGTGGAGTACTCATACAAGATATCCTTGGTGTCTCAAGTCTAAGGACCAGATACACTACTAGGATTACGGAATCGCTGTCTGACGTGAGGTATCAATAACCATCCAGCATTCCGTAGGCGGATCAATCAGTGAACTCATTCTCCAATGAGCACCTGCACTGTACCCTTAGTGTCCCCACACAAGTAGCTATGAGACTAGCTATCTCCATCATATGAATGGGTATACAACATACCAGTCTATCCGATTATCTCGATATCCTTCTCGAGTAACCTATGACCAGGATAATTTAGGGTCTGTGTTTAAAGGTGAATCGGTCTCATTATCGTGAGCTCACCACGATCTGATTCCTATTGCACAGATCCAAGGACATCACAGTATATGCAGCAGGCAAGATAAAGTGATAAAACACCTAATAATAAGCAAAGAGATAAAGTGCATATCAAGTCACAAGTGCCATCACTCATGTGATTGACTTGCAGAGCACATATGACTAGCAATCTCCCACTTGACCTAAAGCCAATCACCAGCATGTCTGATCCCCATCAGACCTTTGTGACGCTCAAAGACAATCTGAGTCAATGGCTTTGTAAGTGGATCTGTAATGTTATTTTCGGATGGAACTCTTTCCATTGCTACATCTCTTCGGGCGATGATCTCTCTAATAAGTTGGAACCTCCTTAGAACACTTCTGATGAGACCGGGGTTCTCTTATTTGAGTAATCGTCCCGTATTTGTCGTAATATAAAGGAATCAGCTCCTAGATCTGTGATGAACTTCTTCATCCAGACTCCCTCCTTTGCTACCTCTACCGTAGCAATGTATTCCGCCTCTATAGTCAAGTCAGCAGTAGTGTCTTGCTTGGAACTCTTCCAGCATACTGCTCCTCCATTCAGGGTGAACACATACCCTGAATTAGACTTGCTATCATCGACATCGGACTGGAAGCTCGAGTCCGTGTAGCCCTCAACCTTGACGCTACTACCTCCATATACCAGTAAAATATCCTTAGTCCTTCTCAAGTACTTAAGGATATATTTTACTGCTTTCCAGTGCTCCAAGCCTAGATCTGCTTGATATCTGCTCGTGACACTTAGAGCATGCGTTATATCAGGCCTGATACATAGCATAGCATACATGATAGATCCTATCGTTATGCATATGGCATCATATCCATGTGTGTCCTTTCTTTAGGAGTCTTTGGGGACATACTCCTAGAAAGTAATATTCCATGTCTTATTGGTATGAGACCTCTCTTGGAATTTCTCATACCAAATCTTTTGTCAATGGTGTCTATGTACCTGGACTGGAACAAGCCAAGCATCCTCTTGGATGCATCTCTATAGATCCATATCCCCAATATACAAGATGTTTCCCCTAAGTCCTTCATGGAGAAGTGCCTAGATAACCAAGTCTTTACTATGGAGAGCATTCCTACATCATTCCCAATGATCAGGATGTCATCCATATATAATACCAAAAAGGTGATAGTGCTCCCACTTAATTTCCTATACACACAAGGTTCATCTTCGTTCTTAATGAAGTTATAAGATCTGATCGTCTCATCAAATCTTATGTTCCAACTTCAGGAAGCTTACTTCAATCCATAAATGGACCTAAGCAACCTGCACACCTTATTTGGGTTATCGCTGGACATGAATCCCTCAGGCTATATCATATACATCTCCTCCTCGAGGTAGCCATTGAGGAATGCGATTTTGACGTCCATCTACCATATCTCATTATCATAGTGTGCTGCAATAGCCAATAGAATTCAAATGGATTTTAGCATGGCTACAGGTGAGAAAGTTTCGTCATAGTCAACACCTTACCTTTGATGAAACCCCTTAGCCACTAGCCTTGCTTTATAGGTCTCTACCTTTCCATCTACTCTAATCTTTTTGAAGATCCACTTACAACCAATGGGTACAATACCCTCGAGTGCATTAACTAGGTTCCAAACCTTGTTGGAGTATATGGAATCCATTTCTGAATTCATGGCTTCTTGCCATTTCCCGGAGTCTATGCTCATAATAGCCTCCTCGTAGGTCTGAGGATCAATATCCTCAACATCCTCTCTTTTGATATGTCCCACATATCTCTCAGGAGGATGGGATACTATATTGGACCTACGTAAAGTTGGAACTTGTATTCTAGGTATCTGAACAGACTTTGGTTGTGGAATGGTGCTTGAGCTAGGTTCTCTAACCTCACTCAATTCTATCATGCTCCCACTATCTCCACCAAGAATGTGTTCCTTCTCAAGGAACACTGTTCTCTTAGCTACAAAGACCTTTTGGTCCTTAGGGTGATAGAAATAATACCCACAAGTTTCCTTGGGGTATCCCACAAACTTGCACCATTCCGTCCTAGATTCTAACTTGCTAGGGTTGTGTCTCTTAACGTGGGCAAGGCAGCCCCAAATCTTAACAATCTTAAGATCGGGCTTCTTCCCATTCCATATCTCATATGGAGTAGACATCACTGACTTAGTTGGAATTCTGTTCAGAAGGTAAGCTACGATTTCTAGGGTATATCCCTAGAATGAGACGGGTAGGTCGGTGAAATACATCATGAAACGCATCATGTCTAACAGTATGCGATTCCTCCTTTCTGATACACTATTAAGTTGTGGTATATAAGGAGGTGTCCATTGGGATAAAATCCCATAGTCTTTGAGGAACTGGGTGAACTCTATACTCAAGTACTCACCTCCTCGATCTGATCGAAGGGTTTTAATACTCTTTCCTATTTGGTTCTTCACTTCATTTTTATATTCCCTGAATTTCTCAAAAGCCTCAGACTTATACTTCATCAAGTACACATGTCCGTATCTTGAGAAATCATCAGTGAAAGTAATGAAGTAAGAATAACCACCTATGGCATGAGTCGACATGGGACCGCATACATCACTATGTATGAGTTCTAGTAACTCAGTGGCTCTCTCTCCAGTTCCACTAAATAGAGAGTTGGTCATCTTTCCCCGAAGGCAAGGTTCACATGTCGTATATGACTCATAGTCAAATAGATCTAGATATCCATCTTTTAGTAACTTTTGAATCTTTCCCTCGTGGATGTGACCTAGCCTATAATGCCAAAGATATGCATTGTTCACCTCTTCTCGTTTCCTCTTAGACTCACTTACACTTATGATATGTGGAGCTATATCTATCATAAATAAACCATTATGCAATGTTCCTCTCGTGATGATCTCATCATCTAATATCATTGAACAACCATTATTCTCAAAAACTAATTTATATCTATTAACTATCAAACATGAAATGAAAATAATATTTTTTATTAATAGAAGGAACATAATAGCATGCATCTAATGCAATAATAGCTCCACCAAGCAAATGTAAGGTGACCTTGCCAACAGCCACTGTAGCAACCTTTGCTCTATTGCCTATCTTAAGGTCCATCTCGCCTCTGTTTAATCTCCTAGGTTCTGCCAGAACCTGCAACGAATTGCAGATATGATAAGCACTCCCGGTATCCAATACTCATTTGTTATCAAAAGATTTTGACAAATGGAGACTGATTATGAATGTATCTGAAGCTTCTGCAAGCTTCTATTTCGCCCTCTCTGCAAGGTATTCTTTGTAGTTCCTCTTCTAGTGCCCATCTTTGCCGTAGTGGAAGTACTGGCCTTTGTCCTTTGTTGAGTCTTTCTTGGTAACCTTTGCCTTACCTATTTTACCCTTGCCCTTGCCCTTCTTAAGGGTCTTCTCAGCCTTCCTTTTCTTTCTGGTCTCACCAGTGTAGAGAACCGGCTTCTCTTTCTTGATAGTGCTCTCTGCTTCTCTCAACATATTGAGGAGCTCTTGGAGGGTCACCTCAAGTTTGTTTATATTAAAATTTATTATAAACTGAGAAAAAGAATTTGGTAGGGTAGCATAAGATCCACACACAGGTTATCCTCTAGGACCATTCCTAGACCTATGAGTTTCTTGATCCACTCAATCATCTTAAGGACATGGCTCTGAACCGGTGTCCTCTAAGTTATCTTGGCATGGAAAAGACTCTTTGATATCTCATATCGCTGAGTTCTTCCCTGTTCCTCAAACAATTTACGGAGATGCAAGAGTATGGAATTAGCATCCATATTTTCATGCTATCTCTGTAACACAGTGGTCATAGAGGCCAAAATATAACACTGAGCAAAATTGGAATAATCTAAGTACTTCACATAACGAGCGATCTCATCCTTACTTACCCCTTCGTCGGGTGTAGGGATCACTATATCAAGGACATACGTGATTTTCTTCATCGTGAGAATGATTCTCAGATTATGAAGCCAATCTGTATAATTTGGACTAGTGAGGCGGTTGGCATCAAGTATGCCACATAAAAGATTTGAAAGCAACATTTTTCTGAAATAAAAGATGTAGCAGAAATAAATAACATGTAGACTTTGCAGAAATTTAAACAATTAAGATAAGGACTTCTATCTTAATGTACTCTCACTAATTTTTCGTGAGACACATAATACCCTCCGGTATGTGAATCGGAGACCCCCGATGGATCTCTAGTGGGGATCGGGATCCAATCGGCATCTTAATGTAACCTCGAGGGACTCGACCAATCACATTAAGCCCGTAAAGGTAGGCAACTCTTACCAATCACAACTCCTTGTGATTCCCGTCCTGTTCGGCCTCCGAACCACCATGGCCTCAAGGGACTCTACCAACCATGATGTTCGGTTAAGTCATCACCATCGTTACAAGATGAGTCTGATTCGGTAATATACTCTCGAGGGACTCGACCAAGCATACCATGTCCTCAGGTCACCAGTGACATCTCTATGTCATAGATAAGATAGCGAGACACGATATAGGTGAGTCTCGAGGGACTCGACCAACTCAACCTACACCGGGAATCGGTTCCTAGCTATAACAATGGAAGGCCATATGGGTCAATCTAATTGCCTCACGTTGACCAACTTAATATTATTAATGGAGAGGATTTTTGATTTGGTCTCCTAACATAATGTGTCACACACATATGTATTTAATATATATATATATATCTACATCGCATGCAAATATATATATATATATATATATATACATATCTAGTAGGTGTATATCTAATCACACATCACATGAGCAATCACACCAGATGATCGTGGACCATATCCTAATGTGATCAGGCCCAAGCTAGTGGGCCCAATCACTCACATCAAGATCTATGTGTACTTCGGCGCATCTCTATGCCTTGTGATCGTCCATCTCGCTTCGTCGGATCCGTCGACATTTCAACGCATCTTCATACATTGGATCGTCCGTCTCGACCTCGTGAGTCACGCTACCGCTGCGCCTCCTCATGTAATTACAACATAATTACAGGCACGCAGGCCCGAAAATAAATGAGAAAAGAATAGAGGCTCGCAGACCCCAATAATAATAATCACATGTACACATATCACATCGTAGGTCCATGATCATCTGTACACATCATACATCACATGTATATGTTATTTTATAGGACTACTAGATAAATAAAATAATAGTTAATTAAACTATTTAATTAACATATTTAATTTTCTAAAATGACATAAAGGGAATTTTTGAATTCCCAGGGGTATTTTGATAATTTGGCCAAAAGATATTTTAGTAATTCTGTCAAAAGGGACAGAATCTTGAATTTTAAAAATTCCAAGGGGCAAAACTATCTTTTGATAAAAAAACCCTAATCCCTCTGCCCTACTGCGTTTGCGGCTGCGGTGCGCCCACCGCCACCCAACCGACAGCGGCACCACAGGCGACTCAACCACATCAGGCGGGCATAGCGCCCTCAGGCACTGCCCTAACCGCGGGTGGGCACCGCTCACGCAAGTGCCACCCAGGGGCGGCGCTGAAGAGCTACCCGCTGGCACCGCGAGCAACCACCTGGCGCTTCCCGCGGCGTCGCGCGAGCGAGTGCGCCTCCTCAACCGTCCTTGTCCCCCGCAGGGATCGCCCCTGCGAGTGGCTGTAGGTGCTTCCTACCTGGCTGCGGGCGGCGGTGGTCGCCCTTGCTGGCACCACCCGCCCCTTAGGCAGCGTTGCCTCCGCGGGTGCCTCTACCCACGGTCGTGGGGCGGCGAGTGCCGTACAGCGATGAGGCTCAGTGCGAGCAACCGCTTGCGCCCATAGCCCGTCGACCGATTGTCGCCTGTGCAAGCAGCAAGGCTGCAAGCAGACTTGCGACCACTGCACGAATGCAGCAAGGGCAGCAATAGTTGCTGCCCTTCCTGGCCCTTTTGTACCAACGATTTTGGCATCAAAAGCAAATCCAAAACACAACACACGCAGTTTAAGATCTGATCTTCATACGAACAACCTGGCTCTGATACCACTGTTGGAAAATCCTTTAGGGGAGTGACATCACATGTGCAGCGGAAGAACAGAAAACAAAACCCTAGATTTCCTGTAGAAAGTTTCCGTCGTCGTGCGAAGATCGGTGCATCAAAACAAATCCATGAAAACTGCATGTGTAAAAGAAGATACCTAGGGAGATCGTATATTCCTGAATTCCTGCAGATCTGTGGGAGAGGATGAAGGAGGTCAAGCGTCCTCCTCTCTAGCGATATCCATACGACAGGGATTACGTCGATGCACCTCTCTCTCTGGGGAGAGGAGAACAGGAGGTGGCTACCAAAAGAAACCCTCTGCTTATAGAGTTTTGGTTCCCTCCTATTTATAGAGGCCCCCCTGAAAACCCTAATGAATCTTTTGTCCCTATTGGGTATTGGATCTCCATCCAATTACCCAAGCCTCTTGGATTAGTGGGTTTCTACCCAATAATTTCTTATTAGCAATTATTGAATCTCAACTTAGGATCCAATAATTCAGGGGCTTAATGGATATCCAATAAGATAGGGGGTTCAGCGGATATCTCATATCTGAACCTCTACTCGTTGCAACACCTACCATATGTGTGTGACCCTCTAGGCCCAATATCGAGCTGGCCGTGAGTCATACTTGTCAGAACTCATTTTGACTTAGTGAATTATTATCTCTATAATAATTCACCCAACTCATCGACTACGGATGTACCAGGTCACTACACCGCGGCCCCCAAATGATATAGGAGAATCCAATCCTTTGGACCTATCTATCCTCAGTTACCATGTATCTATAGTCCCTCATCAATCCAATATCCTAGAGACCCTATACCGGGCATGGTGCTCTCAGACCCATACGATCTCTCCTCGAGTCTTACTCTTGTCGGATTCTCCCGGAGAACTCTTTCTCTCTCAATCCGAATAACCTTGGCCAAGGATTTGTTCGAGCAAGAACACATGGGATATTCCTCTCATGATACCGAGAGTGGATGATCCTCTATTAACACTCAATAGCTCTCGTAAGGTTGGCTACCACTCCCAATAACCAACTGTATTAGTTTTGGAACTTTCCAAACCTATAAGTCTAGTATCAAAGAGTGGAGTACTCATACAGGATGTCCTTGGTGTCTCAAGTCTAAGGACCAAATACACTACTAGGACTACGAAATCGCTATCTGACGTGATGTCACGGACAAAATTGTCAACGGCTTGTTCGGTGTAATGCTTATGCTTGTCCGTGTCCCTTTTGGGTTGTCATATAATGTAAAGCTTGTAAAGGGCTTGCCAAAGGCAAAATGCCCATATTTGAGTGAGTTTGGCAGCCATTATAGGCTTGTCCATAAAGTATGCGTCGAGGGAATACTTGTAATAGAATTCGGTCTGTAGTGGACCAATTTTATACCTTTGTTGTGCAACTGTTCTGAGCTTGTAATATCCATGGTTGGAATGTGCATCGGCTATAAAGTGTTTGCTAAAAGAATGGCTTGCGGATCCCGTGTGAAGCGCTTTCTCTGTCCCGTCTTCTCTTTCGTTGGTCCTAAGGGATTGTAGGAGATTTCGGGGAGGCTGACCTTTGCGGTGATACGCATTGGTGCCGCACGGCTTAGGCAAAACCAGCTAAGTCCGTGACAGTTGGTATCAGAGCGGGACAAGCCCACTTAGAAACACTTAGCATGCATACGTGGGGGACCTAGCGAGGCACCACGAGGACAACAAGCTAAGAAGAATTACGGAGCGCACAAAGGTGGGGATGGCTGAGTTCGAGCAGTGGCTCGACATTGACACCAAACTTGGCGGTGCTCGAGGCAAGCGGGGTGCTTGGCAAAGGATGAGACCGTGCAAGTTGCAGTGGGTTGCTCAATGATCGAAAGAGTTGTGCAAAGCTCACAGAGGTGAGGAAAGTTGCAAACTCAAGAAATTCGATACTCATGCAAGGGCTTGCATGCGGACGATGGACTGTCCATGGCCATCCTAAGGCGACCGAAGGTCGGCGCCATGGAGCATTGAAACTTTCTCTTCGACATGTGCAGGATACTTTCGTAAGATCTTTGAAGTGTGCAGCAGAGTTCAAGCATGTTGCTAGACCAGTGAGGAGGGTGTAAAGTGTATTGGTGAAGTGTCACAATCTAGCAAGTGCATTTGCAATGGCAGAGTGGGGCGATTTGTTGCAGAGGCGAAGTAGTCCAAGGGATAGTGGTCTCCAAAACTTCCTAAGGAAGGATGCGAAGAGAGAAGTTGCTCCAACGGGGTAGATATCCGGGAGGATAAGTCCGGTTCTCCAGAGGGAGAATTATGTGCAATGAACTGCACCAGTTGAGGAGTACCTCAAGACAAAGCTCGATGGATCGAGCGAGCGACGAGGAGTTGTCGCATGATCTCGCAAGTGGTGATGTGTTGGTGGACGCATAGCGAGATCAAGTGGGGGAGCAACCGAGGCAACATAAAGTGAAGGCACACTTGGAGCCGATAGTAAGATCGGACTCAACAGAGGGCTGACCCGTGGAATGGTGGGCGCGAGGGCCACCATCAACGCAGTGCAAATCGAGAAGCAAAGCAACTTGGGGGTAACTTGGTGAAGTACCCAAGCTGCATGAAGGGAGTTGGTTTAGAAGATGGAATATGGAGCGGAGGCTTGGAGCTTTCCCTAGACAGAAGTCAAGGACATGGACTCTTGCAGAGGCAGGAATCGGATCATGCCGTTCCATGGGTTTCATATTCAGATGGAGCCGACTCGTCTTGTATAGTGCCAAAGACAATGGAGCTTTGAGGCACATGCACTTTATCTCGATGAAGCATTTGGTGGAGATTCTAAGCGGCCTTGATTTCGCTGAGGCAAAGTTGGTGTCAAAAGGCCTTGACACGGGGCAAGAGGATGCAGAGGCAGTTACTCTTGAAGAATATGCCACGGTGTTGCCATTCGAGTTGCCATGAGGAAAGCGGTGCGCAGCGGAGATTGTGCTGGTAGGGGCAGAGTCCCAGGATCCAGACAATGGTGCACCTATTTCAGCGAAGTCAGGGGACTTCAGAGGAGCTGCTAGGCAATGGACTATCCTAGAGCTAGACTTCGTCGAGTGTGACCCGAGAGTGGGTGGACGAAGGTCGATTGCCAAAGAAGCGAACAGAATCGAAGCTGGCGAAGGCCCTGCGATGTGTTGGCGGAGTCCACACATGGAGATATCGCAGTTCGAGTTCATACCACAGGGATCAGAATGCAAGTCACCAGGAGGCGACATGATGCAGGGGATCGGGGTGGAATGGTTCGTGGCAAGAGGCGACACACACAAGTGTGTCCGTGAGGGACATGGTCATCTGGAGATATGGACCGGGAGCGCGACAAGGAGCTCCAAGTTGGTGAACAACACGACGGTAAGAAGAGCTATGGATTCAAGCAGTGAATGCCATGGTACCGCATGGCGGGTCTTCCGTGCGTGCACCGAATGTTGCATTGAATGGAAGCCTTGGACATCGACTTATGGGGTGTGCCTGTCGAGGAAGAAGATCGGATGCAAGTACCGGGGGAGTCCCATGGTGTTTGGATCATCTACAGAGGTATGATCGGAGCTGCTGAAGAGTGGAACTACTTGAGCTCACATTCGCTAAGGACCCGGCAAGTCAGAGGACAAGGCTGAGTAAGCGAACATTGCAGCCAATGAAGCTAAGGAGAACAGAAATGGTGCAAGTCCTGCAACATGTGTGGCGGTGGCCATACATGGGAGTTGTAGTCTGTCTTTCCAGCGACCAAGTGGAACTGCTCGGAGAACACAGAGGTGTCGAAGCAGGTGGTCGAAAAAGGGCGAGGAAGCAATGACGAGTCCAAGAGGGACTCAGCTACCCAATATCAGTCATCGGTTAGATTGAAGGTGAACTCAGAGGAGTGTCACAATGCCGCAGAGGCAGATCTACCGATCACGAAGAAGGGATGCAGATGCGAGACAACGGATAGTAGTGCCATTGGCGTCGCAGTGCCATGGTACCGCTGAGGCGGGACTTCCGGGGAGTCATCAATCCCTTGCTCTCTTAGAGGGAGAGCACTTGGTCGTGATATGGGCCGTGGAGGAGGAGAATGCTTTGGCAAACTCCATGTACCAAGACAAGGCTAAAGGGCGAAGGCCAGAGAACTTCGTAAGACCAATGTCAACAGACTTTCTATCAAGATAGCCGTGAGTGAAGGACTTCGGGTCGATGCAAGAGTGCATGACCAAGGATCGGAGCAGATAGTACGTGGTGTTGTACCTTTACTACTCAGAGGAGTCGGCGACAGAAATGATGGAGAAGGCGGTACAATCCCAAAGGCGACCAAATCTATCGGAGACTTACTCCAAGTTGGAGTGATAACTTCTTGCATTCAGAAGTTCAATGGCAATGAGAAGGTGAATCACAGTAGCTGACTCAGCGCAAGGATTGCAAACACTTCAAGTGCTTCGGAAGTGTGAGCTAAGAGCAGGCGAAGTCCAGTAACCAGCTTGACGCACGAAGTACAAACTCGAGGAGGCGGGCGAAGACAAGTAACCTTTGCCTTCTCAACTCCCAAGAGAATGGGCGGAACTCCAGTACCCTAGCTCTCTTAGTTATCCAGCAGAGGAGCTCTGCACAGATGTGAAGACCCTTCGAAGACAACTAAGTGGAAGAAGATTCGATGGGCAAATTTTGCGGAGGAAGGACCTGAAAACTTCAAAGGTTGCGAGGTGATGCTCGTTAAAGCTCCAACAAAGCATCTATCCAGTTCAAGAGACAAGAAGAATTTGAAGACTGGCGCATATCAAAGATGGTCTTTTCCCTTCATCAGATGAATCCGCAAGAACCAGCAAGGATCAGCACAACTTTGCCAACCCCACACCAAAGTCAGAGTCATTGGCGAGTTGAAGCAGCATGGCGGATTAAAGTTCGACGACTCAACAACAACAACTGGAGAACAAATGGGAGTCAAGGGGCGCATCGCATCAGAAGCAGAAGATCGAAGATCCAACCAAGAAATGAAGTTGCAGCGTCAGTAAAGGCTTCTACGAGGACGTCGAAGGAATAAGTGGGGGAGAATGTCACGGACAAAATTGTCAACGGCTTGTTCGGTGTAATGCTTATGCTTGTCCGTGTCCCTTTTGGGTTGTCATATAATGTAAAGCTTGTAAAGGGCTTGCCAAAGGCAAAATGCCCATATTTGAGTGAGTTTGGCAGCCATTGTAGGCTTGTCCATAAAGTATGCGTCGAGGGAATACTTGTAATAGAATTCGGTCTGTAGTGGACCAATTTTATACCTTTGTTGTGCAACTGTTCTGAGCTTGTAATATCCATGGTTGGAATGTGCATCGGCTATAAAGTGTTTGCTAAAAGAATGGCTTGCGGATCCCGTGTGAAGCGCGTTCTCTGTCCCGTCTTCTCTTTCGTTGGTCCTAAGGGATTGTAGGAGATTTCGGGGAGGCTGACCTTTGCGGTGATACGCATTGGTGCCGCACGGCTTAGGCAAAACCAGCTAAGTCCGTGACAGTGAGGTATCAATAACCATCCAGTATTCCGTAGGTAGATCAATCAGTGAACTCATTATCCAATAAGCACCTGCACTGTACCCTTAGTGTCCCCACACGAGTAGCCATGAGACTAGCTATCTTCATTATATGAACGGGTATATAGCACACTAGTCTATCCAGTTATCTCGATGTCATTCTCGAGTAACCTATGACCAGGATAATTTAGGGTCTGTGTTTAAAGATGAATCGGTCTCATTATCGTGATCTCATCATGATTCAATTCCTATTGCACAAATCCAAGGACATCACAGTATATGCAACATGTAAGATAAAGTGATAAAACGCCTAATAATAAGCAAAGAGATAAAGTGCATATCAAGTCACAAGTGCCATCACTCATATAATTAGCTTGCAGAGCATATATGACTAGCAAAAATGAGTTCACTGATTGATCCACTTACGGAATACTTGATGGTTATTAATACCTCATGTCAATTAGCAATTCCATAGTCCTAGTAGTGTATCTGGTCCTTAAACTTGAGATACCAAGGATATCCTGTATGAGTACTCCACTCTTTGATACCAGACTTATAGGTTTGGAAGTTTCAAAAATAGTATAGTCGGTTATTGGGAGTGGTAGCCAACCTTACGAGGGCTATTGAGTGTTAATAGTGGATCATCTACTCTCGGTCTCATGAGAGGAATATCCCATGTATTCTTGCTCGAATAAATCCTTAGCCAATGTTATTTGGATTAAGAGAGAAAGAGTTCTCCGGGAGAATTCGATAAAAGCGAGACTTGAGGAGAGACCGTATGGGCTTGACAGCAGCATGCCCGATATAGGGTCTTTCAGATATTAGATGGATGAAGGACTATAGATACATGGTAACTGAGGATAGATAGGTCCAAAGGATTGGATTCCCTTGTATCATCTAGGGACTATGGCATAGTGGCCTAGTACATCCGCAGTCGATGAGTCGCGTGAATTATTATGAAGATAATAATTCACTAAATCAGAAGGAGTTCTGACAAGTATGATTCACAGTTAGCTCAATATTGGGCCTAGAGGGTCACATACATATGGTAGGTGTTGCGACGAGTAGAGGCTCGGATATGAGATCTCCGCCGAAGCCCCTATCTTATTGGATATCCAATAAACCCTTGAATTATTGGATCATAAGATGAGATCCAATAAGAGCTAATAAGAGATTATTGGGCAGAGACCCATTAATCTAAGAGGCTTAGGTAATTGGATAGAGATCTAATACCCAATAGGGTAGAATCCATTAGGGTTTATAGGGGGCTGCTATAAATAGGAGGGAATTGAAGGCCCATAGGTTGGGGTTCTCTCAGTAGCCACCTTCTATTCTCCTTTGCCCAAGAGAGGAGCATCGTCGTAGTCCCTGCCATATGGATACTACTAGAGAGGAGGACGCTTGACCTTCTTCATCCTCTCCTACAGATCTGTAGGGATTCAAGGATATACGATCTCCCTAGGTACTTTCTTTTACACACAGTTTTCATGAATTTGTTTTTGAATACACCAATCTTCGTACGACGATGAAACTTTTCATGGAAATCCAAGGTTTTTGTTTTCTGTTCTTCCGCTATGCATGAGATGTCATCCCTTATGGATTTCCCAACAAGTTGCATTAAATCATATGTGTGGTTCTTCTGTAGAGTATCCATCTCTTCCTGCGTAGCAACGAACCACTTCTTTTTCTACTCACTTTTAACTGCTTCCTGGTAACTCTCTGGTTCACTTGCATCAGTAAGTATCACATACTCATCTGCAAAGTATCTTCTGGAAGGTTGACGTTGTCTAGAAGATATTCTCAACTGAGGTTTTACGGGAAGCTCTTCTCAACTTCTTTTTGCTCAACATGTCCTGCTAGTAGATTAACATCTGGCTCTACACCATCTTCCTGCATATCTCCCTCATCACCTTGATATACTAGAGGAGTAACTATGTCACAATCTGCTAATCCTTTTGCAGAAGTCTTGGTTGGTGCCTCCTTCAAATCCTCAAGGGTTTGATCCTCAAAGAAGACCACATCTCTGCTTCTAAAAATCTTCTGCTTTTTTGGATCCTAAAGCCTGTAACCAAATTGATCATGTGAGTAGCCAAGAAAAATATATTCTTTTATTTTACCATATAGCTAGGACCTCTCATTGTTTGGAACATGTTCAAATGCATAACAACCAAACACTCTCAAATGCTTGTAGGAAATATTTTTTCCTGACCATACATGCTCTGCAACATCACCATCTAAGGCTGTATAGGGAGATAAGTTGATCACATCAACTACAGTCCTCAAAGCCTCATCCCAAAACTTTTTGGGTAGCTTTGCCTATGAAAGTATATATTTGATCTTTTCTATGATGGTGCGGTTCATCATCTTTATAATTGCATTATGCTGAGGTGTACCAGGAACTATCATCTAGATGCCATGTGATCTACAATAATTATTAAACAATCCTGTATACTCACCACTATTATCTGAACTTATACATTTTAGTTGTCTTTCTATCTTTCTTTCAACTCTAGCATGAAACTCTTTGAAGACATCAATAATCTGATCCTTGGTCTTCAAAGCATAGGCCCTAACTTTCCTAGAAAAATCATCTATAAAAGTGATAAAATAAAGTGCACTACTAATGCCAAGAACATTAATAGAACCACTATGAGTTTTTGTCCTCAAAGGACCATATATATCTGTATAAACACAGTCTAAGGCATGCATATTTCTAGATAAAGTAGGACTAGCAAAATAAACTCTATATTATTTATCAGCCAAATATTTAATATAAGAGTTCAGACATGTACCTTTGAGGTCTGGTAATACCTCTCTCTTGGAAAGAGCTTGCAGTCCCTTCTCGCTCATGTGTCTCAATCGCCTATGCCACAACTCTATACTGAAGTGTTTCTCTATAGCATTCAGCTGCTCACCACAAGCTTTGGCCTGTAACTTGTATAAAGTGTGATATTTCTTTTCACTAGCTATAACAAGAGAACCCTTATCGACCTTCCATTACCCTCTATGAAACCTGCTATCATAGTCTTCATCATCTAGTCTTCCAACTGAAATTAGATTCAGCCTCAAGTCAACAACATACCTCACATCCTTAAGCACCAACTTACATCCAAGGTTAGTCTTATCACCCATGCCAATGATGTCTACCATACCATAGTTGCCCATCTTAACAATACCAAAATTTCTCGACCTAGAGGTAGGAAAGAACTCCCTTCATGGTGTAGCATGATAAGAAGCTCTTATGTCAATTATCCATTCGAGATTCTGACACACAAAAAAAAAATATCATCAGAAGGGGATAAAATCAAATAATCACCACCTTGCACTATAGTTGTGGTATTTTCTTTTGACTCTAGACTCCACTTAATTTTTCTTTTTCTTGCTCTTCTTAGGTTGCTTACATTGATTCTTATAATATCCTTTCTCACCACAGTTGTAACAAACAATATCTTTTCTTGATCTTGACTTGCTTCTACCTATACGTGAACTACTTCTATCTTTAGACTTTGACCTTCCTCTGTTCTCTGAGATAAGTGCCTGTGAATCAATCTAAGATGCTGTTGAGTTCATTTTTCTCAACTCCTCATTCAACAAACTGCTTGTTACTTGACTCATGGTAACAATACCATCTAGTGCATAATTGCTAGGGGAAACCACCAATGTCTCCCAACTTTCTAGCAATGAACTTAGAAGTAACAATGCCTATAACTCATTATCAAGAGCCATTTTCATAGAGGATAACTGATTAGTAATACTCTGCATTTCATTCAAATACTCAATAATAGGAGCACCCTCTTTATATTTCAAGTTCACAATTTTTCTAATCAAGAAAGCTTTGTTACCAGCTATTTTTCTTTCACAGAGACCTTCAAACTTTTTTCAAAGAGAATATGTAGAATATTCAATAGAAACATGGTGAAAGATATTGTCATTGAGCCACTATTGAATAAACTATTGAATCTCAAATTTTGATGGTGAAGTCAATTGATAGGTTATTTGATCTAATCCATATTATTGAGATAAGTGTACAGGATTAACTATGATAGCAATGAAGACATAAAGCAAATTACCAGAGTCAAGTATATTGAGAGTTCAAGAGTCCGTCAAAAGTCCGAAGGATCGTCGGAAGTGTTGTCAGAACCAATCGAGAATGAATCGGGGACTTGCCAAAGGTTTCGAAAGTTCACCGAAAAGATCATTGGAGGTTCACAGAGCTCACCAAGAAGGTTCAGAAGCTTGCCAAAGATTCGTCGAACTCCCCATAAATCCGAGAGCCTATTGGGAGTCTACCGGAAGAAATCTGAGGGTGTGTCGAAAGTTTGTCGAAAGTTCATCGGAAGCTAACCAAAAGAAAACTCGACATTGTCGATTTAGTTTTTGCTTAGAATATATTTTTAATTTCATAGTTAGCATATAATTAGGGTTAGGATTAGGTAATAATCTTGATTAACCCTAATAAGGGCCAATTGGGCCTTAATTGGACTGAATTGGGTCGGATTCAGGACCTATTCAGTAGTGTTGGACCAGGTCTGGCGATGGCACCGCCAAGATTGGGGCGGTGGCACCACCCTGGGAACTAATCCCTAAGTGGTTTGGGCGATGGTACCACTGATAGTTATTACCTGTCAGCGGTGGTACCACTTGACAAGCGATGGTACCGCTAGTGCTAGGCGGTGGTATTGCCAATACCTAAAAATCCAAGATGTGACATTTTTTTGCTCTAATTCTAAAGCAAATTGAGTTTATAAATACCCCTCTCTTCTTAACTGGCTAAGCACATTGAGAAGTGATAAAAACTGAATTTAAGCTGCAGCAAAATCACATTCGATAGCTTGAGCGTTTACCTCCAACATTTTACTTTGTCAAAATTCTATAAGAGTGTGAATCACCTATAAATGTTTGTAAGAGGGGTGCTTGGTCCTTCCCCTTCAAAAAGATTTGATAGTGGAAGTTGGAAACCTAATCAGAGGAGGTTTCGAAAGTGGACGTAGGTCATTTGACCGAACCGCTATATATCGCTGTGTACTTCTCTTGATGTGTGAGTTTTAACTTTCTGTACTTCATTCAATATTTGTTGTGATCTCTCGATTTCCTCCTCTCTACTTTTGATAGCATTCACTTAAATTACTTTGCCAAAATCTTTTTTGTCGGATCAAAATTTCTCTACAGATAGCTCTTTCCGAAATCGATTTCAAAAGTACCATTTTTATCCGCTACACTAATTCACCCCCTCTTAGTGCCGCTCAGATCCTAGCAGTTGGTATTAGAGCTTGGTCACTCTCATTTGGTTTAAAACCCAAGAGAGATGGCTTATTCCGGCATGCAAGAGGGTCATTCAATTACACGTCTACCTATGTTCAATGGGTCAAATTACACCTATTGGAAGACTCATATGAAGATTTTTCTTATTTTCATAGATTTCGAACTTTGAAATATTATTGAAAATAGATTTTAAAAATCTTCTCTTCCAATGAACGAATGGAATGAATCAAAGAATAAAGTTTTTGCTCTTAATGCAAGGGCTATGAATGTCTTGTTTTATGCACTTGATAAAAATAAGTTCAATAGTGTTTCGATTTGTGAATCGGCTTTTGATATTTGACATAGTTTTGAAATCACTCATGAAGGCACTAGCCGAGTGAAAGATTCCAAAATCAACCTTTTAAGCTATTCTTATGAATTGTTTCGGATGAAACCAAGTGAGTCTATCGATGACATATACACCCATTTCACGGATGTTGTCAATGGACTAAAAGTACTTGGTAAAGGTTTTTCAAAATTTTAACTTGTAACTAAAATTTTAAGATCCCTTCTAAAGAGTTAGGATCCAAAAGTTACGGTCATTCAAGAGGTCAAGGACCTTAAAAATTTTTCTCTCGAAGAACTCATTGGGTCTTTAATGACCTATGAAATGATATGTTAAGCTCATGATAAGCTAGAGAACCCCCTTCCAAAGAATAAGAAGGATATGGCATTGAGAACACAAGAAGACCACTTGAAAGCATCTTCAAGTGATGAGGACCTTGATGATGAACTTGCACTCTTAACTCAGAAATTCAAAAAATTTACAAGAAGAAATAAATTTAAAAATGATATTAAAAATAAACTTAAAGTAAAAAAAGAACAAGTGATATGTTATGAATGCAAAAAGCTAAGGCACTTCAAAAGTGAATGCCCCTAAGCCAAGAAAAAGCTACCAAAAAGGAAGAAGGCTCTAAAGGCGATATGAGACGACTCAAATGGCTCCGAAGATGAAGAAGCATGCAATAAGGAGGAGGCCAACTTCGCATTAATGGCTTTCGAAAAAGTGGTATGTGAGTTATTTAATAAAGATTTATCTTTCGATGAACTTTCAATTGCTTTTCATGAATTATTTGATAAGTATAGAGCTATTAGTAAAAAGTTTAATTTATTAAAAAAGGAACATGCTATCTTACTAGATAAACTTGAAAGTTTTGAACTTGATACTCCCTCTTTACCCCCATGCTCTAAGTATGAACATTTAAAGGTAATCAAAAATGAGAACTTACTACTTAAAGAGACCCTAAACAAGTTTAAGGTCGGTAGTAAGGGCTTGGACTTGATCCTTACAAACAAGGGTCATGTCGAAAAAAGAAGTGGAATTGGATTTATGAGTGGATCTCACCATACTCCAACCATCTTCATTAAAGGACCCACACTACATGTATCATCTCATTTAAAATATAACTTTTATTGCAAATTTGGACATATTACTTACAAATGTCCGTATAAGAAACTTAGCCCACATAGGTTAATATGAGTTCCTAAAGGAACTATAAGGAACTCAATGAATAATGATAAGATTAGTAGATCAATATTTGAGGCACCCAAGTTCAAATGAGTACCTAAAAATCCTTCTTTATAGGCATTCTAAATATCACAAGCTAGGAGCAGGTAACAATATGATTCTTGATCTTTACCTCACTAGCTCGAGTAAAAAAATTACCCTTGAGTGTTATACATTGTTTGGTTATGCACTATAATGCTTTCATTAAGTCTTTTCAAAAAGGAATTTGGTAAAAACATTTGTGTCACCTTCAAATTAGAATTCCTATATTTTGAAATGATGTGGTTTTAATGGATTTGATGAAACTTTGTTTTGGAACTATACATGATACTAGGCCTTTATATAAGAAGTATATATCTTCCTTGAACACTCCTATGAAAAGTTGAATTCACTCTTGCATTCTCAAAGTCTACAAATTCATTCATTTTGTGAATCTCGTATATGATTTTAATGATTAATTCGGAGTTAATGAATTAAGCTAGAATGAGTTTTTTTTTTCTTCAAATGATTCATAACTAATCATGCATTGATGGCTTGAATGCATTAGAGATGTGATTTTTTTTTTACGCGATACATGAATCATGTTCTCATTTGATGATACACAAATGAGTTGCTTATCGATAGTTACGATTGAAATATATTCTTTTTATATCTTTTGAAGATGACTCTTAGTGATAAATGTTTTGAAAACATACTTGACTATCTTTTATATGATAAGTAACACATGAATTGTTGATTTTTGACTCAAAATTTCATTTCCTTGATTTCTCGAACGTATGATTGAAAATAGTGTGATTCATAATCCCAATATTTAGAGATGATATCTTTTGGTTCAATTATATGTCCTCCATCATCTCACAAATTGATCAATGTTGGTATTCATAACCTTTGGAAATCACTACTTTTATATCATCCAAGTTTTTCTTATCTTTACGTTATCATTCTTTTGAATCGCTTGATGAGAAAATTTCCAATACTTCTTGATTACAACACTTAATGTGATCAATCATTTGTTTAAGTAAATGTGCTTAATAAAAATTATTACCTCATGATTAGTATGAGATCGGAAAACATCATTTCATCTCAATCAGATACTTAATGATCAAATTAGATATCTGAGATAGATGTTAATAAAGGGGACAAATTGATCAAAAATCAAGATGTTGCAGCCCTCCTTAAAACTATCTAAGTCAGGGTGCCAGTGGTGGCACCACCAAGACTAATGGTAGCACCGACTAAGCATTTTGTTCCTTGCGATGGCACCCCTCAGTTGGCGGTGGCACCGCCCGAGAGCCCCCTTATATAAGGGGGAGTTAGGGCCGGTGGTGGAGCCGCCCCCAACTCTTGAAGTTGCTCCAAAATACTCTTCCCATCCTTTCAAAACTCCCATCTTTCCTCTCAAGAAGACTAAGAGAGGCTTCCATCCTCTCAAATCTTGGATCAAGACCTTTATTTCTCAAGAAACCTCAACTAAGGTAATCTCTGCACTCTCTCTTTGAATTCTTGATACATGGCTACCTCTTTATAATTTTCTTATTCTATCATCATTTTCTAGATAAATGGCTCCTAGGAGATCATCTAGGGACAAAGGGAAGAGGAGGGAAGGAGATTCATATGACCCATCCCTCTTTAGCACTAGTGAAATTGCCCTTAGATACCCTAGTTTTGAAGCAAAAACTATGCACAAGGGATAACATGTTGATTTAAGTAAACTAGGAAACCTAGAGCCCATTAGGTGGTTTGCCGATTTGGATGTCTTGCCCATTTTATAAATCAGCGAATCAATTTATCCTAGATTAGTTAAGTTGTTTTGTGCTAATTTAAGCATGGATGATGATGATAACATGTCAACCTACCTTTTAGGAAATCAAGTTCCAATTACAGACAGCACAATATGCCACCTAATTAGAATCTCCAAAAAAGATAACGGTTGTTACTTTAGAGGATAGTGGGATTTGGATGCAATTGAAGTAACCTACTCCGAAGCTTTAGGGATCATTTTTGGAAATTCTAACCTAGCCTTAGTCCCTAAAAGCTGTGAGCATCTGTTATCATTTAGTTCTAAAATCCTCCATCACATCATCATTAGTATCCTAATCCCTAAACAGTATCACTACGATGAAATTAGTCAACTAGAGTTAGGTATCATGTACTGGATAATGATTGGATAAAATAATTATTTTGGATACCTGATCCGGTAAAATATGATTGAAATAGCATCTAGAGATTTAATATTACCATATTGGGGGTTAATCACTAGATTACTACATGCATATAATATTAGAATGTCATCCGACGAAGAAGTAATAAAAGTGGATAGATACAACACCATAAATAGAAACCTATTTAAAAGACTAAGGTGCACATTTAGAAATGGAATATAGACTAGACAACCTAGAACGACCACTCCAATTCCCCCTCTAGTAGAAGAACCTGAAACAATAGTTTTTAGGGATAATGAATCTACTCCTCTTAGTCCCTTTGGTGTAGCATCATCAGAACTAGCTCCTGCTCCATCTTTTACAAATCCGATCATGACTGAGATAAATCAAATCAAATCATAGTAAGCTAAAATTTTGAATGAAGTACGATAGATGAATCAAAAATTAGATCACTTGTATAGGCACTTTGGTATTCTACCTGAGGAATAGTTGTAAAAACTCTATAATTAACTTCATAAGTTGTAATGGAGCTTTTGACTCTCGTTTTGTAAAATTCTATGTTATTTTGGCACACCTTAAAATTCCATTTGTGTTTGTCCTAATGCATGAAGATGTTGTATGTTTCCTTTTCGAGATTTTCAACTTCGATTTTCATTGTAGCATCTTCATTTTTCGATGACATCTTTCCAATATCATATTTTGAACGAAGCTCTCATTTTTATCTTCCTTTGATCGTAATATTTTGATACTCCCCCTTCTTCAATTGATGAGTTTTAAGTAAAATCATGCCCTTTTTAATGATGTGGTAAAATTAGTTTTATACTCCCTCTACCTTTATTAGGGTGATTAAATGGATTTCATGATTCTCAACATTATAGTATTAATTGAAGGTTGTTAATATGACACATGCAACTATACATGCGTTAATATCATGAATTTTTTGCTTAAACTAGAAGCTCTCAAGTTTTCATTATTCGAATACTCTCTTCAGATTTCTTTCATACGAATTCATAAATCTTTTAACTCTTGTGCAAAATTTTATGTCTTAAGCTTTTATGACTTGATTGCTTATCTTCCACCTTATGAATTTTTATGAGAATACAAAGTTGAATCTTTCTCTATGAAACTTTTGATGTTGATATGCTCCACTTCATGGATTTGTAATACCAAGTTGAACTATTTTCATGAATTTTGAACCAAAATGATCTCTCTCTCTCTCTCATGAATTTTTTGAATAAATGACATGAAGCTCTTAATGCTATGTTTGATAAATGACTTGGAGTCAATGATGTATCTTTCCACTTTACAATTTTATGCTTGAATTTTCAATCACATTGTGTCTTCAAATTTTAAAGTATGAAAACATCATCATGACTCTTTCATGAAAATGATCTCTCTTTCTCACAAATTTATCTTGAATGAATGAGCTCTTGATGAAATGATTGGTGAATGTCTTGGCTTAAATGATCTATCCTATGATTTCAAATCACTTTTTGGGTTTATCCGTCTCTTTTTGCCATTTTTTTTGTAATCAAGATTTACTTTCTTTTTGTTGATGAGAAAGGGGGAGAAGAATGTGACAAAATAAATTGATGACTTGATAAATGTCTTGCGTGCATCGTATTGAGAAGAATATGACAAAATAAATTGATAACTTGATGTATCGTATCATATCACAATGACTTGATGGAATGATAAATATCTTATATGTATTGCAATATAATTGCTTTTGCCATGCTTGGTATCAAAGATTGGTTGCTATCCTTAAAAGCATTGCAATAAAATTTGTAGCGTATCGCAATGTATCACATGTATTGTAAATGGTTCAAACATGCTTAACATATAAATTTTTGAAAGATTGTTATCATATTATGTTTAAAGTTAGTTTCTTTCATTGATATGATAAGTTATTATTTCTTTTTATGATGTATCGCAAAATGATATTATGCCTTACATTTGTGCATTTTATATTGATATCATTTGATCCTTGTTATATTTCAATTTATAATTGGTATCATTTGTCGAAGTCTATATCATTCGACATTGAACTTGAAAATGGGTGTCATGACTTGACATCATTTTCAATTGAGGAAAATATAAAGTTTCATATTTATGAATGAAATTTCATGCTTGTTGAGCATGATGATAAGTTCAATGGATGTAACTTATCAATTTCGGCTTAAATTCAAGGAGATTGAATTCAAGTATTTTTCTTTCTCATAATATGATATGTAGATAGGGGGAGTTAAAGTTCACTTTGTCATCAATTGATTATCATCATCAAAAAAGGAGAGATTATTGAATCTTGAATTTTGATGATGAAGTCAATTGATAGGTTATTTGATCTAATCATATTATTGAGATAAGTGTGCAGGATTAACTATGATAGCAATGAAGACAAAGCAAATTACCAAAGTCAAGTACGTTGAGAATTTAAGAGTCAGCCGGAAGTCTGAAGGATCATCGAAAGTGCTGCCAGAACCAGTCGAGAATGAATCAGGGACTTGTCGAAGGTTTTGAAAGTTCGTTGGAAAGATTGTCGGAGGTTCGCGGAGCTCACGGAGAAGGTTTGGAAGCTTGCCAAAGATTCATCGAACTCACCATAAAGTCTGGGAGCCTATTGGGAGCTCGTCGGAAAAAATCCAAGGGTGTGTCAGAACTCCGCCGAAAGTTCATCGGAAGAAAACTCGACATTGCCGATTTAGTTTTTTCTTAGAATATGTTTTCAATTTTATAATTAGTATATAATTAGAGTTAAGATTAGGTGATAATCATGATTAATCCTAATAGGGGCCAATTGGGCCTTAATTAGATTGAATTGGGCCGGATTCAAGGCCTATTCAGTAGTGCTAGACTAGGTCTAGCAGTGGCACCGCCACACTAGGGTGGTGGCACTATCCCGAGAACTAATTCCCAGGTGATCTGGGTAGTGGTACCACCCCAGGTCAGCGGTGGTACCGTCAGTATCTGAAAACCTAGGATGTGACTCTTTTTTGCTTCAATTTTTAAGCAAATTGAGTCTATAAATACCCCTCTCTTCTTAGCTGGCTAAGCACATTGATAAGTGATAAAAATATTGAGTCTAAGCTATAGCAAAATTGCATTCGACAGCTTGAGTGTTTACCTCCCACGTTTTATTTTGTCAAAATTTTATAAGAGTGTGAACCACTTGTAAAAGTTTCTAAGAGGGGTGCTTGGTCCTTCCCCTTCAAGAAGATTTGATAGTGGAAGTTGGGAACCTCATCGGAGGAGGTTTCAGAAATGGACGTAGATCATTTGACCAAACCACTATACATCACTATGTACTTCTCTTGATGTGTGAGTTTTAACTTTTTGCACTTCATTCAATACTTAATTTCCTTCTCTCTACTTTTAATAGCATTCACTTAAATCATTTTGCCAAAATATTTTTCGTCGGATCGAAATTTCTCTATGGACAACTCTTTCTGAAATCGATTTCAAAAGTATCATTTTTATCCACTACACTAATTCCCCCCCCCCCCTCCCCTTCTTAGTGTCACTCAAATCCTAACATAAACCCGATCATTTTTCGGTCTAACCTCTTCCACTCATCATCTATCATAGTTGTGGGTTTTACACTATCCCCTTAAGTCCATACATATCTTTGTAATATAAGAGATTTTCCATTCTTGGTTTCTATATTATCTAATTATTTCCATTCAAGCTAATCATATGAGAAACACTATCGACCTCCATGTTTAAACATAAAAATTAAATCATCAAAACCTTGCTCTGATACCAACTGATGGGATAAAAAACAAGAAAGAACTTTTGTATATGAACAAATACTAGCAAGCTATAACACAACAAAATTAAATAGAAATCACAATAAAATAGAACACCAAGATTTACGTGAAAACTCCCTCCAACATGAAGGGTAAAAACCATGGGATAAACCAGTGAAAATCTACTATAAAAATAATAAATATATAATTCTCTAAGTCTCTTGCCCAAAACTCAAGCAACAATCATAAGAGAATAACTGGGACACAAGGATCAAGTCTCTATGCATAATATCCAAAACCTCCCCAAGTAATCACAGTAAGAGTTCACTACAAATCTGATCTAACCTGAGATGAGAATACTATGTAGATGAATGAGAATAGTCTTTGTGTTGTCCTTATCTTTTTTCTTTTCTTTTTCTCTTATTTTTCTACCTTTTTCTCTTCTTTTTGAATCACCTTGCTGTTGTAAAATTTCTAA
The DNA here is from genome assembly GCA_024322285.1 of Musa beccarii. Lineage (NCBI taxonomy): Eukaryota > Viridiplantae > Streptophyta > Magnoliopsida > Zingiberales > Musaceae > Musa > Musa beccarii. The sequence continues at coordinate 23,516,345 of CM044402.1, forward strand.
CCTTTTGCTGTAGTTTTTCTCTAATTTTTGCAGCCACCATAGCCTCCTAATTAAACTTAGGATTTAGGTTAAAGAGAGGTGAGCTATAGGCTTAATTGAACCATCTGCCCAACAATGACATTGAGGTTTCAAACTCGTGGTGTCTAGATATTGGTTATGCATCGAGATATCAACCACATGATGTTAGGATGTTGGACTCATGGAAACAAGATTTATATCAGTCAAATGGTCATCATCAGCTATCGGATGACACTGCAACAATCAACAACATAGAATGGTCATCATCAGCTACTAGACGACATTGCAACAATCCAACTTCATAGGAACTAATGAACCATCACTATCCTACTGCACTTCTCAAAAGAAGGCATCTATTTTCCTGGTAGCTCAGCAGAAGGGCATCACACTAGTCCTCATCGAGCCCAAAAGGCCATTTTCACATGAGGAATATAATAACGTAGCTGTAACATGGGTATGAACTTTGATCTCAGCATCATTCATGTTTTTCGTCTCCTTGTTAAGATTTAGATTTTTTCCTTTAGAAAAGTGACGTAGTTTGAAGTTGATGCGAGCTTCTGATGTAATGAATTGTCAGTCTGATTAGTTTGCCTTCTTCTTCTTCTTCTTCTTCTTCTTTTCCCTTATTTTATCCCCAGTCGAATAGGTTTCCGTCCTTCCTGGTTCCTCCTAGATTACTTTGTTGTGATCAATTGTTGGTTTCCCACATGAATCAGATTCCTTTACGTTGTCGACAAAACCTACAGCTAATCTTCAAAGCAACCCTCCTTTCTGTTAGCAATTAAGATTTCTCTTGATAAATAGTTAAGATTTCTCAACTATATGAGAAAATATCGTAACTCTATTGAGGAAAATATTACATCCTAACATGTATAAATATGGAGCACCACCTTATCAATACAATGGATCTCTTTTTCATACTTTTTTCTATCATGGTATCAGAGCCCTTGCATTAAGCAAGAGTTCTTTTTTTTTCTTTTTTTTCTTCCTCGCTGTCCAGCGACAACGTCGAACAGCACAATGTCGCACTTCCAAGACTGACGTCAAGGAGTGGACTGATGAGATTCTCAACATCCATCTTTCGCTACCGTAATCCGTTCATCAGGAGGAACATCTTCATCGATCGGGCAACGTCTCTTTGATCCTGGATGTGGAGGCTTGCCTCTTCAACCTGAGTAGCTTCTTGATGAACCAAAAAATAATAGTCTCCAGAACTGGATGGTTGCCTTCTTGGATGCACCCTACACCTACCTCGAGGGTTTTAAATACAACAGTCGCATCTACAAAGCTCTCCCTGATGGGTCTCTCCCAAGGTGGTGCATCCACTTGCTATACCGGCGTCAAGATTCTGGAAGCTTGGATCGCCAACTAGCAAACTTGCGCTACCTCTACTGCTCCAAAGGCAGCCCCTTCCCTTCAGTGTAGAACCCCTTCTCCTTTCTTAGTGGTGTTGTATATCTCATTCTTAGTCTCTTCCCTATGAATGATGCTCCCAAAGGAAGCACCTTTCCCCCTTCCTTCAGCGGTTGCAATCCTAAAGTTGTAAGCCACAGATCGTTCTCAACTGTGATCCTTTGCAGCTTCCCTTACTCCAGTTGTAATCAAATCAAATATCTTATTTAAGAATTAAATATTATTTCCTTACATGCAAGTATAATTTAGGGAAGGATGGTCCTATTTCCTTGTTTGCCATTACGAATTAGGAAATATTTATTAAGCATTCCAAATAAGATGAGATCATATTTGTCAGTATATTAAATAAAAATAATTTATATTAAATAAATATAAAAATTTAGAAAATTTTCCTTTAATGGAGGCTCACCTCCTCCTATTTAAGGGGAGGGATTTCTTTCCTTCGTTTCTCGCCGAGCAGAACTCAACAACGGGAGAAATGAGGAGTTTCATCCTGCTAAGAAGAGGTAGGTTCTTTCTACTTTTCTTGAAATTAAAAGTTTTTATTTGGATTCCATGTTGAAATTTTTTATATTAGTTTTTTTTAATTAAAATATTTTACTCTTTGGTACCCTTTAAAAGTTTCATTTTTAAATATTCTGAAATTATATATGTTTTATAATAGCAAATTTTTTTGATTAAGAATGTTATTTCATTTTATTACAGTTACCTTCTAATCTTATTTAGATTTAAATATACCATGAGTAGTTCAAAAAAATAATTTCTTAATCCTTTATATATTAAAATTTTTATTATTGATTAGAATATATTATTTAAAATTTTTATCCTTTTAAGATTTAGAATGTTACTATTTTATATTGAAATTATTCATGTTATACGTATTAAAATTATGATTTCTAATTCTTATTGAATCAAGAATATTATTTCCTTGTGTTGAAGCTTATCTTTTCGTATCATTTATTTAATCTATTATTATGTTTTAATATATTATTATCAATAAATATATGTTGTTATAATTTAAAATTTGTGAAATTGAATATGATTGGATTAAAGCAGCCCACAGGCCAGGCCCAACCCACGGGTCGGGCCCTAACCCATATGCTAACCCAGCCCAGCCTAATGTGGGCAGTCATGAGCCAAGATTGGCTCAACCGGGTGTGATGCATGTACAGTCATATGCAGTGCACATGATCAGTATTTAGGTCGGCTCAACCTAGTCCAATATTATGTAATTGTTGCATTTGAGCCCAAACATTGAATGAACTAAACCAGACTTAATTAGTCTAGATTAATTCATGTTGGTTCTAAATTGGTCTGACATTTCAAGTCAGTTTAACTTAAATTAAACTTAATCTAGTCCAAATTATACTAGTCTAGAATGATTCCAGACTAGTTAAATAAGGATTAGAGATCGATTCAATTAAATTCTAGTGAATCGAGTTTGATTAGACCGATTTAACTAGGATTCATATCAATTGAGGGTTATATAGTATTATTAATATTGATGATGTTGGAAAGAGATGTTTTAAATATGTTGTTTCATCCCGAATAGACATGATTAGTATGAGATTATATTATTTCCCTGCTAAGAGCAGGAAGGGTGATTCCCTTTGGGGATTAGCGTGTCATCAGATGTGACGGCTGGACGGTTCCTCCACCCGCTGTTGGGAGGAACGTGTCCCCACTTTGGCTGGTTAGGGATGCCACTCCATCCGCTATTGGGAGTGTAATATGAGTTTGTCTCTATCCGCTGTTGGGAGAACACAAACTCATCCCGTAGGATAAAGCCTCTCTATCCGTTGTTGGGAGAGTGTTCCTTCGGGTATTTGATATACGCCAATGGGATGGTAGATTTTTTATTATGCATTTATTTTTAGTTAACTTTTGGGGTTCCTACTCAGCGTTGCTGAATTTTCTTTGTTTTTGATTTTTAGAGCAGCCTCCCACTAGCACTGAATCATATTCCAATAGTGAGCGGACCTTCCTCTACCGCAAAGTAGAGCCACCTGGATGATTCTCCAAATTAACATCACTATGTTTACTTTTCTACTCATGATTTGATGAAATAAATAGATTGTAATAAATATTTATGATGATGAATAAAGTGACGTTTAATTATTTGGCTCTGTATGTGTGGAAAAATATAATCCTGAAAAAAAAAATTCCAGGATATGACATCTTTTTATGGTATCAGAGCATGGTCTAGGGCTAGTAGGTATTTAAGTCTCTTGGTTAACTTTGACCAATGATTGTCTTGACCTATTATAAGAGTAATAGAGCCAATTCAAGAAAATAGTGGCCCTATCACCCGTGACGCTTATATTCGTAATGCTATTAGCCTTCGCCCTTGAAGGGGTGCTCGAGCAAACAATAACTTGGATATTCCACGCATCACAGAGTAAACTCAATCCTCACATACACCTGTCATTGATTATATGCCAACTTCTCTGACATCACAAAATATACCTCATACGCTAGCACCTGTCAATGCTCCAGATTATGTACACAGAGTCCTCAATACTATTAGAGGATACTTTGAGCAATAGGAGGAGCATGATAGAGCTCCACGGGGTGAAAATAATACATTGGATCATTTTAAAAGATTGGGACCATATGTTTTTTAGGGCAAACCAGATCCAATCCTTGCTAAACGTTGGATTCGTTAAGTGGAGAAGACATTCAAAGCTATCGAATGTAGAGAAAATCAAAAGGTGTCTTTTGCTTCTTTCATTTTGGAAGGGAAGGTAGACACTTGGTGGACCTCAAAAAGGAGGATGTTAGACGCCAGAGGTGATGTGGTGACTTGGGAACAGTTTAAGGATGCATTTTATGAGCAGTTCTTTTCCGATTTAGTTCGCTTTGAGAAGCAACAAGAATTCCTTACCATCCACTAGGGAAGTAAAACAATAATGGAATATGATTATTATTTCACTGAACTAGCTCAGTTTTCTCCATATATTGCCTTTAATGAAAATCAAAGAGCTCGTCATTTTGAGAGGGGACTTCGATCATCAATTAGAAAGTCTATTGTAGTATTGATTTTACGAACCTATGCTGAAGTGTTAAATCGAGCTCTAGTGGTGGAGAAATTGGATAATGAACTACAACAAGCAAAGGATTAAAAGCGACCTTTTAATGTTGCACCATCTATGTTAGAGCTGGCCCCAGGAAATTACCACAGGGAAATTTGGCAACCCAATAAAGACAATAAACAGAAAAGAATAAAAGAAACAGGGAAACCGAATTTACGTGGTTCGGTCAATTGACCTACGTCCACGGACGAAAGGAGGAGCAAATCTTTACTAAAAATGGGACAATTACAAATGTCTTAGGAAATTATTCCTAGGCCATAAAGCACATGAAACTATTAAACAAGAAAAGCCCAAAAGTTTAATATGGACTTAATGAAATTAAATCCAAAATGATTTTTCTTGTGGTGCCTGTGGTGCATCTAGCTAGAAAGCTTAGACCCCTTTTTATAGCATCAATAGGGGATAGGAAATCTGGTTTTCCAGATGTGGGACTAAAGGACTTGCCAAACCAACAAATCTCCACCTTGGCATGTCCCAACAAAACTTGCTTCACCTTCTTCACAAAAGCCCCAACGGGCAATCATCAACAATGAATACCAACCAAGTCCAAGTACTGCTTGAACTTGTAAACCGGAAGAGACTTTGTAAGCATATCAACTGGATTATCCTTCGTATGAATTTTCTGAACAAGGACCTTTCCTTCAGCAATGGTATCATCACAACAAATTGCATTTGAGTAGGTAGTAGGCTCACCAACTCCACGGCTTTTCTTACGAACAGACAAAGCATATGCAACTAAATTTGCATATCTTTGTGGTGGTCGAATAACTCTCCGTGGTCTATCATTGGCTATGGAATATTGCTCTTCCTCTGGATCACCTTCGTTAGTAGACTCGGGAGAATTAAAACAGACTCTTTTCTGCTTTCCAAAAATGCAGTGTTCACAGAAATCCAATGGCCTAGTACTCTGATCGCAAAGAAGACCCCTTTTGCTTAATATACTCAAACCTTTTTCAAAATTAGACAATGATGATGACGAGGCAAGAATCGATCTGTGTGATGAGTTCCTGTAAAATATACAAGCTACCAGACCTACAAGCTTTCATAACAATAAGGGCATTTCTAGAAACTTTCATAACTCCACCTTCAGCTGTGTATTTGCACCCAAGAGCCTCTAGGGTGCCTAAAGAGATGAGATTCTTTTTCAAATCAGGAACATGTCTAACATTAGTGAGCGTCCTCACAATACCATCATGCATTTTAATTCGGATTGTGCCTTTACCAATAACATCACACGCAGCATTATTGCCCATCAAAATAATTCCACCATTACAAGATTCATATGTTGAAAACAAATCCCTACTGAGACACATGTGATAAGAACAACCCGAATCTAAAATCCATTCATTTTTAGACCTTGTCTTGTCATCAATAGCAAAGAAAATATTTCCAAAATTCTCATCAGCTGCAACACTAGCTTCAGCGGACTTAGTAATTTTCTCAACAATTTTTTCCTTTTGCTTTAATTTATTTTTCAATTTAAAGCAATCAGCCTTAATGTGCCCCATTTTATGATAATATTTGCACTCCAAATTTCTATATCTGGATTTAGATCTAGATTTAGATCTACTACTGTCAAATTCTCTTTTATCAGTTCTACCCCTGACAACCAGATCCTCGGCCTGATTTCCTCTATTCTCCCCAGTGATATCCCTATCAATCTGCTCCTTAGATTTTAATGCAGATTTAATTTCCTGATACGAAATTGTTTCTTTTCCATAAATCATAGTATCATGGAAATACTTAAAGGATTCGGGGAGAGAACACAAAAGTAACAGGGCCTTATCCTCATCATCAATCTTTGCATCTATATTCTCCAAATCCATAACTAAAGAATCAAATTTATCAAGATGTGAGATTATAGATGTACCTTCACTCATCCGAAGCATATACAAACTCTGCTTCAAGTAGAGACGGTTCTCCACTGTCCTCTTCATATACAAGGCTTTAAGCTTATCCCACATGCTCTTAGCCGTAGTCTCCGTAGCTACCTCCCGTAAAACCTCGTCAGAGAGATTTAGAATAATGATAGATCGAGCCTTCTTATCCATACCTGCAAAATCTTCCTCTGACATGCCATCTGGAATTTTCTCAGCTCCCTGTAGTGCCAAATCAACTCCATCTTGAACCAGAATAGTCTCCATCTTGAGCTGCCACATGCCGAAGTTGACATTTTTGTCGAATTTCTCGACAACAATCTTTGTTATTGTCATTGTTGCCAAAAGATCCCAAAACCAGGCTCTGATACCAGTTTGTTAGAGCTGGTCACATGAAATTACCACAGGGAAATTTGGTAACCCAATAAAGACAATAAACAGAAAAGAATAAAAGAAACAGGGAAACCGAATTTACGTTGTTCGGTCAATTGACCTACGTCCACGGACGAAAGGAGGAGCAAATCTTTACTAAAAATGGGACAATTACAAATGCCTTAGGAAATTATTCCTAGGCCATAAAGCACCTGAAACTACTAAACAAGAAAAGCCCAAAAGTTTAATATGGACTTAATGAAATTAAATCCAAAACGGCTTTTCTTGTGGTGCCTGTAGTGCATCTAGCTAGAAAGCTTAGACCCCTTTTTATAGCATCAATTGGGGATAGGAAATCTGGTTTTCCAGATGTGGGACTAAAGGACTTGCCAAACCAACAATCTACGTATAGGGGATCTCATTCTAGACCTTCAAAGAAAGGCAAGGGCAAACAGCTTGGGCATCAACAAGCAGGAGCCCCTAGTAATCAAATCATTATAAGATGCTACTTTTATTGAAAGACAGATCATGTTTCCACCTCATGCCCAATGGGATAACGTGTATGCTTTTATTGTCAACAATCGAGTCACATGTCGAAGGACTACCCTCGAAAGCAACAACGCCGAGCTCCACCCTAAACAGTTGGACAACGACGGCTAGGACCTAGAGAGGGAGGTCAAGCGAGAGTCTTTGCATTGACCCATCAGGATGCTGAAGTCTCAGGATCTATTATTAAAGGTATCATCACACTTTGTGGTACACCTGCATTTGTGCTTATCGATTCCGGTTCTACGCATTCTTTTATATCACCATATTTTGCTAGGAAGCTATATAAGAATCGTGAAACAATGCATAATATGTTAATGGTAGCAGCACTAGTTGGAAACTCCTTGATAGCTGATCAGATATATAGAAATTATATTATTATTATTGAAAGTCACGATTTGCTAGTAGATCTTATTCTACTAGAATTTCAAGATTTCGATGCTATCTTGGGTATGGGCTGGCTTTCAGCATACCATGCAAGTGTCAATTGTTTTCCGAAGACTATTACTTTCTCACCTCTAGATCAGCTATCTTTTAAGTTCATTGGGATTCAGGAAAAGTTCCCTCCTATCATATTAGCCTCGAGTGCTACCCAACTATTATTAAAGGGATGTCAGAGGTACTTGGCCTTCATTTCTTGATAAGAATCTAAGAAGCTAGTATTAGAGGACATCCCCATTGTACAAAATTTTCCAGATGTTTTTCCTGACGATCTACCTGCACTGTCACCAAATAGGCAGATTGAATTTACAATTGATTTTCTACCTAGCACTGCACCTATTTCTAAGCCCCCCATATAGAATAGCACCAAATGAGTTGGAGGAATTAAAGAAACAAATCCAAGAGCTTTTAGATAAGGATTTTATTCGACCCAGTGTATCACCTTGGGGTACCCCTGTCCTATTTGTGAAGAAGAAAGATGGATCCATGCGACTATGTATTGATTATAGGTAACTCGATCAAGTGACCATAAAGAATAAATATCCCCTTCCTCAAATTGATGACCTATTTGATCAACTTCAAGGTACTTAGGTATATTCAAAAATTGATTTGAGATCTGGGTATTATCAACTGAAGATAAGAGAAGGAGACATACAGAAAAAATTTACAATTGATTTTCTAAAATTGAAGTTGATCAAATAGGTCATCAATTTGAGGAAGGGGATATTTATTCTTTATAGTCACTTGATCGAGTTTCCTATAATCAATACATAGCCGCATGGATCCATCTTTCTTCTTCACAAATAGGATAGGGGTACCCCAAGGTGATACACTGGGTCGAATAAAATCCTTATCTAAAAGCTCTTGGATTTGTTTCTTTAATTCCTCCAACTCAATTGGTGCCATTCTATATGGGGGCTTAGAAATAGGTGCAGTGCTAGGTAGAAAATCAATTGTAAATTCAATATGTATGTCTCCTTCTCTTATCTTCAGTTGATAATACCTAGATCTCAAATCAATTTTTGAATATACCTGAGTACCTTAAAGTTGATCAAATAGGTCATCAATTTAAGGAAGGGGATATTTATTCTTTATGGTCACTTGATCGAGTTACCTATATTCAAAATTTGATTTGAGATTTGGGTATTATCAACTGAAGATAATGTTAAATCTCGGATTTTGATGATGAAATCAAGTGGTGAAATATTTGTATTAATCTCTTTGTTGAGATGAGTGTGCAGGAATTACTACGATGGAAAACATAACGCGTGATTTATCAAGGCCAAGTCCGTCGGTGGTTTATCTAAGTCGAGAGATTTTGGAAGAGAGTTGCCGGAACCATCCAAGATCAACTCGAGAGACTTGTCGAAGTTTTGAAAGTCCATTTCAAAGATCGTCGAAGGTTCGCGGAACTTAGGGAAAATTCGGAAACCAGTAGAAGACTAGTTGGGCTTTGGAAGTATCTTTGGGAGACCAGCTTTGGCAACAATCAGGGAAGCATCGGAGGCCTGCCTGAATCTCGCCGTAGTACTCGCCAGGAAGTCGACTTGAAGGGTGTCCGATCAAATCACGTTAAGTTATGTTCGTAAATTTGCACATGAGTAGAGCAAGGATTTAAGAAATAAATCCTGCCCAAAATTCAGAGGAGCCAACCAGGCCACTCTTGTGTCAAGTTGAGGACAAAGCAGGCCCCATTCGGCTCTGTCCGAATGGGGGGCAAAGGTGGAACCACCCAAGACAGGCGGTGGAACCGCCTGCTGGGGCGGTGGAACCGCCCACTGAGCGTAGCACCGCCAAGACACACACACAAAGCGGTGGAACGCTGTATCTGAAAAGCGTAGTACCGCCCCTCATTCATGACGGCGGTGGAACCGCTGGTTGGCCGAGCGGTGGCACCCCTTCGATCCACCGGATGGAGCGGTAGCACCATTTGCCGCTCAAGCGTGGCATCGCCAGACGTCGATCAAAGATCGACATGTGCGTGGCACCGCCGATGAGCGGTGGCACCGCTTTGACCACCAGAATGGGGACTCCAAATTCACTTGGAATTTGGAGCCCAATTTAAATCCACTTTTGGATCTATAAATACCCCCTTTCTCAATTTGAAAGGGTTACCCTTTGAGCAAAAAGTTTGAGTCTTGAGCTTTTGAAGAGTCTTTGAAAAGTGTTGTATTCTTTGCTAAGTGTTCACCTTTCTTCTTCTTGAGAGATCTTGTACAAGTGTGAACATCTTGTAAAGGGTTGTAAAAGGGTGTTTGATCCTTCCCCTTCAAAGGACTTGCTAGTGGAAGAGTGGAGCCTCATTGCAAAGGCTTCAAGAGTGGATGTAGGTCATTTGACCGAACCACTATACATCATTGTCTCCTCAAATGTGTGAGTGTTTACATTTCTGAAATCACTTCATTTCTTGGCTGCAAGTTCTTAGCAATTACTTTCAAGTTCTCTTTCGTCGAATCGAATTCTTCCACGAACTTTTATTTCTTTGAGAAATCGGTTTCAAGAATACGAGTTTTAATCCGCTGCACTAATTCACCCCCCCCTCTTAGTGCCTTTTGATCCTTTCAATTGGTATCAGAGCAAGGTTTGCTCTCATATTGGTTTAAAACCCAAGAGAGATGGCCTACTCCGGTATGCAAGAGGGTCTCTCCATTACTCGTCCACCTATGTTCAATGGGTCGGATTATACGTATTGGAAGACTCGTATGAGAATTTTCTTATCTCCATGGACTTGAACTTTGGAATATTGTCGAAAATGGTTTTCGCAAAATCTTCTCTTAGATGAGTGAATGGAATGAGTCGGAGAAGAAGATTTTCTCTCAATGCAAAGGCTATGAATGCCTTATTTTGTGCACTTGATAAGAATGAGTTTAATCGGGTTTCCATTTGTGAATCGGCTTTTGATATTTGGCGCACTCTTGAAATCACTCATGAAGGCACTAGCCGAGTGAAGGAGTCCAAAATCAACATTCTTGTGCATTCCTACGAACTTTTTCGGATGAAACCAAATGAGTCCATTGGAGACATGTACACCGCTTTACGGATGTCATCAATGGACTTAAAGCTCTTGGTAAAGGTTTTTGAATTTTGAATTGGTAACTAAGATTTTAAGATCCTTCCAAAGTGTTGGGATCCAAAGGTCACGGCCATTCAAGAGGCCAAGGATCTTAAAGTATTTCCCATTGAAGAACTTATTGGATCTCTAATGACTTACGAGATGACGTGCCATGCTCATGAAGAGCTTGAGAACCCCCTTCCAAAGAACAGGAAGGATATGGCACTTAGAACACAAGAAGACCACTTGAAAGGAACATCAAGTGATGAGGATAGTGACAATGACATTGCACTTCTAACTCGAAAGTTTAAGAAATTCATAAGAAAGAACAAGTTCAAAAATGACACAAAAGCAAATTTGAACACAAAAGGACCAAGTCATTTTACTACTGAATGCAAGAAGCCGGGACACTTCAGAATGAATGCCCTCAAGCCAAGAAGAAGCAATTCAAGAAGAAAAAAGCCTTGAAGGCCACATGGGATGATTCAAGTGACTCAGAGATTGAAGAGGCTAGCAACAAAGAGGAGGCAAATTTCGCTCTAATGGCATTTGGAGAAGAGGTTAGTGAGTTACTTAATGAAGAGTTATCTTTCGATGAACTTTCTATGGCTTTTCATGAGTTGTTTGATGAATGTAGAACTATTAGTAAGAAGTTCAATTTACTTAAGAAAGAGCATGCTTTATTACAAAGTAAATTCAATAGTCTTCAAAACCCTTCTCTACCCCGTGCTCTAAGTGTGAAGACTTAGATGCAACAAAAGGAGAACTTGCTACTCAAAGAGACCCTAAACAAGTTTAAGGTCGGTAGCAAGGGCTTAGACATGATTCTTGCTAACAAAGGTCATGTCGGAAATAGAAGTGGTATCGGATTTGTGAGAGGTTCTCACCAAAATCCCACCACCTTTGTTAAAGGGTCTACATTGCATGTATCACCCCATTTGAAATGTAATTTTGTTGCAAAATGGGACATGTTACCTACAAATGTCCATTCAAGAAAATTAGTCCACAAAAGTTGATATGGGTTCCTAAAGGAACCATAAACAATTCAATGATAAATTACAAAATAAGTAGATCAATTTGTAAGGAACCCAAAATCAAATGGGTACCTAAAAACAATCCTCTTTTGTAGACAAACTCACAAGCTAGGAGCAAGAAATGGTATCTTGATAGTGGATGCTCAAGGCACATGACCGGAGATCCATCTCATTTCTCTATGCTCTCTAGCAAAGAAGAAGGATATGTCACTTTCGGAGACAACAACAAGGGTAAAATCATTGGCAAGGGAACCATAGGTAACAAATCAAGTTTTCAATTGATGATGTGTTACTAGTTGATGGTTTAAAACATAATCTTTTAAGTATTAGTCAACTATGTGATAAAGGTTATGTTGTTAAATTTGAATCCAATGTTTGCATTATTGAAAAACCCAACAACAACATATCCATGATTGCTTTAAACAAAACAATGTCTACACAATAAATATTGATAAATTAAGTAATGAAATGTGTTTTTCGGTTTTGAATGATGACGCTTGGCTTTGGCATAGGAGGCTAGGCCATGCAAGCATGAAACTAATCTCTAAGATTTCATCTAGAGATTTAGTAAGAAGTATCCCAAACACGAAATTTGTTAAGGATAAGGTATGTGATGCATGTCAACTAGGAAAACAAATAAAGACTAGTTTCAAATCAAAAAATCACATTAGCACCACTAGACCATTGCAATTGATCCACTTGGACTTATTTGGACCAATTGACATAACAAGCCTAGGTGGTAGCAAATATGCTTTTGTAATTGTGGATGACTATAGTAGATACACTTGGACCTATTTTTTGGCTCATAAAAGTGATTGCTTCAAATGTTTCTCTAAATTTTGTAAACTCACTCAAAATGAAAAAGGCTTTATGATCTCATCAATACGAAGTGATCATGGAGGTGAATTTCAAAATCATGACTTCCAAAATTTATGTGAAACAAACGGATACAATCACAACTTCTCTACTCCAAGAAATCCACAACAAAATGGAGTAGTAGAAAGGAAAAATAGAAGTTTGCAAGAAATGGCTAGAACCATGTTAAATGAATATAATTTACCAAAATATTTTTGGGCGAAGAAGTGAATACGCTTGCTATGTGATGAATAGAGTTCTAGTGAGACCATCCCTATCCAAAACTCCATATGAATTATGGAATGATAAAAACCCAATGTTTCTTACTTTAAAGTTTTTGGTTGCAAATGCTTTATTTTGAATGAAAAGGATGCCTTAGGAAAATTCGATGCAAAATCCAATGAAGGCATATTTCTTGGTTATTCTTCCGTTTCTAAGGCTTTTCGTGTTTTCAACAAGAGAACCTTACTTATAGAAGAATCTATTCATGTGGTTTTTAATGAAGTTTCGAATTTAAGAAAAAGATTTTGATGATGATTTTGGTCTTGATGATTTGAATTTGAATGAACCCTCTCCTCAAAATAACATCTTGGATGCATCTTCTTCCCAACCTTCCTTACCAAAGGAATGGAAGTATGTAGATGCTCATCCCAAGGAGTTAATTATAGGAGATGCATCGAAAGGGTTCAAACTCGCTCTTCTTTCAAAAAATTTTGTGCCCATGCCCATCTGCCTTTCTTTCTCAAGTTGAACCAAAATGCATTGTTGAGGCCCTAAAAGATGATTCTTGGGTTATCGCAATGCAAGAAGAATTGAATCAATTTGAGAGGAATGAGGTATGGAAGCTTGTTCCTAGACCTAATGACCACTTAGTTATTGGTACTAAGTGGGTCTTTAGAAACAAGCAAGATGAATGCGTATCGTGGTTAGAAACAAGGCTAGACTAGTGGCCAAAGGTTTCAACCAAGAAGAAGGTATCGATTATGAAGAAACCTTCGCTCGGTGGCAAGATTGGAAGCCATTAGGATGCTCCTTGCCTATGCTAGTAGTAAAGATTTTAAATTATTTCAAATGGATGTCAAAAGTGCGTTTTTAAATGGTTTCATTTTCGAAGAAGTTTATGTTGAACAACCACCCGGATTCGAAAACTCTCTATTTCCTAACCATGTATTTAAGCTAACTAAGGCCTTATATGGTCTTAAACAAGCCCCTAGGGCTTGGTATGAGAGGCTTAGTTCTTTCTTGATTTCAAATAATTTCACTAAAGGCAAGGTTGATACTACATTGTTTATTAAACATTTTGAAAACAATTTTCTTATTGTTCAAATTTATGTTGATGATATCATTTGGATCTTGTAATAAATCACTATGTGATTTATTTGCTAAAGATATGAGTGATGAATTTGAGATGAGCCTAATGGGAGAACTAAATTTCTTTTTAGGACTTCAAATCAAGCAACTAAGTAATGGTATATTTCTAAATCAATCAAAATACACATTGGAATTATTAAAACGATTCAATATGGATGGATCAAAGGAAATTAGCACTCCTATGAGCACCTCCACTAAATTAGATATGGATGAAAATGGAGAAAGCTTTGATCAAAAAACTTATAGGGGCATGATAGGTAGCTCGCTTTATCTCACCGCAACTGCACGATATCATGTTCGGTGTAGGGCTATGTGCAAGATTCCAAGCTAATCCTAAGCTATCTCACTTGAAAGCGGTCAAGAGGATTCTTAGATATCTTAAAGGGACCCCTAATCTTGGATTATGGTATCCAAAATCTGAAAACTTTAGTTTGAAAGCTTATGAGATGCGGATTTTGGTGGATGTAAACTAGATAGAAAAAGCACATCCAGGAACATGCCAATTTCTAGGACATGCACTTGTTTCTTGGACTTCAAGAAACAAAATTCGATTGCACTATCTACATGAAGGTTTGAATATAGCTGCTAGTGCATTGTGCACAAGTTATTTGGATGAAAAATACACTAGAGGACTATGGAATCTACTTAAAAATATTCCTATAAAGTGTGATAACACGAGTGCAATTTGTCTAACTAAAAATGCAATACAACACTCTAAGCACTAAGCACATTGACATCAGGCATCACTTTATACGTGATCATGTAAGTAGTAGAAATGTCACTCTTGATTTTGTTGATACAAATCATCAATTAGCGGATATTTTTACGAAACCTTTAAATGAGGAACAATTTGATTTTATTAGAAGGGAATTAGGCATGCTAAACTGTCCAAGTAAGTAATTTTTTTTTTTGATGTCTTTTCTTGAAATTATGTTTAAACTATGATTTCCATCAATTTGATTCGGATTGTCCATGGATTTATTTCATCCCATCTCTGAAATTTTTTTTTAAAAAAAAGGAGAGGTTAAAAATAAAAAAATAAAAAAAAAAAAAACATTAAAATCCAGTGGTTTTGTGCTCTGCGGGTGTGCAGCTGCCAAGATCTTGATCAACCTTTGGTGGAGTCGACCACATGGTGAATCGACCACAGGCGGTGGAACCTTTCTTTGTGATGGATGGAACAATCCTCCTGAACCCTCTATAAAAGGTATTAGGGCGGTGGTAGAACCTCCTCCCTAATCTGCATACCGCTCTTCACTCTTCTTCTAAACTCCTCTAAACTTCAAATTGGTGTGATTTCTTCCTATCTAGAAGCCTAAGGAGGAGACTCCATCGTGATTCATTCTTCCTACATCTCAAAGAACCAATCTAAGGTAAAAGCCAGAATTCTTTCTCTTTCATTTTCTTGTGAAGTTTCATTCCTTTCTTCAATTAATTTTCGATTATTCATAGAAATGGCTCCTAGAAGAACATCAAGAGACAAAGGAAAAAGGATGGAGGTAGATTCATTTGACCAATCCTTGTTTAAATCACAAGAAGCCTCCTTAGATTTTCTGAATTTGGTTCAAGACCCATTCACAAAGGAAAGTATGTTGATTTGAATCAATTAGGAAACTTAGAACCTTTAATGTGGTTTGCGGACTTAGAGGCTTTATCTATTCTGCAAATTATTGAACCTATTTATCCACGTTTAGTTAAGTTGTTCTATGCTAATTTAAGCTGTGGATTGATGATGGCTTGTCACTCACACTTATCTTCTAGGTAATGAGATTCAAATATGTGATAATACTATATGCTCATTAATTGGAATTGTTGAAAAAGAGCTAGGATGTTATTTTCGGGAAAATGGGATATGGACATGATTGGTGCCACTCACTCAGAAGCTTTAGAAGCTGTGTTTGCAAACCCAAATTTAGGAATAATTCCCAAGAGTTGTGAACATCTATTACCTTTTAACTCTAAAATTTTGCATCACATCTTGATAAACATTATTATTCCTAAGCAGTTTCATCATGATGAGATCAGTTTCATCGAATTAGGTACCTTATATTGGATTATGACTAAATGATTCAATTGCTGCTTTGGTTACCTAATCAAAGACACATGATAGAGGTCCTTTCTAAAGGATCAATGTTACCATATGGAGGTTTAATAACTAGACTATTGCATGCCCATAACATCGCATTTCATTTCACCGGATGAAGAAGCAATACAAATCGAAAAATTTAATGTTATTAATGTTAAACTCACTGAGACGACTTAGATGTACTATCGAGCATGGAATAGGAGTTAGGCAGCCTAGGAGATGTGATATACCTCCCGGTAGTGAGACCATCACGAAACACCAGTCCTTAGGGGAAATGAATCTCCTCCTCCCGATCCTTTTGTTGCGGCTACATCGGACAATGACATTTTACCTTCACTACTCTTGACCAATCAACCGATCATGAGAGAGTTAAATGAAGTAAAACTACTGACAAATTGAAATTTTGAAGGAGATGCGGAAGATGAACTTAAAGATCGATCACATGTATAGGCATCTTGGCATTCCTCTGAAGAGTAGCTTGCTTGTTTTCTTTTTGAGCGATGCAAACTTATGTTGTATGTTGACATGTATGTTGTATTCCTTACATCGTGACATCTATATTGTCTTAACTTCATGATATATCTTTTCGGCCCCTTGTGGAATGGTTTCGGTTTTCTGATTTCCTTCCTTTTCCATATCTATGATGTTTTCCGACCCTCCTTGTTGTTATAATTCCCTCGTCTCCTTTTTTGATGATGACAAAGGGGAGAAATGAAATGTGTATTGCAATATGATATCATTTGTCCAAATTAAACTTAGTTGGGTTCTTGATATCATGCTTTCTTTTTATGTATACTTCATTGATATCCTTGATGTCTAATTTGAAATCTTGAAATTAAAATTAATTATGTTGAATTCAAAAATTGAATTCAAGCGATTTTTCTTTATGGCATATACATAGGGAGTTAAGAATAACTCCATCACGATTGATTGTCATCATCAAAAGGGAGATTGTTAAATCTCGGATTTTGATGATGAAATCAAGTGGTGAAATATTTGTATAATTGAAAATCTCTTTGTTGAGATGAGTGTGCAGAATTACTACGATGGAAAACATAACGTGATTTATCAAGGCCAAGTCAGTCGGTGGTTTATCGGAAGTCAGAGAGATTTTCGGAAGAGTTCTTTGGAACCATCCAAGATCAACTCGAGAGACTTGTCGAAGTTGAAAGTCCATTTCAAAGATCGTCGAAGGTTCAGCGGAACTTAGGAAAATTGGAAACCACCAAAGAAGACTAGTTGGGCTTGCCGAAGTATATTGGGGAGACCACGCGGACAGACCAGGAGGAGCATCTTCTAAAAAGGGAATTAGAAGCATCGGAGGCCTAGAATCTCGCCGTAGTACTGGACTTAAGTCGACTTGAAGGGTGTCCGATCAAATCACGTTAAGTTATGTTTAATAAATTTGCACATGAGTAGAGCAAGGATTTAAGAAATAAATCACCCAAAATTCGATAGAGCCAACCAGGCCACTCTTGTGTCAAGTTGAGGACAAAAGCAGGCCCCATTCGGCTCTGTCAGAATGGGGCAAAGTGGAATGCCACCCAAGCACTGGGGCGGTGGAACCGCCAGCTTCACCAAGCTGGGAAACCTAGGACCAGAGAAGGAGGTGAACCGACCACACAGGTGAAGGGGACATTGCACCTACACACACGCTTGCGGTGGAACGTATTTGTGCCTGCAAGCGTAATCTATTCTTTTATTCACCACGGCTATAGAATCGGTGGAAAACGCCGGTTAATGGTAGGCACTTACGCTTCGATCCACCGGATCGAGCGTAGCACCGCCTGCTGAAGCGGTAGCACCGCTTATTCATACGTCGAATCAAAGATCGACCTAGGCGGGTAGTGTGGCCGCCGACAAGAAGCAGGGTGGCACCGCTTTGACACTGGAAATCTGGGACTCCAAATTCACTTGGAATTTGGAGCCCAATTTAAATCCACTTTTGGATCTATAAATAACCCCCTTTCTCTTTCTTTGAAAGGGTTACCCTTTTGCAGCAAAAGTTTGAGTCTTGAGCTTTTGAAGAGTCTTTGAAAAGTGTTGTATTCTTTGCTAAGTGTTCACCTTTCTTCTTCTTGAGAGATCTTGTACAAGTGTGAACATCTTGTAAAGGAGGTTGTAAAAGGGGTGTTTGATCCTTCCCTTCAAAGGACTTGCTAGTGGAAGAGTGGAGCCTCATTGCAAAGGCTTCAAGAGTGGATGTAGTCATTTGAGAACCACTATACATCATGTCTCCTCAAATGTGTGAGTGTTTACATTTGAAATCACTTCATTTCTTGGCTGCAAGTTTCTTCTTAGCAATTACTTTCAAGTTCTCTTTTGTCGAATCGAATTCTTCCCACGAACTTTTGTTTCTTTGAGAAATCGGTTTCAAGAATACTGAGTTTTAATGGCTTGCACTAATTCACCCCCCCCTCTTAGTGCCTTTTGATCCTTTCAGATAAGAGAAGGAGACATACAGAAAACAGCTTTCAGAATAAGATACGGTCATTATGAATTCTTAATAATGCCCTTCAGACTCACAAATGCACCGGCTGCCTTCATGGATCTCATGAATAGGGTGTTCCACACTTATCTTAATAAATTTATAATTATATTCATTGATGATATCTTGATCTACTCCAAAAGTAAGGCAGAACATGAATACCATTTTAAGATAGTTCTGGAAGTTCTAATACAAGAGAAACTATATGCCAAATTAATCAAATATAATTTCTGGCTTAATGAAATTATATTTCTCGACTATGTAATTTCGAGTGTTGGTATATCTATTGACCCTCACAAGATTAAAGTTGTGACAAAATGGAAGCAGCCTTCTAATATTTCAGAAATTAGAAGTTTCTTGGGTTTAGCTGGATACTATAGAAGATTCATAGAAGGCATCTCAAAAATAGCAGCACCTTTGATTAGGTTGACACAAAATAACATAAAGTTTATATGGGATGACAAATGTCAACGAAGTTTTCAAGAATTGAAGAAAAAAAATTAAACAGTGCTCCTATCTTGGTGATTCCTCTAGGGGGAGAAGGTTTTGTAGTATATAGTGATGCCTCACTACAAGGACTTGGTTGTGTTCTAATGCAAAATGAGAGGATAGTTGCTTATGCATCTAGGCAATTGAAACCTCATGAGAAAAACTATCCTACTCATGATTTAGAGCTAACAACTATCATTTTTACACTAAAAATTTAGAGGCACTATCTCTATGGACAAATATTTGAAATCTTCACAGATCATAAGAGTCTCAAGTACATTTTCATACAGAAAGATTTAAATATGAGACAAAGAAGATGGTTGGACTTTCTAAAAGATTATGATTTTAATATCAATTATCATCCTAGGAAGGCTAGTGTAGTTGCTGATGCCTTAAGCAGAAATACTTCTAGTCTTGTAGCCTATATGAATATTCAAAGGAATTCTATGATGATAGAGTTAGTAGACTTTAAACTTAGACTTTTATCGGAGACAAATAAAGGTTTTTTTGTATGTCTGATGGCATAATCATTTTTAATAGAAAGGATTAAAGAATGTCAGAAGGAAGATCCATATCTCCATATAATAGTTAAGGAAATAGCTCAAAGAGCTAGACCCGAATTCTTCCAAATCGAAGATGGTTCTATTACATTCCAGAATCGTCTGTGTATTCTTGAAAGTCATCTAGTAAAGATGCAATTATTGGAGGAGGCACATAGATCAAAATTTAATATCCATCTTGGAACTACTAAGATGTACCAGGATTTATGCCCAAACTACTGGTGGCATGGTATGAAGAGAGATATAGCAGAGTTTGTTTCTAAATATCTGATATGTCAACAGGTGAAGGTAGAACATCGAGTACCTGCCAAAAAATTACAAAGGATTTCAATTCTTGAATGGAAGTGGGAGCAAGTCACTATAGATTTCGTAACAGGATTATCCAAGACTGCGAAATGATATGACGGAATTTGGGTAGTAGTAGATAGACTTACTAAATCTGTTCACTTCCTCACTATTAACAAGAAATATTTATTGGATAAATTAGCATATTTATATATTAAAGAGATTATTCGATATCATGGAATGCTAGTTAGTATTATCTCAGATAGAGATCCAAGGTTCACCTCTAAGTTTTCGAGAAGTCTATAAAAATCTTTGGGTAAACAATTAAAGTTTAGTACATCATTTTATCCCCAAACTGATGGCTAATCTGAAAGGACAATACAAACTCTTGAAGACCTCTTAAGAGCATGTACTTTCGACTTTGGTGGAAGTTGGGATATGCACTTACACCTAGTTGAGTTTTTTTATAATAATAATTACCACTCTAGTATACAGTAGGCCCCATTTGAAGTTCTTTATAGGAGAAAGTGTTGATCACCTCACTTTATGGGAGATAGGAGAACAAAAACTTTTGAGACCTCAATTGATTCAAAAAGATGCTGATAATATTCAAATTATACGCTAAAGATTATTATCAACTCAAAGTCATCAGAAAAGTTATGCAGATCGAAAACGAAGAGATCTAGAGTTTAAAGTTGACGAGCACGTCTTCTTGAAAGTGTCGCCAACTAAAGGAGTTATGAGGTTTGGTCAAAAGGGGAAGTTAGCCCCTAGATTCATAGGCCCATTTGAGTTCTTACAAAAGGTCAGGCCTGTGACGTATAGATTAGCATTGCCCCCGATTTTGGCTAGCATCCATGATATATTCCACGTGTCTATACTTCGGAGATATATCAAGGATCCATCACATATCATATCTTACCAACCTCTACAGTTGAGAAACAATGTCATTTTTGCATAATAACCAATCCAGATCTTGGAAAGGAAAGAACGTGTTCTAAGAAATAAAGTTATACCTTTGGTAAAGATTTGTTGGCAACACCATTCAGACCAAGAGGCAATGTGGGAAAGAAAAGAAGATATGCGAGAGCAGTATCCTCATCTATTCTCTTGAGGTAAGTAAAATTTGGGGACCAAATTTTTTGTAGATGGGGAGAAATGTAATCAAATCAAATATTTGATTTAAGAATTAAATATTATTTACTTACATACTATTATAATTTAGGAAAGAATGATCCTATTTCCTTATTTGCCATTACGAATTAGAAAATGCTTATTAAGCACTCCAAATAAGATAAGATCATATTTGTTAGTATATTAAATAAAAATAATTTATATTAAATAAATATAAAAAATTTTCTTTAATGGAGGCTCACCTCCTCCTATTTAAGGGGAAAGATTTCTCTCCTTCGTTCCTTGCCAAGCAGAACTCAACAACAAGAGGAACGAGGATTTTCATCCTACTAAGAAGAGGTAAGTTCTTCCTACTTTTCTTGAAATTAAAAGTTTTTATTTGGATTCCATGTTAAAATTTTTTATATTAGTTTTTTTAAATTAAAATATTTTACTCTTTGGTACCCTTTAAAAGTTTTATTTTTAAACATTCTGAAATTATATATATTTTATAATAGTAGATTTTTTGATTAAGTATTTTATTTCATTTTATTGCAGTTACCTTCTAATCTTATTTAGATTTAAATATACCATGAGTAGTTCAAAAAAAAAATTTCTTAAACCTTTATATGTTAAAATTTTTATTATTGATTAGAATATATTATTAAAAAAAATTATCCTTTTGATATTTAGAATGTTACTATTTTATGTTGAAATTCATGTTATACGTATTAAAAGTATGATTTCTAATTCTTATTGAATCAAGAATGTTATTTCCTCATGTTGAAGCTTATATTTTCTTATCATTTATTTAATATGTTGTTATGCTTTAATGTATTATTATCAGTGAATTTATGTTGTTATAATTTGAATTTATAAAATTGAATAGGATTGGGTTAAAACAGTCCGTAGGCTAGGCCTAACCCACGGGTTGGGCCCTAGCCCACAGGCTAACCCAGCCCAGCCCTATGTGGGCAGTCATGGGCCAAGGTTAGCTCAACCTGGTATGATGCATGTACAATCATATACAGTACACATGATCGGTATTTGGGTCGACTCAACATAGTCCAATATTATATAATTGTTGGATTTGAGCCCAAATATTGATTGAACTAAACCAGACTTAATTAGTCTAGATCAATTCAGGGTGGTTCCGAATTGGTCTGACCTTTTAAGTCAGTTTAACTTAAATTGAACTTAATATAGTCCAAATTATACTAGTCTAGAGTGATTACAGACCAATTAAATAAGGATTAGAGATCGGTTCAACTAAGTTCTAGTGAATCAAGTTTGATTAGACCGATTTAATTATGGTTCAAGTTAATTGAGGGTTATTTGGTATTATTGATATTGATGATGTTGGAAAGAGATGTTTTGAATGTGTTGTTTCATCCCGAATAGACATGATTAGTATGAGATTATATTATTTCCTTGCCAAGAGCAGGAAGGGTGATTCTCTTCGAGGATTAGCGTGTTGTCAAACATGACGGCTGGACGGTACCTCCATCCGTTGTTGGGAGGAACGTGCTTCCACTTTGGCAAGTGAGGGATGCCACTCCATCCGCTGTTGGAAGTGTGATATGAGTTTGTCTCCATCCGCTATTGGGAGAATATAAACTCATCCCGTAGGATAAAGCCTCTCCATCCGTTGTTTAGAGAGTGCTCCTTCGGGTATTTGATATATGTCAATGGGATGATGGATTTTTGATTATGCATTTATTTTAAGTTAACTTTTGGGGTTCCTACTAAACGTTGCTGAATTTTCTTTGTTTTTGATTTACAGAGCAGCCTCCCACTAGCACTGAATCAGATTCCAGTGAAGAGCGGACCTTCCTCTACCGCTAGGTAGAGCCACTTGGATGATTCTTCGAATTAACATCACTATGTTTACTTTTCTACTCACGATTCGATGAAATAAATAGATTATAATAAATGTTTATGATGATGAATAAAGTGACGTTTAATTATTTGATTCTGTATATGTGGAAAGATATAATCCTAAAAAAAATCCAGAATATGACACCAGTGACTGCTCTCCTTAGGCCACAGGCTACTCTCTGCTCATCCTCATTACTCTATTGTCCTCCAGAAACAGCCATCAAATGTCATACTATTGATCTCCTCTACGAAGCTTCTCGCCAGCAAACCATTTTCATCACTTCGATTCGAGATCGACATCCTTGACAGAAACATCGTCTTACGGTGGCATGTTAGCAATTAAGATTTCTCTTAATAAATAATTAAGATTTTTTAATTATATGAGAAAATATCATAATTTTGTTGAAAAAAATATTATATCTTAACATGTATAAAAAGGTAACACCATCTTATTAATACAATAAATCTTTTTTTTATATGTTATTCTATCACTTTTTGTGACGATGAAAATGATCATCTCTACCATCACTGGAACTGTTCTTACTGCCAACAATGCCCGTTACCATACCATCAACTAGAGGAATTAAGAATTAACATCCAGACGTCAAGTTTCAGCCAACATTCAACTCTGCGAGTTCTGTGAAAGGTAGGTGTGATGATTGCATGGCTTCTGAGAGCATGTGAGTGCTTCTACTTTTCACGACGGAGCTGCGGTTCTACAAGATTCTAGAATTGCTAGCTAACTTTTCCAAGACATAAACCAGATGAGGTTTTCATAGCGTATCCTAATAAGCTCTCAGCCCACAACAGTGCTTGCGTAGGGTTTAAGTTCGAGAGGCAGAGGCCCAGTAAGGACAGAAAGAGAGAATTTTGACAAGCTGCTGCTGACTTCTTGACCTGAACCACCCCCGTATGAGTAAGGTGTTTGTTGAAAGATAATTCGGCAATGGCCGTCCAGCAGACGCGATTCGACTTGAAAACTGGCTTCCTAAGTTTATAAGTTGCAGGAATCTTCGTATGATCACATTGTTTTGACCAGTGATCGATCAATTTGCATGAGTAGCAATCAAAGGGTGGAATGCTCCACCTTCCACACAAGTGTTCGACCAAATGCCAACCATCGGAACTCAGATATGAGTTGGGACCCGTCAAACACGACCAAGGTGTGGTGAGGGACCATTCAAGGCAATGGGTGACGTGGGATGGGCGGATTTTGCGTGCACTCCTCGTCACTTTTCTCTATGTACAGACAACCAAACAATAGAGCTTTCTAGTGTTGGAAATTAGGTGCACTCCTTGTCACTCTTATCTATGCCTCTAGTGTTGCAAATTAGTCGCCCCTCTGTAACAGCAACCAAGGGAGAACAAGTCATCTTCGTCGTCGTCATCATCATTGTAGTTTGCTTTTTTTCTTTTTTTTTTCTTTTTTGGGAAAGAGGGCTCCATGCACATTTCAAGTATCAATTAATATTTGATAAATTTTTTCTCAAATCGCATCCGGCCTAAATGCCAAATGCTCAAATTCTATCTCATGATAGTATTGGCGTTTCCGTATTTACACGATGCTAGTATAACTTTTTAAATTTTAAAAATATCATATAATTTTATCTAAAACTATAAGATTGCCAAAATGATCCAGTGAGAAACCAATATGATTTATATTTTTTTATAAGATAATATTTTATTTATTTATTTATTTTTAAAAATTATTTTATATTTATTTATACGATTATATTTTTTATTCATTATATATTTGGGCCATACAAAAATTTTGTATGAGATTATATATATTATTTACTTATTAATTTAAATACAAATATATTTATCTTTGAATAAATATTAAGGATACTAGAAGGGTAAATTTTTCAAAAAAAATAAATTCTTAAAATATAATTTTGTCAAATAAAATTTACATCAATAAATACACATTTAAAATATAATTTTTATCATTCATTTATCAAACCTTCACATCATTGCATCCGCGAACGGAGCATCACCTTTGACCAGTTCCAGCTGAAGCCGCCGAAACTGCATCATCGATCTCATGCCTCTCCTAGACATGGTGGTGGGTTTTGGATTCCTGTCGATGGCACAGCCCCTTCTTCCTCGGATACACCTCCACCGGTTCACGTGAGATCAAGTGCTTGGCGTTTAGGGTTGGATCCTTGTCACGGTCAAGAATCCAAGCACCAGGTCCAACTGCAATAACCAACTCGTGTTGCAATCTTTCCCCAGAGGAAGGTTGCCGGAAACTGAGGAATTAGTGATGGACTTGTAGGCCAACCCATGACCCGTGGCGGAGACTTGGAACCTGCCACCCGCCTCAATCATTCCAAGAACAACACATGATCCCATGACGGTGTTGCCGTTTTAGATTGCCACCTATAAGTGTCACTCGTCCGCTTCCTAAGCCAACAAAAAACGGAACTCTTCTCCTCCTCCTACTCCAATTCTATACTGACTGCAGTGTTAAGAGTTGTTGAAGGAGGATGACGATAAAGGGTTTGCGAAGCCTGTTGTCTTCCTACTCCTTCGGGCACCACCACCACCACCACCACCATCACCATCTCGACCGTCCGTCCTCGGCGTCATCGCCCGCATCATCTCGTCATACGCCGCCACCGCCGCTGCAGCAGCAACAGCTGATCACGGGCGGGGTGATGAAGGACGACGTGGCGGCGATCGAGGCCATCCTGGCTAAGTGGGAGCCGGACGCCTCCGCGTACGCCAAGAGCTCCTCCCTCTTCCACGAGGACCGCGCAGAGGCCCGCGAGTACCTCGCCGCCGTCCGCGACCTCCAGCGCGCCATGCTCTCCTTTGTCTCCAGCGATGCCTCCTCGGAGACGTCGTCCCACGCCGCCCTCATCCGCGCCCAGACCCTGATGCAGACAGCCATGCGCCGCCTCGAGAAGGAGTTCTATCAGATACTCGCCGCCAACCGCCACCGCCTTGATCCCGAGTCCGTCTCCGCCCGCTCCTCCACCCACTCCAGCGCCTCCGACGACGGCGACTCCGACGATGTACGGGGAGCCGGGGACTCCATGAGCGATGTCGAGGGCGCCGCGGCCATCGCCATGGATGACCTTCACGCCATCGCCGAGACCATGATCTCTGTCGGGTACGGCAAGGAGTGCGTCAAGGTCTACAAGGTCCTTCGCAAGTCCATCATCGACGAGGGGCTCTACCGCCTCGGGTTCGAGCGGCTCAGCGCGTCCCAAGGCCACAAGCTCGATTGGCAGGTTCTCGAGCCAAAGATCCGATCTTGGCTCGGCGCCTCGCGCGTGGCCATCAGCACTCTGTTTTCTGGCGAGCGGGTCCTCTCGGACCATGTCTTCGCCAGCTCCGACTCCATACGGGAGGCCGTCTTCGCCAACATCTCAGGCGACGCCGCCGTGCAGTTCCTCCGGTTCCCGGAGTCTGTGGCGAAATGCAAGCGCTCCACGGAGAAGATGTTTCGGATCTTAGATCTCTACGAAGCCGTCTCGGAACTGTTGCCCGAGATCGAGCCTGTGTTCTCCTTCGTGTCTACCGCTGCCGTCCGGGACCAGGCCCTCGCTGCATACTCCAAGCTCGCCGAGACCACTCGCGCCATCCTCGCCGACTTCGAAGCGGCCATCCACAAGGAGCACTCCAAGTCGCTGCCTCCCGGTGGAGGGATCCACCCGCTCACCCGTCACGCGATGGACTACGTCATTACCCTCGCCGACTACGAGCCCACCCTCGCTGAGATCTTCGCGGATTTCCCCCTTCAGACCCAGAGGTCCCTCTCCGACTTATTCGATAGCTCGTACTCGGAGACGCGGCCGTCCTCGCCGGCGTTCTCCTCCTCCATCTCCTCCATCGAAGACGGCCACGGGTCGGAAATTGCCGTGCGGTTTGCGTGGCTCATATTGGTGCTGCTCTGCAAGCTCGACGGCAAGGCGGCCGCGTACCGAGACGCTGGCCTATCGTACCTCTTCCTGGCGAACAACCTGCAGTACATAGTGAACAAGGTGCGGTCTTGCCGGCTGTGGGGGATGCTGGGCGAGGAGTGGACGGCGCGGCACGCGGCGAAGGCGAGGCAACACGCGGCCGGGTACGAGAGGGTGGCGTGGGGGAAGGTGCTGGCGTTGGTGACGGCGGAGGAGGTGTCGCCGGGCGAGGCGCGGGATCGGATGCGTGCGTTCAACGCGGCGCTGGAGGAGGCATGCGCCGCCCAGGCCGGGTGGGTGGTGGCGGACGCCGAGATGAGGGAGGAGGTGAGAGCGGCGGTGCGGGGGATGGTGCTTCCGGCGTACCGAGGGTTCTACGAGCAGTGGCGGGTGGTGCTCGAGGGCAGCGGCGCGGTGAGGTTCTCGCCGGAGGAAGTACGAGACAGGCTGGCGGAGCTGTTCGACGGCTCCGACGATTCTGGCTCCGGTTCGTGCTCGAGTTATCGCCTCGGTGCGGATTCTGGCTCTGTCCTGTCCGAGACGTCACCCAGGGCCAAATAAGTCGACAAACACTACTGCCTGCACCGACCTCAAAGCAGCTCCTTTGCAACTTACCATTGATGTCGCCATCGAACAATTTACAATAAGTACCATTTTCTTCAAAGCTTGGTGATTGCAGACAACAACACTTCAGCTTGATTCACTATGCATATATATATATATATATATATAAATATATATATATATACTGTATATCTGGACAAATAGAATGGCAGATC
Source organism: Musa beccarii (assembly GCA_024322285.1). NCBI lineage: Eukaryota > Viridiplantae > Streptophyta > Magnoliopsida > Zingiberales > Musaceae > Musa > Musa beccarii. The sequence continues at coordinate 23,544,005 of CM044402.1, forward strand.
TCAATGCTATACAATACTCGATCATATTGCTGAAATCTCATTGTTATATACAATACCTCTCTGTGTTGAAATTTCTTTCATAATTATATACTTTGTTATCTACTTAATTCGGAAAAATAGACCCGTTATCGATTCATGTTCTGCAGGAGGTACGTAGTTGGACATGAGAACAAGCCAAGTTAATTCGAGATGGATCAACAATAGTGGAACCTTTTCAAGTACCCGATTTGCTTATATGAATGGGCATATAAGATTTAACCCAAACCAAGTTCGAGTTCGAGTTATAAGTTGACCGTTATAATATATGTTTCAAGAACTAATGTTGAGATTATTGTATTTGTAGGACTCAGGAGCACAATGGATACATATAGTCAAAGTAAAGAATTAAAATAAAAAATATAAATAATTCATATGAAAACTGATGCCGAGAGCTTATCAGCATATTCAATAAAAGCAGAATCCTCCATAGTGTCATAGTTTTAGACTAATGTCATCTGATATTTTTAGATTTTTTATTTAAAAAATATAAAGTTACATATATTTAACAAGAAGAACATTATATTGTGCATTATTTAGCGAATTTTGAGGGCCGAACCAGTGTGATAGTTTTTGGTAGAATATATATAACATCCCGATTTAATCCTACATCAGAATTGGATTAGGATTAAGATTAATCTATAAAAATTTTATGGATATGCTACTACTAATATGGGTTTAAGTATTTTGAATCATTGGTGTCGGCCCAATAAAATTAATAAATCGATTATTTCATCAGGCCATGATGATTGATAATAGGTTAGTCATTTCATCAAGTTGAACCGCGAGAAGATTTTTATCTAAGAAAGAAAGGGTGGCATGAGGTTTCCACCTTTGTGACAGTAGCCCCTGTTTGCACTGTTCTAAATTATGAATTGGATATCAACATGGATCTGTAATCTAATAGCAGCCCCAAACTTGAAGTGCTTCTTTATTTGAATCAAGATGTTTGAGGAGGAAGACGAGAAGAAAACATGCATCAAACTAATGGAGAGAAGGACCCAGCTAGCCTGTACACCTCTCACAGGTAACTTCACAGGATGGATACATAGACGAACTACAGATAACTTAATTATCTGCTTATCGAGAGAACAAAGCACAAGGAGAAACACCAGTGCTCGAGAAGAATAGGCATTCGAGATGCAGAATAAAGAGGACGCTCGTCAACTCGGTGATGCATGTCACCCTCGATCCACCACATCGACGCTGGAAGTGCAGGAAAGGAGTCGATGGAAGATGAAACAAAGGGTGGAGTACGACATCTCGCGCAGCTTCCTCGCTGTCACGCAAGCCTTCTTCTTCTTCCTCCTCTTGGTCTTCGTCTTCGGCTTCCTCTTATCGTTGCTCTTCTTACTACTGGTATCACCATCAACACTTCCTGCAGCATCTTCATTCTTCTGTTGGAGGAAAGGGAACACAGCGGCTCTCTCCTTGATTCTTCCGAGGCACCGCAGTGTCTTCTCGGGGACACTCTCCTTCCTGGAAAAAGTGTAGCTCCTCAGATATATCTGCCTGCATGAGTAGCTATCGACCACCGTCGGTCCTGCACTCCACCTCCTCCTCCCATCAAAGCTGGTGCTGCCCACGCGGTCGTCGACTCTTCCTCCTCCTCCTCCTCCATCACCACCTCCTCTGGTCACTGACTTCACGAACTCGGCGTCGGACTCCGGCCACTTGTAGAGGTTCACATAGGTTGCTCTCACAGGCACACGTGCGTCCACGCAGCTGAGAGACGACCTGCACCCGGAGCTCATGGAAGCCTCTCAACGCCCTGCGCTCCCCTAAGCTCAAGTTCCAGTCTACTTGCGAGTTTAAAGGGAGAGCAGCGAGTAAGGCTGTGGAATAGGCTTCAGGTGCAAGAAAAGATAGGGAAGCGCAAGTGAGACTTTGAGAAATGGGGATGGTTTTATAGCTCAAAAGCCTTGTTTACTCTACCAAAGTGATAGGGAAGGAATGATGTGGCATCATGAGCTATGAGTGTCTCTCTCTCTCTCTCTCTCTCTCTCTCGCCGGAAGACAAACCTGCAAAGAGACTAATTTAGTCGAATGCTAACATAGTAGGCACGTCAGAGAGGCACTACAAGTTTAAGACAGCTCAGGGCTCCAAAGCCACAGTCATATGAGCATGCACATGGATGGGTCATTATGGTCGCCACCCAGAGACATGGCCACTGCCATGAATACACGAACACTTCTTAAACCATGGTCCACAACTCTTAATGAGAGCCTCGTCTGCGTTGCCAGTAGTGTAGAAGCAGTGATGAGAGTGGAAGGACGAAGTGTCTCCGTGGAGCTCTAATCACACGCCTAAGCTTTAACTATGACCATGGGGACCCAGCTCTGAGAAAAGAACATGAGGCCAGCATTATTACAGACAGTATGTTACAACCTTCGTCCACACTTCAAGTCTGTAAGATGATAACATCTGCTGCTTTAGACGCCAACACCAAAATAACGATGACCACTTTGACGATATCATCGTCAGGCTAGCAAATAAGGGAAGGAATCGTAGAAGACAAGAATAAGCAAATGGTCGAGCAAAAGCGTGCGGTGAAAGGATTTAGAATCGTCGTGCGACCACCGGAGAGATTAAATTTTATTGGCAAAAGCTCATATGTGCAATAACTTAAAGATTTGGAATAACAAATACTCTCACGCACGGTCAATCATGAAGTCGGATTACATGCATTGCATTAGCGTTGACATGCAATATAAACTTTGCATCTGGATATCACCATTATATCTGTCCTAAAAAATGTCGCAAAGGTGAAACCCAAAAAGGTTTAGCGCAGGTCTTTGGTGAACACAACCAACAATGCCAGAAATGTTTCATCTTTGGTGTTAAGCTGCTGCTCTTTTGGTTTTGTTTTGATCATGGCGATGAGATGGTCTATGGATCACAACAACTTCGATCAGCTATTATTTGCACAAACTAGACCAACTTACCTGCATCCGCTACCATTAGTTTTGTGGACTTAACAAACAAGCTAGAACAATTTGGTAAAACCCGCTCTGCATAATAATTTAAACACAAACAGTAAAGATAAAGCAGGCAGCTTGTTACAAAATATTCAACAAATGCTTTCCTTCAGCAAAAACCCGATTCTCCTCTTTATAAATAAGCCTTGCATTGGCTGTAAAAATATATCTGATTGGTGATTAATTGTGGCTTATAGGAAGGCTCGATTGCTATTCTAAACAAGTACTTTCAAGCTCTTTCATTGTCATACATATATATATATATATATATATATATGTATATATATATATATGTATATATATTGCACTCATAATTATATAATTGAAAGATTGGACCTAGAACACATCTGGATGGAAACGACCTGGGATGGAACTAGAACCCTGCGCCTTCTGTAGATGAATCTTCAATGTATAATTGCTCATCTGCGACAAACAAGTAGTGTTTCATCATCCGATCAATCAAACAACTTCAAACTAAGCCCTAAGGCTATGTGAAGAAAGCATGCCAAGTCCCTAGTTCTTATGAAACACCAACTTAGAAGTGAGCAGGATTAAGTCAACCCCGTCTCCCTTTGGCTTAAACAGAAACACTAAAATGCAACGAGAGCAACTTCTAATTACCTCCAATGCCCGGACCTGCTCTTGATACTGGCTTATAACATGCTTCAAATGTTGCACCTCCTTAACCTTCTCCTCGTGATCTGAATTGCGCTCATGCTGGATAGTGACAGCCCTCTTTAGGATCTGGTTGTCTCTTAATAAACCTTGCAATTGCTCTTTCAAGGAATTGATCTCGTGCTGCTCCTCATAGCCAATCAGTTAGCAAGAAAACATCATAGACTACATGCTTCTACAATAATAGAAATTTAGTATTCAGATGACTTACCTCCATGGCTGCTGTAGTCTGAGCAACAATGTTTCTTTCAAAAACTTCTAAAATCTTCATGGCACGACCACGGACATCATCCCAGTCCGATGCACTCATCATTTCCTGTACAAATATATCAACCCAAGAAGATCCATTTTGGGCTTCCCTAGGCTGAGAATCTGCACTATTATTCTGAGAGACTTCGACCTTGTGTTCAGATGCCTGCAAGCTCACAACACCTGAATTGTATAATGAGATAAAAAAAGAACAAACAAGGTTTCCCATAAAATAATAGCATCATCACGAAAGTAAAGGCACTTACCTTCAAGGGCATTATTACTTGATTGCAAACCTAAATTAACTCCTTCGATGCTCACAGAACCATCACCAAGACACAATGCATGAAGACTCTTAATTGCATCATCAATTTTGTGGTCATGGGAATTCAAAACTGTTTCAACAACCTGGATGAGTAGTGGCAAAGAAACACCATGACAGGTTAGGTCACAAAAACCAAGATCACTATCTCTCTAATATGAAAAGTAAGATGCCATCATCAACCGCTGAATGACACCTTTAATCAATGAGAAATTCTGATATCTACTAAAGTCTATCTCATCAACATATTTCCCATACAAAAATTCACTTCATAGGCTAAAAAAATATTGAAAGCTTAAAATTTCCAATCGAGATTTTGACCAATAGCCAATGAGTGTGTGCATCAAATATGTAGAGCACTGTGTCCAACCTAAGAGACGTTATACATACAGGTAAGGACAAAGCTCTATCGAGACAGAAATTGTCATGCTTATCCATAACACAATCTACAGTTCAAGAATTTCTATCCCTAGTTTGTTCTCTAACTTACCACGACTCATTAATAAATTGGAAGCCAGATATCTGTGATTACCAATTAGGAAGATTTTGTTTTGATACAAAGGTTCAAAGCATTTTAGTGGTAAAGTCCCGAAAGAGAAACAATACAAGGTTCACATGGCCATGATGGAAAATGCATAATAATAACAAGAGGAAGGAAGTGCTGCTTTCCCGCATTCCATCAGAACATTACAATTTGTTTTATCGCTGATAAAAATCTGTTCATATGTAGCCAACTACTTAGATGCCGCATTATGTGCCATCAACATCCCAATTGGGACCATGTACAACCAGAAAAGTCAAATTTCATTAGCCATCGCATTGATGTCGAGCCAATTGCAGCCAAGACTGATCAGTTGGCCATCTCATCATGTCAGCAAATCCAGTCCACTCAGCAGCGAAGAAGCTCAAAAACCTCATAACCACAAATCCAAAACAATTTCTCGCCTACTTTTCCATTCTCCTTGCAGATTTACTAACGAAAGATGACTGGGTAATTTCTCTTTGATGAAAATTCAATCTCCCACCTTGTTCGCAACTTTTCATCGCATGATCTGATCAGACGAATTCCATCGAATTCAACGTGTTCAGTCGCTCGCCGATGAATATATTAGGCACCAACAATTCCTAGAATCCTATAGCGTTCACCAATAACTAATAGTCGCGTGAACACCCAGAATGAGAAGAGAGAGAGAGAGCAAAGATACCTCCCGATCCATGGAAGGGAACATGCGGAGGAGTATGGAGAGCTTATCTTCAGATCCGTAGAGGGCGCAGCGAGATCTCTTGGCCGACGGTGGGGACGGCGCCGGAGATCCGAAGATTTCCTCCAACCCTAGGCGCTTCCCGCAGATCCCTGCAGACATGGCAGCCAAGCCGCAGGCTCCAATTGAAGCCCCACCCAAATCCTCCTTCGCCTCCCCCTCCCTCTCCCCTTCGTCCCTTCCTTCTTCGGCGCCCACCACTTCGCTTTCTACTTGTATTCCCCTTCGTTGTTTCCTCCCCGATTCCCAAATGGCAATTGCTCTCCTCTCACGCCGCCCTTCCAATTGCAGTGTTATGTTCCCAACAACAACACCAACAACACACAAACTTCCCGATGTCATTGCGTCTATCCTTTCCGCAACCTCATTATGTCCATCAAGTGGGCCCCACGGAGCCTCTGCTCTTCGTGTCCCCAGTAGGGATTACGAGTAACAAGAGCTATACACCTCTTCAAGACATACACGCTCGGTTACCAATCTCGTTAATGGATGTAGGAATATCCCTGCTGGTGGGTCCCGATGAAGGTGTCACTATGCAGCCTCTCTGCCCTTCCGTCATAAGTAGGAATTACGAGTAAAAGATAGGAAATCCATCAAGAGTAGAGTCGCGTTCTCTGGGTCTCAATTCTTTGTATTCATAAAATAAAAATATATAATTAATATTTTCAATAAAAAGATTATAGATAATTTGAAGTATATGTCGTTGCACCTTTTCTCGACAATATATGTGATAAATTTCCAAACCAGTTTCGGCAAAAGTACAAAATTTTGTTGGTTTATGGTAAATTTTAGCTCATATCATCACTTTCAGTTTTGATTTACTCGTATCTAAAATAATTTATATATTTTAAAAAAATATAATATATAAGTTTCTCTTAAGTCTGAATTAACAAACGTAAAAGTCTGTGTACATGCTAATTCATAATAAATTATTAATATAGTGATATATAATATATATAATTTAAATTTTAAAAAATTAAGATATATTTTAGCTCTAATAGTTTTAGCTATGGATCACTTAAGCCCTTATGGTTTATTCATATCTAAAATAATCCTTATATTTTTAAAAACATAGCATATAAGCCCCTTTTGTCAAGTTTAAGTTAATAGAGATTAGAGTCTGCTTACGTGGCATATGTTGGGAAATCCAATGGGGCAACATCTCATGCACAGCGGAAGAATAGAAAACAAAAACCTTGAATTTCCATGAAAGGTTCCATCGTCATGTGAAGATCGGTACGTTTCAAAAATAAATCCGCAAAAACAACAAATGTAAAAAAAAGATACATAGGAAGATCGTATATCCATGAATCCCTACAGATCTATAGGAGAAGATGAAGAAGGTCAAGCGTCCTCCTCTCTAGCGGTATCCACATGGTAAGGACTGTGACGATGCTCCTCTCTTGGGCAGAGGAGAATAGAAGGTGGCTATTGAGAGAACCCCAGCCTTTGGGCCTTCAATTCCCTCTAATTTATAGAGGCCCCCTGTAAATACTAATGGATCATGCCCTATTGGGTATTGAATCTCTATCCAATTACCCAAGCCTCTTAGATTAATGGGTCTCTGCCCAATAATCTTTTATTAGCTCTTATTTGATCTCATCTTAGGATCCAATAATTCAGAGGCTTATTAGATATCTAATAAGATAGGAGTTTTGACGGATATCTCATATTCGAACCTCTACTCGTCGCAACATCTATCATATGTATGTGACTCTCTAGGCCCAATATCGAGCTAGCCGTGAGTTATACTTGTCAGAACTCTTTCTGAAGTAGTGAATTATTATCTCCATAATAATTCATCCGACTCATCAACTGCGGACGTATTAGGCTACTATGCCGTAGTCTCGAGATGATACAGGGAATCCAATCCTTTGGACCTATCTGTCTTCAGTTACCATGTATCTATAGTTCCTCATCCATCTAATATCCTAGAGACTTTATACCGGGCATGGTGCTATTAGGCCCATATGATCTCTACTAGTCATATGTGCCTTGCAAGCCAATCAAATAAGTGATGGCACTTGTGACTTGATATACACTTTTTCTCTTTGCGTATTATTAGGTATTTTATCACTTTATCTTACGTGTTGCATATATTGTGATGTCCTTGGATCTTTGCAATGGGAATCGGATCGTAGTGAGATCACGATAATGAGACCGATTCACCTTTAAACATAGACCCTAAATTATTCTAGTCATAGGTTACTTGAGAAGGACATCAAGATAATCGGATAGACTGATGTGCTATATACCTGTCCATATGATGGAGGTGGCTAATCTCATAGCTACTCGTGTGGGGACACTAAGGGTATAGTGCAGGTACTCATTGGGGAATGAGTTCACTAATTGATCCTCTTACGGAATGCTGGATGGTTATTGATACCTCACGTCAGATAGCAATTCCGTAGTCCCAATAGTGTATTTGGTCCTTAAACTTGAGACACTAAGGATGTCTTGTATGAGTACTCCACTCTTTGATACCGAACTTATAGGTTTGGAAAGTTTCAGATCTAGTACAGCTGGTTATTGGGAGTGGTAGCCAACCTTACAAGGGTTATTGAGTGTCAATAGAGGATCATCCACTCTCGGTATCATGAGAGGAATATCCCATGTATTCTTGCTCGAACAAATCCTTGGCCAAGGTTATTCGGGTTGAGAGAGAAAGAGTTCTCCGGGAGAATCCGACAAGAGCAAGACTCGAGGAGAGACCATATGGGCTTGACAGAACAATGCCCGGTATAGGGTCTCTGGGATATTAGTTAGATGAGGGACTATAGATACATGGTAACCGAGGATAGAGAGGTCCAAAGGATTGGATTCCCATGTATCGTCTTGGGGCTGTGGCATAGTGGCCTAGTATGTCCGCAGTCGATGAGTTGGGTGAATTATTATAGAGATAATAATTCACTAAGTCAGAAGAAGTTCTGACAAGTATAACTTACGACCAACTCGATATTGGGCCTAGAGGATCACACACATATGGTAGGTGTTGCGACAAGTAGAGGTTCGGATATGAGATATCCGTTGGAGCCCATAACTTATTGGATATCCATTAAGCCCCTGAATTATTGGATCCTCATATGAGATCCAATAATTGCTAATAAGAGATTATTGGGTAGAGACCCACTAATCTAAGAGGCTTGGGTAATTGGATGAAGATCCAATACCCAACAGGATAAGATCCATTAGGGTTTACAGGGGCCTCTATAAATAGGAGGGTACTAAAGCTCTATAGGCTGAGAGTTTCTTTTGGTAGCCACCTTCTGTTCTCCTCTCCCCAGAGAGGTGCATTATCGTAGTCCCTGTCATGTGGATACTGCTAGAGAGGAGGATGCTTGACCTCCTTCATCCTTCCTACAGATCTGCAGGGATTCAGAGATATACGATCTCCCTAGGTATTTTCTTTTACACATGTAGTTTTTATGGAATTGTTTTAACACACCGATCTTTGTACGACGACAGAACCTTTCTATGGGAAATCTGGGGTGTTTTGTTTTTGTTCTTTTGCTACGCATGAGATGTCGCTCCCCAAAAGGATTTCCTAATAATCTCTCCTCGAGTCTCACTCTTATCGGATTCTCTTAGAGAACTCTTTCTCTCTCAATCCGAATAACCTTGGCCAAGGATTTATTCAAGCAAGAATACATGGGATATTCCTCTCATGATATCGAGAGCGGATGATCCTCTATTGACACTCAATAGCTCTCGTAAGGTTGACTACCACTCCTAATAACCGGTTGTACTAGATCTGGAACTTCCAAACCTATAAGTCCAGTATCAAAGAGTGAAGTACTCATACAGGACATCCTTGGTGTCTCAAATCTAAGGACCAGATATACTATTGGGACTATAGAATCACTGTCTGATGTAAGGTATCAATAACCATCCAGCATTCCGTAAGCGGATCAATCAGTGAACTCATTCTTCAATAAGCACCTGTACTATATCCTTAGTGTCTCCACACAAGTAGCTATGAGACCAACCACCTCCATCATATGGACGAGTATATAGTACACTAGTATATCCGGTTATCTCGATGTCCTTTTCGAGTAACTTATGATTGAGATTATTTAGGGTTTGTGTTTAAAGGTGAATCGGTCTCATTATCGTAATCTCATCATAATCTGATTCCCATTGCACAGATCCAAGGACATCACAATATATGCAACACGCAAGATAAAGTGATAAAATACCTAATAATAAGCAAAAGAAAGAGTGCATGTCAAGTCACAAGTGCCATCACTCATGTGATTGGCTTATAGGGCACTTATAACTAGCAATCTTCCACTTGACCTAAAGCCAATCACCTACGTGTCTGATCCCTATCAAACCTCTATGACGCTCAAAGACAATCCGAGTCAATGGCTTTGTCAGTAGATTTATAATGTTATCTTCGAATGGAACTCTTTCCACTACTATATCTTTTCGGGTTATGATCTCTCTAATAAGCTGGAACCTCCGCAGAACACTTTTGATGAGACTTGAGTTTTCTTATTTGAGTAATCGCCCTGTTGTTGTCACAATATAAGGGAATCGGCTCCTCGTTGCTTGACACGACTCTCAAATTTATGATAAACTTCTTCATCCAAACTCCCTCCTTTACTGTCTCTATCCCAGCAATGTATTCCGCCTTTGTGGTCGAGTTAGCAGTAGTGTCCTGCTTGGAACTCTTCTAGCATACTGCTCCTCCATTTAGGGTGAACACATACCCTGAATTAGATTTGCTATCATCGATATCGGACTGGAAGCTCGAGTCCGTGTAGCCCTCAACCCTGAGGCTACTGCCTCCATCTACTAGTAAAAGATCCTTAGTTCTTCTCAAGTACTTAAGGATGCATTTTACTGCTTTCCAGTGCTCTAAGCCTAGATCTGCCTGATACTTGCTCGTGACACTTGGAGCATGTGCTATATCAGGCTTGGTACATAGCATAACATACATGATAGATTCTATCACTAAGGCATATAGTATCCTATCTATGTGTGCCCTTTCTTTAGGAGTCATTGGGGACATGCTCCTAGAATGTAATATTCAATGTCTCATCGGTATGAGACATCTCTTGGAATTTTTCATATCAAACCTTTTGACAATGGTGTCTATGTACCTGTACTACGACAAGCTAAGCATCTACTTGGATCTATCTCTATAGATCCGCATCCCTAATACACAGGATGCTTTCCCTAAGTCCTTCATGGAGAAGTGCCTAGATAGCTAAGCCTTTACTGTAGAGAGCATTTCTATATTATTTCCAATGATCAGGATATCATCCACATACAGTTCCAAAAAGGTGATAGCACTCCCACTTACCTTCTTGTACACACAAGATTCATCTTTGTTCTTAACAAAGTCATAAGATCTGATCGCCTCATCAAATCTTATGTTCTAACTTTGGGAATCTTGCTTTAGTCTATAGATGGACCTAAGCAACCTGCACACCTTGTTTAGGTTATCCCTGGACACGAATCCCTCAAGCTGTATCATATACACCTCCTCCTCGAGGTTGCCAGAAATGTGGTTTTGACGTCCATCTACCAAATCTTATAATCATAGTGTGCTGCAATAGCTAATAAAATTTGAATAGATTTTAGCATGGCTACGGGTGAGAAAGTTTTATCATAGTCAATACCTTGCCTTTGACGATAACCCTTAGCCACTAGCCTTGCTTTATAGATCTCTATCTTTCTATTTACTCCAATCTTCTTTTTGAAGATCCACTTGCAGCCAATGGGTACAATACCCTCGGGTGCAACAATCAGGTTCTAAACCTTGTTGGAGTACATGGAATCTATTTCTGAATTCATGGCTTCTTATTATTTCTCGGAGTCTATGCTCATAATAGCCTCCTCGTAGCTCTGAGGATCAATATCCTCAACATCCTCTCTTCTGATATGTCTCACATATCTCTCAGGAGGATGTGATACTCTATTGGATCTACATAAAGTTATAACTTGTATGCTAGGTACCTGAACAGATTCTGGCTGTGGAATGGTGCTTGAGCTAGGTTCTCCAACCTCGCTCAACTCTATCATGCTCCCACTGTCTTCACCAAGAATGTATTCCTTCTCAAGGAACACTACTCTCTTGGCTACAAAGACCTTTTGGTCCTCAGGGTGATAGAAATAATACCCACAAGTTTCCTTGGGGTATCCCACGAACTTGCACCATTTCATCCTAGATTCTAACTTGTCGGGGTTGTATCTCTTGATGTGGGTAGGGCAGTCCCAAATCTTAACAACCTTAAGATCAGGCTTCTTTCCATTCCATATCTCATATGAAGTAGATACTACTGACTTAGTTGAAATTCTATTCAGAAGGTAAGCTGTGGTCTCTAGGGTATATCCCCAGAATGAGATGGGTAGGTCGGCAAAACTCGTCATGGAACGCACCATGTCTAATAGTGTACGATTCCTCCTTTCTGATACACCATTAACCTGTGGTGTATAAGGAGGTGTCCATTGGGATAAAATCCCATGGTCTTTGAAGAATTAGGTGAACTCCATACTCAAGTACTCGCCTCCTCGATTTGATCGAAGGGTTTTAATACTCTTTCTAATCTGATTCTCCACTTCATTCTTATATTATCTGAATTTCTCAAAAGCCTTAGACTTATAGTTCATCAAGTACACATATCCGTATCTTAAGAAATCATTAGTCAAAGTAATAAAGTAAGAGTAACCACCTATGGCATGAGTCGACATGGGACCAACCACATACATCACTATGTATGAGTTCCAATAACTCAGTGGCTCTCTCTCCAGTTCTACTAAATGGAGAGTTGGTCATCTTTCCTTGAAGGCAAGGTTCGTAAGTGGCATATGACTCATAGTTGAATGGATCTAGATATCCATTCTTTAGCAACTTTTAAATCATTTCCTTATGGATGTGACCTAGCTTACAATGCCACAAATATGCATTGTTCACCTCTTCTCATTTTCTCTTAGACTCACTTATACTCATGATGTGTGGAGCTGTATCTAGCATAAATAAATCATTATGCAATGTTCCTCTCGTGATGATCTCATCATCTAATGCTATTGAACAACCATTGTTCTCAAAAACTAATTTATATCCACTAACTGTCAAACATGAAATGGAAATAATATTTTTGATAATAGAAGGAACATAATAGCATGCATATAATGCAATAATAGCTCCGCCAAGCAAATATAAGATAACCTTGCCAACAGCCACTACAGCAACTTTTATTCTATTGTCTATCTTAAGGTCCATCTCACCTCTCTTCAATCTCCTAGGTCTTGCCAGAACCTGCAACGAATTACAGATATGATAAGCACTCCCGGTATCCAATGCCCATATATTATTATAAGATTCTCACAAATGGAGGCTGATCATGAATGTACCTAAAGCTTCTCCAAGCTTTTGTTTTGCCCTCTCTGCAAGGTACTTTTTGTAGTTCCTCTTCCAGAGCCCATATTTGTCGTAGTGGAAACACTGGCCTTTGTCCTTTGTTGGGTCTTTCTTGGCAACCTTTGCCTTACCATTTTACCCTTGCCCTTGCCCTTCTTAAGGGACTTCTCAGTCTTCCTTTTCTTTCTAGTCTCACCAGCATAGAGAACTGACTTCTCTTTCTTGATGGTGCTCTCTACTTCTCTCAACATATTGAGAAGCTCTGGGAGGGTCACCTCAAGCTTGTTCATATTATAATTCATTATAAACTGAGAAAAGGAATCTAGTAGGGATTGAAGCACAAGATGCACACATAGATTATCCTCTAGGATCATTCCTAGACCTGTGAGTTTCTCGATCCACTCAATCATCTTAAGGACATGGTTCTGAACCGATGTCCCCTCAGTCATCCTGGCATGGAAAAGACCCTTTGATATCTCATATCGTTGAGTTCTTCCCTGTTCCTCAAATAGTTTGCGGAGATGCAGGAGTATGGAATTAGCATCCATATTTTCATGCTGTCTCTGTAACTCAATAGTCATAGAGGCTAACATATAATACTAAGTAAGAGTGAAATCATCTATGTACTTTACATAATAAGTGATCTCATCCTCGCTTGCCCCTTCGTCGGGCGTAGGGATCACTGTATCAAGGACGTACATGATTTTCTCTACCATGAGAACGATTCTCAGATTACGAAGCCAATTCGTATAATTTGGACTAGTGAGGCGGTTGGCATCAAGTATGTCACATAAAGGATTTGAAAGCGACATTTTTATGAAATTAAAGATGTAGCAGAAATAACTAACATGTAGACTTTGTAAAAATTAAACAGTTAAGATAAGGACTTCTATCTTAATGTATTCCTACTAATTTTTTGCGAGACACACAACACCCTCCGGTATGTGAATCGGAGACCCTCGATGGATCTCTAGTGGGGATTAGGATCCAATCGGCGTCTTAACGTAACCTCAAGGGACTCGGCTAATCACGTTAAGCTCATAAAGGTAGGCAACTCTTGCCAATCATAACTCCTTGTGATTTCCATCCTGTTCGGCCTCCGAACCACCATGGCCTCAAGAGACTCGACCAACCATGAAGTTCAGTTAAGTCATCACTATCGTTACAAGATGAGTCTAATTCGATGATATACTCTTGAGGGACTCGACCAAATATACCATATCCTCAGGTCACCGATGACATCTCTATGTCATAGATAAGATAGCGAAACATGATATAGGTGAGTCTCGAGGGACTCGACCAACTCAACCTACACTGGGAATCGGTTCCTACCTATAACGATGGAAGACCATGTGGGTCAATCTAATTGTCTAACATTTACCGACTTAATATTATTAATAAAGGGGATTTTTGATTTTATCTCCTAACATAATGTGTCACACACATATATATTTAATATATATATCTATATCGCATGCAAATATATATACATATCTAGTAGGTGTATAATCAATCACACATCATATGAGCAATCACACTAGATGATCATGGACCACATCCTAATGTGATCAGGTCTGAGCCAATGGGCCCAATCACTTATATCATGATATATGTGTGCATCGGTGCATCACCATGCCCTGTGATCATCCATCTCACTTCGTCGGCATCTCAATGCATCTCCATGCGTCGAATCGTCCATCTCGATCTCGTGGGTCTCACTCCCATTGCGCCTCCTCGTCTAATTACAATATAATTACAAGCATGCAGGCCCGATAATAAACGAGAAAAATAGAGACTCACAGGCCCCAATAATAATAATCATATGTACACATATCACATCACATGGTCTATGATCATCTGTCCACATCATACATCACATGTATATGTTATTATATAGGACTACTAGATAAATAATAATAGTTAATTAAACATTTTAATTAACTAATTTTTTTGAAATTAGGGATATACGGGGAATTTTTAGAATTCCCAAGGGTATTTTGGTTATTCGACCAAAGAGGGACAAAATTAGAATTTTTGAAATTTCCAATGGCAAAACTATCTTTTGCCCAAAAAGCTCTAATTCCCTCACTGCCTGCATTGTGGCCGCCACCCTGCCGGCGTGCAACTATATGCAGCGTTGGGGGGTGGCATGCACACCACCCATGCTCGCGCAGATGGCGGACACAAAGACCACAAGCATCGCCTTGCGGCGCACCGTCGCCCTGTTGGCGCCGCCCTTGCGGGAGCCCCTAGCGGCTTTGTGCCTATGGCGGTGGTCGCCCCTGCGAGCGAGGCCACAACAATAGGCATGCACCTCCCCTACGGGCTCTTTTGCCAGCGGGCACAGCGCCCGTAGGCTGCCACCCTTGCGGGGCAATGCTCGTAGGCGAGCGACTCACTTGCAGGTGGCGCCACCTCCTCAGGCGGCCTTGCCCCCCATCGGTGGTCTACCCGAGGGTGGCGCCGCTTCCCCATGGGCTCAGCGCCCACAGGCGCTCCCCACCTATGCGGGCAGGCAGCCCTGCAGGTGGGCTGTTGTTGTAGGTTGGCTGCCAACCATCTGCCGCCTACAGCCAACCTATGGGCCCCTTGCCCGTGCCGCTACCATTGTAGGCAGCAAGGCTGCAAGCAGCCTTGCGGCTGCTGTGCGAGCACAGCAAAGGTAGCAACAGTTACCGCCCTTCCTCACCTTTTGCACCAACGATTTTGATGACAAAAATTATTCTAAATCATAACACACGCAGTTTAAGATCCGATCTTCGTACGAACAATCTGGCTCTGATACCACTATTGGGAAATCCAAGAGGATGACATCTCATATGCAACGGAAGAATAGAAAACAAAAACCTTGGATTTCCTTGAAAGGTTCCATCATCGTGCGAAGATCTGTGCGTTTCAAAAATAAATCCGCGAAAACAACATGTGTAAAAAGAAGATACCTAGGGAGATTGTATATCCCTGAATCCCTATAGATCTATAGGAGAGGATGAAGAAGGTCAAGCGTCCTCCTCTCTAACGATATTTACACGGAAGGGACTGCGACAAGCTCCTCTCTTGGGCAGAGGAGAATAGAAGATGGCTATTGAGAGAACCTTAACCTATGGGCCTTTAATTCCCTCCTATTTAAAGAGGCCCCTTGAAACCCTAATGGATCATACTCTATTGGGTATTAAATCTCTATCCAATTTCCCAAGCCTTTTAGATTAATGAGTCTCTACCCAATAATCTTTTATTAGCTCTTATTGGATCTCATCTTAGGATCCAATAATTCAGGGGCTTATTAGATATCCAATAAGGTAGGGGCTCCGACGGATATCTCATATCCGAACCTCTACTCATCGCAACACCTACCATATGTGTATGACCCTCTAAGCCTAATATCGAACTGGCCGTGAGTCATACTTGTCAGAACTCTTTTTGAATTAGTGAATTATTATCTTCATAATAATTCACCTGACTCATTGACTGCGGACATACTAGGTCACTACGCCGTAGTCCCCAGATGATGAATCCAATCATTTGGACCTATCTATCCCCAGTTACCATGTATCTATAGTCCCTCATCCATCTAATATCCTAGAGACCCTATATCGGGCATGGTGCTGTCAGGCCCATACGGTCTCTCCTCGAGTCTCGCTCTTATCGGATTCTCCTGGAGAACTCTTTCTCTCTCAATCCGAATAACCTTGGCCAAGGATTTGTTTGAGCAAGAATACATGGGATATTCCTCTCATAATACCGAGAGCGGATGATCCTCTATTGACACTCAATAGCCCTTGTAAGGTTGGCTACCACTCCCAATAACCGGTTGTACTAGATTTGAAACTTCCAAACCTATAAGTCTGGTATTAAAGAGTGGAGTACTCATACAGGACATCCTTGGTGTCTAGGACTAAATACACTATTGGGACTACGGAATCATTGTCTTACGTGAGGTATCAATAACCATCCAGCATTCCATAAGTGAATCAATTAGTGAACTCATTCTTCAATGAGCACTTGTACTGTATCCTTAGTGTCTCCACAAGAGTAGCTATGAGACCAGCCATCTCCATCATATGGATGGGTATACATCACACTAATCTATCCGGTTATCTCGATGTCCCTTTCGAGTAACCTATAACCAGGATTATTTAGGGTCTGTGTTAAAAGGTGAATCAGTCTCATTATCGTGATCTCATCATGATCCGATTCTCATTGCATAGATCCAAGGACATCACAATATATGCAGCACGTAAGATAAAGTGATAAAATATCTAATAATAAACAAAAGAAAGAGTGTATGTCAAGTCACAAGTGTCATCACTCATGTGATTGGCTTGCAGGGTACCTATAACTAGCAACATACTAACTCATAATAAATTATTAATATATTGACATATAAAATTTAATTTTTTTTAAAAAACTAAGACCACCATCAATGAGTAGTAACACTGAACCACTACTATTTAGTAGAGTATCATACGCACATAGCCTCTCCTACACTAACGACGAGCTCAAGGCTTCCAATCCTGCCTCAGGTGGATGTGAGTCGACCAATCCGACGCTAAGCACCTAATGGTCTCCTGTTCCCTCTTGCTCTTCTTAGGCATCTTCGTCCCCATTGCCTCTCACTTCATCCTCTCCTACACTTCCACCCACTGCACCTATGATGTAGTGGTCTAGCTCTTCCTTACCTCCACCTCTAGCCTCTCTTACCTTTGTCTCTCCTCCTTCATCTATTGCTATGGTCTTCATCGCTTCCTCTTCCTCGACAAGATGGACCTTAACCCTTTTTTTAAACTTAATTATATGTGTCATTATATTAATGATTTATTATGAGTCCGCATACCATGTAAGTAGACTCTAATGTTTGTTAACTCAGATTTGAGGGGAGGGATTTATATGTTATGTTTTTAAAAATATATGAGTTATTTTAGATACAAGTAAACCATAAGGGCTTAATATTGAATCTCAGATTTTGATGATGAAATCAATTGATGAGTTTGTGATCTAATATGCGTTTTGAGTGACGTAGGACTAGCTTCGATCAAGGAGAGGCAGATTGATTAAAGTAGGAGAAATGAAACATTGGGCTAGAGTGGAACATGTCAGAAGATTGGATGTTGAGTCGGAGGATCGATCGACTCATCGATAAAAGGCTTTGTGTCATAAATTTGGGCATCGAGCCAAGAAGAGTAGACATTGTACTAAGAAGATCGGAGTTGTGAAGGCCAATATATCGATTAGACAATAGGCCACAAGAGAGGATAATACGCCGAAAGACTGAATGAAACTTTGATGAACTAATGACATGCCAGACAATATATGATTCATGTTTTGTAATAATTTATCTAGATCAAAATAGTTTAGAGATCTAATTGGGTTGGTTTAGAATGTAATTAGGTCAACTCAATTAGGGGCCCATTGGGCCTAAGTTAAGACTATTTTAGGCCAAGAGAAAGGCCTAAAAAAGTGATCTAGAGCCACACTAGCACTGTGGCACCGCTAGGGCTGACAGTGGAACCACCTGAGGCTGAGTTTTCGAGACACAATCTTTGAGACTATGTCAAGTGGTGGTACCACTAGATTAGGTAGTGGTACCGCCAGATTGGGCAATGGTATCGTCAAGTGTAAGCGATGGTCCCACCAGACTAGGTGGTGATTATTAGTTATAGGTGCCTTGTAAGGCAATCACGTGAGTGATGACACCTGTGACACGCTGTGTCGATCTATTTGCTTATTATTACTGATATTTTCTCATATTATCTAGATGAATATTGTGAGGTCCTTGGATTTTACAATGGGAATCAGATCATGATGAGATCATGATAATAAGACTGATTCACCTTTAAACACAGATCCTAAATCATCTTAGTCATAAGTTACTTAAGAAAGGACATCAAAATAACTAGATAGACCGGTGCACTATCTACTCGTCTATATGATGGAGGCGATTGGTCTCATAGTCACTTGTGTGGGGACACTAGAGGAATAGTGATCTGCTTACGGAATGCTGGATGGTTAATGATACCTGATGTCAGACAATGATTTCATAGTTCTAGTTGTGTGTCTGGTCCTTAGACTTAAGACACCAAAGATGCCTATTATGAGTACTCCATTCTTTGATACTAGACTTACATATTTGGAAAGCTCCAGATCTGGTATAGTTAGTTCTCAAGAATGGTAGCCAATCTTACGAAGGCAATTGACTGTTAATAGAGGATCATCCACTCTTGGTATCGTGAGAGGAATATCCCATGTGTACTCACTCAAACAAAATCTCTAACTAAGGTCATTCGGATTGAGAGAGGAGTTCTCCGGGAGAGTCCGATTAGAGCGAGACTCTGACAGGATTCCGTATGGACCTAACATTACTATGCCCAATATACGGTCTCTAGGATATTAGATGGATGAAGGACTATAGATACATGGTAACTGAGGATAGATAAGTCTGATAGATTAGGTCCCCTAGTACCATCTAGAGACTATGATATAGTAGCCTAGTACGTCCATAGTTGATGAGTCGAGTGAATTATTATGAAGATAATAATTTACTATATCAGAAGGAGTTCTGAGTTAGAAGGAGTTCTGACAAGAGCGACTCGTGACCAACTAGGTATCGGGCCTAAAGGGTCACACATATTAGGTAGATATTGTGACGAGTAGAGGTGCGGATATGAGATATCTGTAGAGCCCCTAGTTTAGATCCTATGGATAAGATCCAATTGGATAATTGAATAAGATCCAATTGGATGATCGGAGAGAGATCTAATTAGAGGATTGTATAGGGATCCAATTGGATGATATGAGATCCAATTGGATAGAGATCCAATAAGGATAAGCTTCATGCACCTCTATAAATAGGAGGCACTTCATGGTTCATAGGCTAAAGCTGTTGGTTGTCACCCCTCATGTTCTCCTCAGCCTCCTCTCCTCCTCCTTGACTCCGGCAGCCTTGTGGTGCACGTGGAGAGGGAGATCCTATAGTGATTTGAGGAGCATCGTCGCCGCGTCCATTATGTGGATTACCGCTAGAGAGGAATACACTAGTGTTCCTTCATCCTTTTCATCGATTCTGGAAATTTCAAGGATATACGATCTCCCTAGGTAATGTTTCTAACATGATATGCATGGTTTTTCAGATTTATGATTTTTTCATGCACCAATCGTTACACAATGACCAAGTACTTAACTATGAAAAATCTGGTCTTGTTTTTGTTTTTCGCTATGTATGAGATACCAATTTATGATATTCCAATAGTAGTATCAAAGCCAAGCTCATCATGCGATGATTGGCTTGTAAACTATTTGTGTTGTGTTTAATCGTGTATAATTATTTTACGCAATCTTGTTGCATTTGATGTAGTTTTTAGATCTAAAAAGTGTCTTATCTTGTTGATGAAAGGTGCTTTAGAGCGGTCCTTCTGTTGGGAAATCCGTCACAGGAGCGACATCACATGCGCAGTGGAAGAACAAAAAACAAAAAACCCTAGATTTCCAATAGAAAGTTTTCATCATCGTGCAAAGATCGGTGCATCAAATCAAATCCGCAAAAAACTACACATGTAAAAGAAAATACCTAGGGAGATCATATATCCCTGAATCCCTACGGATCTATAGGAGATGATGAAGGAGGTCAAGTGTCCTCCTCTCTAGTAGTATCCACATGATAGGAACTGCGACGATGCACCTCTCTCTCTCTCTTTAGGGAGAGGAGAACAGGAGGTGGCTACCAAAAGAAACCCTCAGCCTATAGAGCTTTGGTTCCCTCCTATTTATAGAGGCCCCCTAAAAACCCTAATGGATCTTTTGCCCTATTAGGTATTGGATCTCCATCCAATTACCCAAACCTCTTAGATTAGTGGGTCTCTACCCAATAATATCTTATTAGCAATTATTGGATCTCATCTCAGGATCCAATAATTCAGGGGCTTAATGGATATCTAATAAGATAGGGGGTTCAGCGGATATCTCATATCCGAACCTCTACTCGTCTAAATACCTATCATATGTGTGTGACCCTCTAGGCCCAATATCGAGTTAGCCGTGAGTCATACTTATCAGAACTCCTTTTGATTTAGTAAATTATTATCTCTATAATAATTCACCCAACTCATCGACTGTGGATGTACTAAGCCACTACGCTGCTGCCCCTAGACGATACAGGGGAATCCAATCCTTTGGACCTATATGTTCTCAGTTATCATGTATCTATAGTCCCTCATCCATCTAATATTCTAGAGACCCTATACCGGGTATGGTGCTGTCAAGCCCATACGGTCTTTCCTCGAGTCTTGCTCTTATCGAATTCTCCCGGAGAACTCTTTTTCTCTCAATCCGAATAACCTTGGCCAAGGATTTGTTCGAGCAAAAACATATGGGATATTCCTCTCATGATATCGATAGCGGATGATCCTCTATTGATACTCAATAGCCCTCGTAAGGTTGGCTACCACTCCCAATAACCGGCTGTACTAGATTTGGAACTTTCCATACCTATAAGTCCGGTATCAAAGAGTAGAGTACTTATATAGGACATCCTTGGTGTCTCAAGTCTAAGGATCAGATATACTACTAGGACTACGAAATCGTTGTCTGACGTGAGGTATCAATAACCATCCAGTATTTCGTAGGCGAATCAATCAGTGAACTCATTCCCCAATGAGCACCTGCACTATACTCAGTATTCTCACACGAGTAGCTATGAGACCAGTTACCTCTATCATATGGATAGGCATACAGCACACCAGTCTATCCAGTTATCTTGATGTCCTTCTCGAGTAACCTATGACCAGGATAATTTAGGGTCTGTGTTTAAAGGTGAATCGATCTCATTATCATGATCTCATCACGATCCGATTCCCATTGCACGGATCCAAGGACATCATAATATATGCAACATGCAAGATAAAGTGATAAAATATCTAATATTAAGTAAAGAAAAAAGTGCATATCAAGTCACAAGTGCCATCACTCATGTGATTGGCTTGCAGGGCATATATGACTAGCAATCTCCCACTTGACCTAAAACTAATCACCAACATGTCTGATCCCCATCAAACCTTTGTGACGCTCAAAGACAATATGAGTCAATAGTTTTGTCAGTGGATCTGTAATGTTATCTTCGGATGGAACTCTTTCCATTGCTACATCTTTTTTGACGATAATCTCTCTTATCAAGTGAAACCTTCTAAGAATGTGTTTTGACTTCTGATGAGACCTAGGTTCCTTCGCTTGAGCAATTGCTCCGTTGTTATCACAATATAAAGGAATCGGCTCCTCGCTACTCGGGACGACTCCTAGATCCGTGATAAACTTTCTCATCTAGACTCCCTCCTTTGCTGCCTCTACTGCAGTAATGTATTCTGCCTCTGTGGTCGAGTCAGCAATAGTGTCTTGCTTGGAACTCTTTCAGCATACTGCTCCTCCATTAGGGTGAACACATACCCTAAATTAGACTTGCTATCATCGACATTGGACTGGAAGCTCGAGTCCGTGTAGCCCTCAACCCTGAGGCTACTACCTCCATATACCAGTAAAAGATCCTTAGTCCTTCTCAAGTACTTAAGGATACTTTTTACTGCTTTTCAGTGCTCCAAGCCTGGATCTGCCTGATATCTGCTCATGATACTCAAAGCATACGCTATATCAGCCCTGGTACATAGCATAGCATACATGATAGATCCTATCATTGATGTATATGGTATCATATCCATGTGTGCCCTTTCTTTAGGAGTCTTTGGGGACATACTCCTAGAAAGTGATATTCCATGTCTCATTTGTATGAGACATCTCTTGAAATTTTCCATGCCAAACCTTTTGACAATGGTGTCTATGTACCTGAATTGGGACAAGCCAAGCATCCTCTTGGATCTATCTCTATAGATCCGTATCCCCAATATGTAGAATGCTTCCCCTAAGTCCTTCATGGAGAAGTGCCTAGGTAACCAAGTCTTTACTGTGGAGAGCATTCCTACATCATTCCCAATGATCAGGATGTCATCCACATATAATATGAAAAAGGTGATAGTGCTCCCACTTACTTTCTTGTACACACAAGGCTTATCTTCATTCTTAACGAAGTCATAAGATCTGATCGTCTCATCAAATCTTATGTTCCAACTTTGGAAAGCTTGCTTCAATCCATAAATGGACCTAAGTAACCTGCACACCTTATCTGGGTTATCCCTAGACATGAATCCCTCAGGCTATATTATATACACTTACTCCTTGAGGTTACCATTGAGGAATGCGATTTTGATGTCCATCTGTCAAATCTCATAATCATAGTATGCTGCAATAGCCAATAGAATTCGAATGGATTTTAACATGGCTACAGGTGAGAAAGTTTCGTCATAGTTAACACTTTGCCTTTGACGATACCCTTTAGCTACTATCCTTGCTTTATAGGTCTCTATCTTTCCATCTACTCTAATCTTCTTTTCTAAGTTCCACTTGCAGCCAATGGATACAATACCCTTAGGTGCATTAACTAGGTTCAAAACCTTGTTGGAGTACATGGAATCCATTTTTGAATTCATAGCTTCTTGTCATTTCCCGGAGTCTATGCTCATAATAGCCTCCTCGTAGGTTCGAGAATCAATATCCTCAACATCCTCTCTTCTGATATGTCCCATATATCTCTCAGGAGGATGGGATACTCTATTGGACCTACGTAAAGTTAAAACTTATGTGTTAGGTATCTGAACAGATTCTAGAATGGTGCTTGAGCTAGGTTCTCCAACCTCGCTCAACTCTATCATGCTCTCATTGTCTCCACCAAGAATATATTCCTTCTCAAGGAACACTGCTCTTTTGGCTAAAAAACCTTTTATGTTGAATCTCGGATTTTGATGATGAAACTAATTAAGTGTGATTTGTGGTGTAACTACGTTTTGAGTTACGCATGTCTACTATCGATCAGGATTAGACAGTTGACGCTGGAGGAATTGACGTTGCGTCGGAGGTGATCACGTCAGGATATTAGATGTCGAGCCGGAGGTTCGGTCGACTATAGGCAGGAGGCTTCGTACGTCGGGCATCGGGCCAAGAAGTGCGGAGTTACGCCATGGATATCGAGGTTGCGGAGGTCAACCGTCGATTGGGCAACAAGCCGCTAGAGAGGGTGATGTGCCGAAGGATCGGACGAAGCACCGACCAATGATGTGCCGGGCAACTGAATGTCAATTCGCGTTGTAATAACTGTCTAGATCAAAGTAGAGTGTTTGGTGTTTGTTTGTGCAGGAGTAACTATGAAAGGGATGAAGGCGTAAAGCGAAACCAAGGGCCAAAGTCAAGTGCGATGGATCGTTGAGAGTTCGAGAGTTTGACGGAAGTCCGAAGATTCATTGGGAGTGCTGCCGGAACCAGTCGAGAACGAGTAGGGAGCTTGCCGAAGGGTTTTCAGAAGTTCGCCGGGAGGTTCGTTGAAAGTTCATGGAGCTTGCCAAGAAAGATCGGAGCTTGCCAAAGAAGCTCGGGGGAACTCGCCAAAATCATCGTGGAGTCCGAGAGCTTGCCGGGAGTCCATAGGATGGTTTCCGAGGGATCGTCAGAAGATCGCCGGAAGTTCGCCGGAAGCTTGAGGGAAGAAGACTTGACTTGCAGACTTTGTAATAGCTTAGGAATGTCTTTAATTTCGTAGTTAGCACATTAATTTGGGTTATGATTAGGGGTTAATCCTCTAACTCAAGTATGGGCCCATTGGGCCTTGTTCGGAACCGGTTTGGGCCAAGTTTTCGGCCCAAACCAAATGTAGATTTGTGATGGGCGGTGGAGCCCAGCAGCCAATGTGGCCAGCAGCATGTGTGCATGCATGGTGGAGCCCAGCAGCCAATGTGGCCAGCAGCATGTGTGCATGCATGCATGCATGCTGGGCTACGTGCATGCTACGTGCGTGCATGCTCATCAGAGCCCGACTCATGTAGGGGCAGCGCCCGACATTCTTGTAGCGTGCCCGACATCGTATGGCGGTAGCACCACCTGCCTGGGGTGGTAGCACCGCCTTTGCTGTGTGTCGATCGACCTTTGTGCGGCGATAGCACGCCTCTCGACAGCGGTAGCACCGCCTGGCACCGGGAAACTCAAAAAAATTTAAATTTGGAGCCCAAATTTGAATCCTCTTGAGCTCTATAAATTCCCCTCTCTTGCAGGTTCAAAGTGCAGCAAGAAGAGTGAAAAACTTTAGGGAAAACTCTGCTCAAATAGTGTCAAAATCTTCCTTCTTACTCTTTAGTGTGTTCTTGTTCAAGAGAGGGGTGAGAGCCTTGTAAGGGTTATCTCCTAAGCCCATCAAAAGGAGAGGTGTTGTAAGGGAGTTCTTCCTCGCCCATTGGAAGGAGGAAAGCTAGTGGAAAGCCGGTGACCTCAAGCGAAGAGGAATCGGAAGTGGATGTAGGTCGGATGACCGAACCACTATAAAAATCTGGTTTACATTTACATTCTTGCTATTTACTTTGCTGCAAACCATTTTTATTTGCTGCCTTATTTACTTAACTTCATCTTATCACGTTTGCTTTAAAGTTAAAACGTAATCTTTTCGGGTTCAAACGAAATGTTGCATTCATTCGTACGAAGTTTCTCAACTTGTTTTAATCGCTAAAAAAAACTATCGTTTTATCCGCTGCACTAATTCACCCCCCCTCTTAGTGCCGCTCGATCCCTAACATTTTGGTCCTCAGGGTGATAGAAATAATACCCACAAGTTTTCTTGGGGTATGCCATGAACTTGCACCATTCAGTTCTGGATTCCAACTTGTCAGGGTTGTTTCTCTTAACGTGGGCAGGGCAGCCCCAAATCTTAACAATCTTAAGATCAGGCATCTTCCCATTCCATATCTCATATGGAGTAGACATCATTGACTTAGTTGGAATTCTATTTAGAAGGTAAGCTGCGATCTCTAGGGCATATCCCCAGAATGAGATGGGTAGGTCGGCGAAACACATCATGGAACACACCATGTTTAACAGTATGCGATTCCTCCTTTCTGATACGCCATTAAGCTGTGGTGTATAAGGAGGTGTCCATTGGGATAAGATCCCATAGTCTTTAAGGAACTGGGTGAATTCTGTACTCAAGTACTCATCTCCTCGATTTGATCGAAGGGTTTTAATACTCTTTCCTGTTTGATTCTCCACTTCATTTTTATATTCCCTGAATTTCTCAAAAGCTTCAGACTTGTACTTCATCAAGTACACATGTCCGTATCTTAAGAAATCATCAGTGAAAGTAATGAAGTAGGTGTAACCACCTATGGCATGAGTCGACATGGGACCGCATACATCATTATGTATGAGTTCCAGTAACTCATACATAATGGAGAGTTGGTCATCTTTCCCCGAAGGCAAGGTTCACATGTTGCATATGACTCATAGTCAAATGGATCTAGATATCCATCTTTTAGCAACTTTTGAGTCCTTCCCTCGTTGATGTGACCTAGCCTTCAATGCCAAGGATATACATTGCTCACCTCTTCTCGTTTTCTCTTAGACTCACTTACACTCATGATATGTGGAGCTGTATCTAGCATAAATAAACTATTATGCAATGTTCCTCTCAAGATGATCTGATCATCTAATATTATTGAACAACCATTATTCTCAAAAACTAATTTATATCCACTAATTGTCAAACTTGAAATGGAAATAATATTTTTGATAATAGAATTAACATAATAGCATACATCTAATACAATAATAGCTCCACCAGGCAGATGTAAAGTGACCTTACCAACAGCCATTGCAACAACCTTTGCTCCATTGCCCATCTTAAGGTCCATCTCGCCTCTATTCAATCTCCTAAGTCCTGCCAGAACCTGCAACGAATTATAAATATGATAAGCACTCCCGGTATCCAATACTCATGTGTTATCAAAATATTCTAACAAATGGAGACTGATCATGAATGTACCTGAAGCTTCTGTAAGCTTCTATTTTGCCCTTTTTGCAAGGTACTCTTTGCAGTTCCTCTTCCAGTGCCTATCTTTACCGTAGTGGAAGTACTGGCCTTTGTCTTTTGTTGGATCTTTCTTGGCAACCTTTGCCTTACCCATTTTGCCCTTACCCTTGCCCTTCTTAAGGGTCTTCTCAGCCTTCCTTTTCTTTCTGGCCTCACCAGTGTAGAGAACCGGCTTCTCTTTCTTGATGGTGCTCTCTATTTCTCTCAATATATTGAGGAGCTCTGGGTCACCTCAAGTTTATTCATATTAAAATTCATTATGAACTGAGAAAAGGAATCTGGTAGGGATTGAAGCACAAGATCCACATACTGGTTATCTTCTAGGACCATCCCTAGACCTGTGAGTTTCTCGATCCACTCAATTATCTTAAGGACATGGTTCTGAACCGGTGTCCCCTCAGTCATCTTGGCATGGAAAAGACTCTTTGATATCTCATATCGCTGAGTTCTTCCCTGTTCCTCAAACAGTTTACTGGAGATGCAGGAGTATGGAATTAGCATCCATATTTTCATGCTATCCCTGTAACTCAGTAGTCATAGAGGCCAACATATAACACTGAGCAAGAGTAGAATCATCTAAGTACTTCACATAACGAGCGAT
This sequence comes from Musa beccarii, assembly GCA_024322285.1. Lineage (NCBI taxonomy): Eukaryota > Viridiplantae > Streptophyta > Magnoliopsida > Zingiberales > Musaceae > Musa > Musa beccarii. Next base: position 23,571,437 of record CM044402.1, read on the forward strand.
CTCATCCTCGCTTGCCCCTTCGTCGGGCGTAGGGATCACTATATCAAGGACATACGTGATTTTCTCCACCGTGAGAATAATTCTCAGATTACAAAGCCAATCCGTATAATTTAGACCAGTGAGGCGGTTGGCATCAAGTATGCCACGTAAAGGATTTAAAAGTGACATTTTTTTGAAATAAAAGATGTAGCAGAAATAAATAACATGCAAACTTTGCAGAAATTTAAACAATTAAGATAAAGACTTCTATCTTAATGTATTCCCACTAATTTTTTTGTGAGACACATAACACCCTCCAGTATGTGAATCGGAGACCCCTGGCGGATCTCTAGTAGGGATCAGGATCCAATCAACATCTTAACGTAACCTCGAGGGACTCGACCAATCACGTTAAGCACGTAAAGGTGGGCAACTCTTGCCAATCACAACTCCTTATGATTCTCATCCTGTTCGGCCTTTGAACCACCATGGCCTTGAGGGACTCGACCAACCATGATATTCGGTGAAGTCATCACCATCATTGTAAGATGAGTCTGATTCGGTAATATACTCTCGAGGGACTCGACCAAGCATACCATGTCCTCAGGTCACCAGTGACATCTCTATGTCATAGATAAGATAGAGAGATGTGATATAGGTGAGTCTCGAGGGACTCGACCAACTCAACCTATACCGGAAATCGGTTCCTACCTATAACGATGGAAGGACACGTGGGTCAATCTAATTGCCTCACGTTTACCGACTTAATATTATTAATGGATAGAATTTTTGATTTGGTCTCCTAACATAATGTGTCACACGCATACATATTTAATAAATATATCTACATCGCATGCAAATATATATATATATATATATATATATATATATACATATCTAGTAGGTGTATATCTAATCACACATCACATGAGTAATCACACCAGATGATCATGGACCACATCCTAATGTGATCAGGCTCGAGCCAATGGGCCCAATCACTCACATCAAGATCTATGTGTACTTCGGCGCATCTCTATGCCCTGTGATCGTCCATCTCGCTTCGTCAGATCCATCGGCATCTCAACGCATCTCCATGCGTTGGATCATCCGTCTCGGCCTCGTGAGTCACGCTACCGCTGTGCCTCCTCATGTAATTACAACATAATTATAGGCACGCAGGCCCGACAATAAATGAGAAAAGAATAGAGGCCCGTAGGTCCCAATAATAATAATTACATGTACACACATCACATCACAAGTCCATGATCATCTGTCCACATCAAACATCACATGTATATGTTATTTTATAGGACTATCAGATAAAGAAAATAATAGTTAATTAAAATATTTAATTAACATATTTAGTTTTTCTGAAATCAGGGACATAAAGAAAAATTTTGAATTCCTAGGGGTATTTTGGTAATTCTATCAAAAGGAACAGAATCTGGATTTTCTGAAATTCCGAGGGGTAAAATCATCTTTTGCCCGAAAACCCTAACTCCTTTCCCTCTCTCGCTGCGTTGTGGCTACGACCGCCGCCACCCTGCCGGCGGTGGCCTTTGCGTGGGGAGGGGGGCGGCGCGGCGCTTGCCGTGCCTGCGGGCGCAGCGCCCGCAGGCGCTGCCCCGCGGGCACCTCGTCGGCGCCACTATGGCACTGCCCCGCGGGCACCCTGCCGTCGCCCCTATAGCATTGTCCCGTGGGTGTAGTGCCTATCGGCGCCCCCATCCTTACGGGCGTAGCACCGCGGCGTCGCTCATCGCGGGCAACACGCTGGCGCGCGCCGACCATGCTGGCGCTTACGCCCTGAGCGCGCAGCGCCTACAAAGCGGCGCCGAACCACCGCAGAAGGCAGCACGCTTGCTGCGCCGCTTGCGCCCGCAACCCGCTGGCCGGTTGTCGCCTACACGCAGCCTGTCGGCTGCCACCGTTGCAGGTACAAGGGTTCAAGCGACCTTGTGGGCATTTGCATTGCACGAACGCAGCGGGCAGCAACAGTTGTTGCCCTTCCTCTCCCTTTGTACCAACGATTTTGGCATCAAAAGCAGATCCAAAACACAATACACGCAGTTTAAGATCCATCTTCGCACGAACAACCTGGCTCTGATACCATTGTTGGGAAATCCGTCAGGGGAGCAACATCACATGCGTAGCGGAAGAACAAAAAACAAAAAACCCCAGATTTTTCTTAGAAAGTTTTCATCATCGTGCGAAGATTGGTGCATCAAAACAAATCCTCAAAAAACTACACGTGTAAAAGAAAGTACCTAGGGAGATCGTAAATCCCTAAATCATTGCAAATTTATATAAGAGGATGAAGGAGGTCAAGCATCCTCCTCTCTAGCGGTATCCACATGATAGGAACTACGACGATGCACCTCTCTCTCTAGGGAGAGGAGAACAGGAGGTGGCTACCAAAAGAAACCCTCAGCCTATAGAGCTTTGGTTCCCTTATATTTATAGAGGTCCCTTGAAAACCCTAATGGATCTTTTGCCCTATTGGGTATTGGATCTCCATCCAATTACCCAAGCTTCTTGGATTAGTGGGTCTCTACCCAATAATATCTTATTAGCAATTATTGGATCTCATATCAGGATCCAATAATTCAAGGGCTTAATGAATATCCAATAAGATAGGGGGTTCAGCGGATATCTCATATCCGAACCTCTATTCGTCGCAACACCTACCATATGTATGTGACCCTCTAGGCCCAATATCGAGCTGGCCGTGAGTCATACTTGTCAGAACTCCTTCTGACTTAGTGAATTATTATCTCTATAATAATTCACCCAACTTATTGACTACGGATGTACTAGGCCACTACGCCGCGGCCCCCAGACGATACAGGGGAATCCAATCCTTTGGATCTATTTGTCTTCAGTTACCATGTATCTATAGTCCCTCATCCATCCAATATCCCAGAGATCCTATACTGGGCATGGTGTTGTCAGGCCCATACGGTCTCTCCTCGAGTCTTGCTCTTGTCAGATTCTCCCGGAGAACTCTTTCTCTCTCAATCTGAATAACCTTGGCCAAGGATTTGCTCGAGCAAGAACACATGGGATATTCCTCTCATGATACCGAGAGTAGATGATCCTCTATTGATACTCAATAGCCCTCGTAAGGTTGGCTATCACTCCTAATAACCAACTGTACTAGATCTGGAACTTTCCAAACCTATAAGTCCGATATCAAAGAGTGGAGTACTCATACAGGACATCCTTGGTGTCTCAAGTCTAAGGACCAGATACACTATTGGGACTACGGAATCGCTGTCTGACGTAAGGTATAAATAACTATCTAGCATTCCATAGGCGGATCAATCAGTGAACTCATTCCCCAATGAGCACCTGCACCGTACCCTTAGAGTCCCCACATGAGTAGCTATGAGACAAGCTACCTCTATCATATGGATGGGTATACAGCACACTAGTCTATCCGGTTATCTCAATGTCCTTCTCGAGTAACGTATGACCAGGATAATTCAGGATCTATGTTTAAAGGTGAATCGGTCTCATTATCGTGATCTTATCACGATCCGATTCACATTGCACAGATCCAAGGACATCACAATATATGCAACACGTAAGATAAAGTGATAAAACGCCTAATAATAAGCAAAGAGAAAAAGTGTATTTCAAGTCACAAGTGCTATCAGTCATGTGATTAGCTTGCAGGGCACATATGACTAGCACATTCTACATCAAATATGTTGACGTAAATGAAGAAAAAAGAGGCAGTAACTATTGCTACCCGGTGAATCGATCAGAGGCGGTGTGTGTTGAATCTCAGATTTTGATGATGAAACTAATTGAGTGTGTTTTGTTGTTTAACTACGTGTTGAGTTACGCAGGTCTACTATCGATCAGGATTAGACAGTTGACGCTGGAGGAATTGACGTTGCGCCAGAGGTGATAACGTTAGGATATTGGATGTCGAGTCGGAGATTCGCCTGACTATCGGCTGGAGGCTTCGGACGTCAAGCATCGGGCCAAGAAGTGCGGAGTTACGCCATGGATATCGGTGTTACAGACGTCAACCGTCGATTGGGCAACAAGCCGCAAGAGAGGGCGATGTGCCAAAGGATTGGACGAAGCGCCGAACAATGATGTGCCGGGCAACTGAATGTCAATTCATGTTGTAGTAACTGTCTAGATCAAAGTAGGGTGTTTGGTGTTTATTTGTGCAGGAGTAACTACGATAAGAATGAAGACATAAAGCGAAATAAAAGGCTGAAGTCAAGTGTGATGGATCATTGGGAGTTTGAGTGTTCGATGAAGTCTAAAGATTCATTGGGAGTGCTGTCGGAACCGGCCGAGAACGAGTAGGGAGCTTGCCGAAGGGTTTTTAAAAGTTCGTCGGAAGTTCACGGAGCTTGCCAAGAAAGATCGGAGCTTGCTAAAGAAGCTTGGGGGAACTCGCCAAAATCATCATGGAGTCCGAGAGCTTGCCGGGAGTCCGCAGGATGGTTTCCGAGGGATCGTCGAAAGACCGCCGGAAGTTCACTGGAAGCTTGCTGGAAGAAGACTTGACTTACGGACTTTGTAATAGCTTAGGAATGTCTTTAATTTCGTAGTTAGCATATTAATTTGGGTTAGGATTAGGTGTTAATCCTTTAACCCAAGTATGGGCCCATTGGGCCTTGTTTGGGACCAGTTTGGGCTGAGTTTTCGACCAAAACCAGGAAGTTGGTGTGTGCTGGGCGGTGGCACCGCCCAGCAGCATGCGTGGCCACCGCCCAAAGATGCGTCTTTGGCGGTGGCAGCCAGGCAGCAGCGGTAGCACCGCTTTGGTGAAGCGGTAGCACCGCTGGTGGGGTAGTAATGCCGCCTCTCTGTGTGTCGTCTACCAGACTAACAGCGGTAGCACCGCCGCCTCGACAGCAGTGTAGCACCGCCCCAAAGACTAGGAACTTCAATTTGATTTCAAATTTAGAGCCTAAATTTGAAACCATTTTGGATCTATAAATATTCCTCCTTTCTCAGCTGAAAGGTGAACCCTTGGAGAGTTAGATTTTGAAAATAAGTGTTGGGAAAGTCTTGTTCTTCATTTGCTTAAGTGTTCACCTCATTTCCTTCTCTTTGTGAAAACTTGTAAGAGTGTGAACCTCTTGTAAAAGGGTTATAAGAGGGGTATTTGGTCCTTCCCCTATAAAAGGATTTGCTAGTGGAAATTGGGAGCCTCATCGGAGAAGGCTTCGGAAGTGGATGTAGGTCGGATGACCGAACCACTATAAATCGGTTTGCATTTACTTTCTCGCAACTTACTTTGCTACAAACCATTTATATATGCTGCCTTATTTACTCAACTTCATCTTCATCTTCTTACGTATGCTTTAAAGTTAAAATGCAATCTTTCCGGGTTCAAACGAAACGCTGCATTCATTCGTATGAAGTTTCCGAACTTGTGTTAATCGTTGAAAAATCTATCGTTCTTTACCGCTGCACTAATTCACCCCCCCCCCTCTTAGTGCCACTCGATCCCTAACAATTAGTATCAGAGCCACGTTCTTTCTCTTTCGGATTTACACCCGTGAGAAATGGCTCTAAATGGTTTTCAAGAGGGCTTCTCGGTTTTTCGTCCACCGTTCTTTAACGGATCGGACTACACTTATTGGAAAACTCGAATGAGAGTTTTCATACTTTCAATGGACTTAGATTTATGGAACATTATTGAAAACGGTTTTCAACTTCCCTCTAAACCGACGAACGAATGGTCGGACTTAGAGAGAAAATCTTTTTCCTTAAACGCAAAGGCTATGAATGCCTTATTTTGCGCTTTAGATAAGAATGAGCTCAATCGGATTTCAATGGATGAAATGAATTTCGATATTTGGTGAACACTTGAAATCACGTACGAGAGAACTAGTAGAGTTAAAGACTCGAAAGTAAACCTCTTATTACATGATTTTGAGCTCTTCCGAATGACACCAAGCGAAACTATCGGCGATATGTACACCCGCTTCATGGATGTCGTCAATAGCTTGAAAAGTCTTGATAAATGTTTTTCGAATTTTGAACTCACTAATAAGATTTTAAGATCCCTCCCAAAGAGTTGGGATCCAAAAGTAACCGCAATACAAGAGACTAAAAATTTAAATAATTTTTCATTGGAAGAACTAATCGGTTCACTAATGACATATGAAATGAGTTTCTTCGAATATTTGAAACATGATGAACATATGAATCACCTTCTAAAGAACAAGAAGGATTTGGAACATCGGACAAATGAATGCCACTTGAGTGACGACTCAAGTGATGAGGACAATGAGGACATTGAACTTTTAATGAATCTTAATAAGTTCATTAAACAAAAATCTAAAATAGACAATGAACTTGAACGGAGGAAGAGGCCAAAGAAGAAGAAGAAGGCTTGCAAAGAAGAATCAAGTAGAGAAGAGGCAAAATGGGCTTTGACGGTTTTCGACAATGAGGTAAGAAACTCACCCAAGTTGCTTCTACCTTATTTTGAAATTACATGATGCTTTCCATGAATGCTTAACTTAGTTAGTAGGAATTTTTTCATGCTTTTCTTATGTTTTTAGAAATTAAAAAAATATTTTAAAAATTATACTATGCTTTTCTTTATAGTATTTTTGAAAAGTAAAAATATGAATGATGATTGTATGATTTGTGATAATGTTTAGACACCTAATAGAATCAACCCATGCATAAGTATCTTGATGGTTTACATTGTCTCTAAACATGATGCTTGATGATTTTATATCATGCATGAGTTGTTGAAGTGATGTTGATTTAAAAAACTTCTATCTTGGATTAATGGGTCTTGACCCTTTTTATGATGAAATTTTTAGATGATACATATCTTCATGAAATCAATTATAAAGACCTAACCCATAAATTTTCCAAATGAAAGAAATGTGATTTTAATGTTGCCTTGTATTACATTTAGACTTGATGATTCTCATGACGAAAATTATTTTTCAGATTTATAAAATGATGCATGATTTTACCAAAAATTTGAGCATCGATCATCTTGTTATAACTAATGTAAGAAAGAATTAAAATGATTTTGATGATATTTTCGTTTTTGAATATGATGCATGACATTTTCATATGAAAAATTTGAACATTCTTATGAAAGATCAAATCACTTAAATTGAAACTCATAAAGATGAGAAAATGTACTATCATGATGTTTGATGCATATGATCTTGATGGATTTAATGATAAACTTATGTTTTGAATTTCTACAATGATGGGTTCCATATAAATGTTTGAACATACAATATGAAATCATCATTGAAATGAAAATACTAAAAGTTTGTTATCATGCTTAATGACTTTGTGATATCATATCTTGATGACAAACTCATGTTTTGGTCTTAAATTTGATACTCATCTTTTGAAACATGAGCACACTTGTTTGAAACAAAATGAAACACATTATCATGATAAATTAAATCTCATGTCTTGAAACAATGTGTTGTTTTGACAATGTTTATAATGAAGTTTGTCTTCCGGTTTTGAATATTTTGATTTGGCATATAAAGGCAAAAGACATACTTATATGATGAAACATAAAGAAATTATATTTACTATCTTATCGAGATTAATGATTTCATGAAATCTTAAGAATCTCATAAATTATAGAAGTGATTTCGATGAATTGATTATGATTTGATAATTTGAACTTTTCTCTCATGCTTCAATACTACTTTGTATGCTTCATGACTTGTTGATTGAAATAATAATGTAGACTTTTGATGTATCACTTGTCATGATTAGTGCAAATTGCTAGCATTTTGAATCTCGAAAATGATTGCTTCTTTCTATCATTTACCAAAGAGGAGAACAATTTAAGTTTATGTTTTTTTGTGAATCTCATAAACTATGTTAATGATTTTGATGATTTGAACTTGAGTGAGCTTTATCACAATCCAAGTCTTGATATCTTAATACTTGATACTTGGAATTCTTATGCATGAATCAAGTTGCTCTTTGTGCTATATCTTTTTAAATGAATCATGAGCCTTATTATCATATATTTCATAATATAGAAATGACAAGATTTCTTTGCCTTGTGTGGAAAATTGAATATTTGACATAAATGAAATTTGCTTTATAATGAATCATGAATGATGTCTTTTGGTTTTAATCCTTGTTGAATTTACATATTGATATCCTTCATGGCATGACTTCTTTGCATTATTGTCTTGTATGCATCATGTGATGATTGATATATTGATTGATGCAAAATTATTTCATTGAAATATTATTCATCCTTTCTTTTCGATAGTGACAAAGGAGGAGTTAGCTTGCTAGCTTATGTATCACAAGTGAAAGTGGCAAACATAGTTAGCTAGAACTTGCAAAAGATAAAACTTGCACTTCTCAAAATGAGAAGAAAGAAATTGCAAAGTTGCATTATTTTTTAACTCATGAGCTTACAGTTTTAAAATGTTATAAATTTTACAAAAATTACTAGCTCATTCCAAACAAAAAGTTGATGGCTTGCAAAAGGAAAACTTAGTTGCAAAAGAGAAAAATTGAAAGGAAGCTAGTTTGCGTATCGCAAAGTATGCTAGCTTATCATTATTGCTTGCTTGCTTGCTATAAATTTCCCTCATACCATGATTTGTTTATGACTTCCTTGAATTCATGACTTGATATGTTAAAAATTCATGATAGAAATTTGTTATTTTGTCATGATGGAAGCATTCATGTAAAGGGAAAAGAATTGTATTCTTCCCTTCTTTTTGACAAAATCAAAGGGGGAGAAGATTTATTGCTAGCTTGCATGATTAATTTGCTAGCTCATTCAAGACGAAGAAAATTGCTAGCTTGTGCATTAAAAGAGAAAATTTTGCTAGGTTGAGGATTGAGAAGCAAAAAGTTGCTATCTCAAGAGAGGCAAAAATCTTGCCCAATTTCACTTCTTCAAAATTGCTTGGATTTTTGTTACAAATTATTGTTGAATCTCATGCAAGATTATTTGAAGTATTTGATCCTCCCTTTCTTTTTGATGCTAACAAAGGGGGAGAAAGTTTTTAGCTCGAACATTGCAAAAATTTGCCATCTTGATTCCTATTTTGCAACTTCATGAGAAGCTAAGAATTATTATATCAAAGGATGCAAATATTGCTATCATGAGAAACAAGGTGCAAACTTGCACATCTCAAGAAGCAAGTAAAAATTACCATCATTGCCCATCCTTGAAACTTGCTATGATTGAATGGTATTATTTGATGTTGTATTGCAACAATGTTGTATGATGTGATAAATAGCTAGTGTGTTATAAGAAATTTGCATATCTTTTAAACTAGCTATGATGCTACTTCTCCTTTTTGTTGATGACATAGGGGGAGAAGTAGATTGATGACTTCATGCAATGTAATGATGCTTGAATATTTTATATATTTGCATGATGGATTTATATTTCTCACTACATGAATGATACATGTTACTTGGATTTGGGATAATCCAAGGGTTCTATCAATGACATATTGATAGGGGGAGTTTGTGTTAAACTCCGGGGAGTTATGGTTAACTCCGTCAGTCATCAATTAGTTGTCATTATCAAAAAGGGGGAGATTGTTGAATCTCAAATTTTGATGATGAAACTAATTGAGTGTGTTTTGTTGTTTAACTGTGTGTTGAGTTACGCAGGTCTACTATCGATCAGGATTAGACAGTTGACGCTGGAGGAATTGACGTTGTGCTAGAGGTGATTACGTCAGGATATTGGATGTCGAGCCGGAGGTTCGGTCGACTATCGGCAGGAGGCTTCGGACGTCGGGCATCAGGCCAAGAAGTGTGGAGTTGCACCATGGATATTGGGGTTGCGGAGGTCAACCATCGATTGGGCAACAAGCCACAAGAGAGGGCGATGTGCCAAAGGATCGGACGAAGCGCTGACCAATGACGTGTCAGGCAACTGAATGTCAATTCGTGTTATAGTAACTGTCTAGATTGAAGTAGGGTGTTTGGTGTTTGTTTGTGCAGGAGTAACTACGATAAGGATGAAGACGTAAAGCGAAACAAAGGGCCGAAGTCAAGTGCGATGGATTATTGGGAGTTCGAGTGTTCGATGGAAGTCCGAAGATTCGTTGGGAGTGCTGCCGGAACCGGCCGAGAACGAGTAGGGAGCTTGCTGAAGGGTTTTCAAAAGTTCATCGGAAGTTCGCGGAGCTTGCCAAGAAAGATCAGAGCTTGCCAAAGAAGCTCGGGGGAACTTGCCAAAATCATCGTGGAGTCCAAGAGCTTGCCGGGAGTCCGCAGGATGGTTTCCGAGGGATCGTCGGAAGACCACCGGAAGTTCGCCGGAAGCTCACCAGAAGAAGACTTAACTTGCGGACTTTGTAATAGCTTAGGAATGTCTTTAATTTCATAGTTAGCACATTAATTTGGGTTAGGATTAGGTGTTAATCCTTTAACCCAAGTATGGGCCCATTGGGCCTTGTTTGGGACTGGTTTGGGTCGAGTTTTTGACCCAAACCAGGAAGTTGGTGTGTGCTGGGCGGTAGCACCGCCTAACAGCATGTGCTGGGCAGTGGCACCGCCCAACAACAGCTATGTGCTAGGTGATAGCACTGCCCAGCAGCATGAATGCTGGGCAGTGGCACCGCCCAGCAACTTGTGTCTCGGGCGTAGCACCGCCAACAGCGAGAGGCCGGCAGTAGCACCGCTTTGGTGGGCGGTAGTACCGCCGCCTGTTGTGTCTGGTGGGCGGTAGTACCGCCGCTATGTCGATCTGATCGGTAAGCGGAGTGCACCGCCCCAAAGACAGGAACTTCAATTTGATTTTAAATTTGGAGCCCAAATTTGAAACCATTTTGGATCTATAAATATCCCTCCTTTCTCAGCTGAAAGGTGAAGCCTTGGAGAGTTAGATTTTGAAAATAAGTCTTGGGAAAGTCTTGTTCTTCATTTGCTTAAGTGTATTCACCTCATTTCCTTCTCTTTGTGAAAACTTGTAAGAGTTTGAACCTCTTGTAAAAGGGTTATAAGAGGGATATTTGGTCCTTCCCCTACAAAAGGATTTGCTAGTGGAAGTTGGGAGCCTCATCGAAGAAGGCTTCGAAAGTGGATGTAGGTCGAATGACCGAACCACTATAAATCGGTTTGCATTTACTTTCTCGCAACTTACTTTGCTGCAAATCATTTTCATATGCTGCCTTATTTACTCAACTTCATCTTCATCTTCTTACGTATGCTTTAAAGTTAAAATGCAATCTTTCCGGGTTCAAACAAAACGCTGCATTCATTCGTACGAAGTTTCTGAACTTGTGTTAATCGCTGAAAAATCTATCATTCTTTACCGCTGCACTAATTCACCCCCCCCCCTCTTAGTGCCACTCGATCCCTAACAGTGTGCACGCAAATGTTGCGAAGGAGCTGCTTGGCCATCGAGGAAGCACCGACAGGCAAGGTGCCTACGAGTGAGCTGCTTGCGGTAAGGGCTCGCCCGTCCACAAGGATGCAGCCTGCCTACGGGTTGGCTACCTTGCGTGCCATAGCCACCTACGCAAGGCAGCAATTGCCTTAAGGTGCAAGGCAGCAGCCACAATGGTTGTGGCTACCTATACGCAAGGTAGGTTACGACGGCTGTGCGTAGGCTGCCAGCTTGTGGTAGCCCTTGTACAAGGCAATAGCTGTTGCCTGTGCATGCAGGGTGGCTACATAAGGAGTAGCCACCTGACGGTAGTTGCATCGCCCGCGCGAGGCGATGCTGCAAAGTGGAACTACACCGCCTGTGCGAGGCAGCAGTCGCATTGTTGCCTGCGGCCTTTGCGCATGGCGGCGCCTGGCGATCGTTAGTGGCGAGGCAGTAGTGCATATGGCGGTGTCGCCTGCCAGGCGACGATCACAAGAGTTACAATTGCCACACTCACCCGCAGTAGGGAGGCAACAATCGCAACTTCCTATGGCCACAGACTCTGTTTAGGGCAGTTTGGGGCAAAAAGGATAGTTTTGCCCCTGTGAATTTGAGAAATTTTAGATATGTCCTTTTATCCAAATTATTAAAATGCCCTTGATAATTCAAAAAATTTCCTACATATCCCTTATTTTAAAAAATAGTTATTTAAAAGTTTAATTAACTATTATTATTTATCTAGTAATCGTACATGATACATACATATGATGTGTGCTGTGGGAAGATGATCATGGACCATGTAATGTGTGTATGTGATTATTATTATTGAGGCCTATGAGCCTCTATTTTTTCGTTGATTGTCAGGCCTACATGCCTGTAATTATGTTGTAATTATATGAAGAGGCACGACGGAAGCCTGAAGGTGATAGCGGGACCCTTGAGACCAATTTAGATTATTGTGATGCATGGAGATGCACCGAGGTACTGACAGATTCGACGATGACGAGATTAATGATCACCGGGCATAGAGATGCACCGATATACATATAGATCCTGATGTAAGTGATTAGGCTTACTGGCTCGGGCCTGATCATATTAGGTTGAGGTCCATGATCATCTAGTATGCTTATGCATGTGATTACTATACACTTACTAGATAAGTATATATATTTACATGCGATATAAATATATATTAAATATGTATGTATGTGACATGTCATATCATGAGATCGAACTTAAATCCCCTCCTATAATAATATTAAGTCGGTAAATGTGAGGCAATTAGATTGACCCATGTGTCGTTCCATAGTTATAGGTAGGAACCAATTCTCTACGTAGGTTGAGTTGGTCGAGTCCCTTGAGGCTCATCTATTTCGCGTTTCGCTATCTTGCCTATGACATAGATATGTCATTGGTGACCTGAGGACATGGTATGCTTGGTCGAGTCCCTCGAGGGCATATCATCAAATCAGACTCATCTTGTAACGATGGTGATAACTTAACTAGACATTATAGTTGGTTGAGTCCCTCGAGGCCATGGTGGTTTAGAGGTCGAATAGGACGAGAATCACAAGAAGTTGTGCTTGTCAAGAGTTGCTTACCTTTTTGGGCTTAGTATGATTGATTGAGTCCCTCGAGATTATATTAAGATGCCAATTGGATCTCGATCCCCACTAGAAGTCTGCTAGAGACTTTCGATTCACTTGCTAAGGGTGTCGCGTGACTCGCTAGAAAAATAGTGGGAGCATGTTAAGATAGAAGTTCATATTTTGATTGTTTATTTTTCTATGAAATTTGTGTGTTATTTACTTATACTATATCTCTTGTCTATCAAAAACATATCGCCATCAAACCCTCTACATGGCATACTTGATGCCAACCGCCTCACTGGTCCAAACTATGCGGATTGGCTCTGTAACTTGAGAATAGTTCTCACAGTGGAAAAAATCGCATATGTCCTAGATATGGTCATACCCCAACCTAAGGTAGGAGCACCTTAGGAAGAGTTTACCCGATATATGAAGTATATAGATGATTTCACTCTCGCTCAATATTATATGTTGGCCTCGATGAATCATGAGTTATAGAGACAACATGAAAACATGGATGCTCGATCCATACTCCTATATCTCTGTAAACTTTTTGAGGAGTAGGGAAGAACTCAATGATATAAGATATCCAAGAGTGTCTTCTGCACCTGGATGACTAAGGGGGTATTGAACTATGTCCTAAAGATGATAGAGTAGATTGATAAACTCATGGGTTAAGGAATGATCCTAGATGATAACTTGTGCGTTGATCTTATACTTCAGTCCCTACTAGATTTCTTTTTCCTGTTCATTATGAATTTTAATATGAACAAACTTGAAGTGACTCTTCCTAAGCTCCTCAATATGTTGAGGGAGGCAGTGAGCACTATCAAGAAAGTGAAACTCGTTCTCTACATTGGTGAGACCAAACGAAAAAGGAAGGTTGAGAAGACCCTTAAGAAGGGCAAAGGCAAGGGCAAACGAGGTAAGGCAAAGGTTGCCAAAATTGACCCAACAAAGGATAAAGGTCAGTGCTTCCACTACGATAAAGATAGGCATTAGAAAAGGAACTACAATGAGTATCTTGCAGGAAAGGCGAAATAGAAGCTTACAGAAGCTTCAAGTATATTCATGATCAGTCTCCGTGTGTCAGATTGTTATGATAATGCATGGGTATTAGATACCAATAGTGCTTATCACATCTGCAATTCGTTGTAGGTTCTGATAAGACCTGGGAGATTGGCGAGAGGCGAGATGAACCTCAAGATGGGCAAAGGAGCAAGAGTTGTTACTTTTGCTATCTGCAAGGTCACTTTACATCTACCTGATGGAGCTACTATAGTATTAGATGCATGTTATTTTATTTTTTCTATTATTAAAAATATTATTTTTATTTTATGTTTGGCATTAAATAGTTATAAGGTAGTTTTTGAGAACAATAGTTGTTCAATTATTAATAATGATAAGATCATCACTAGAGGGATATTGCATAATGGTTTGTTTATGCTGAACATTGTTCCATATATTATGAATGTAAGCATGTCCAAGAGGAAGTGGAGTTGAAAGAGTATTAAAACTTTTCGATCAAATCGAGGAGGAGAATACTTGAGTACGAAGTTCACTTAGTTCCTTAAGGACCATATGATTTTGTTCCAATGGACATCTCCTTATACACCATAGCTCAATGGTGTACCAGAAAAGGAGAAATTACATGCTATTAGTATTGGTATAGTCCATGATGAGTTTCGCTGACCTACCCATCTCATTTTGGGGATATGTCCTAGAGACCACAGCTTACCTTCTGAATAGAGTTTCATTTAAATCGGTAGTGTCTACACCATATGAGATATGGAAAGGAAATAAGCCCGATCTTAAGGTTGTTAAGATTTAGAGCTGCCCTACCCATGTTAAAAGACACGGTCCTGATAAGTTGGAATCCAGGACGGAATAGTGTAAGTTCATAGGACACCCTAAGGAAACTTGTGGGTATTATTTCTATCACCCTGAGGACTAAAAGGTCTTTGTTGCCAAGAGAATAATGTTTCTTAAGAAGGAATATATTCTTGGCAGAGATAGTGGGAGCATGATAGAGTTGAGTGAGGTTGGAGAACCTAACTGAAGCACCATTTTGGAGACTGAGTCTATTTAGGTACCTAACACACAAGTTCTAACTTTGCACAGGTCTGGTAGAGTGGCACACCCACCTAAGAGATATGTGGGATATATCAGTGAAGAGGACATTCAGAATATTGTTCCTCAGACCTATAAGGAGGCAATTATGAGCATACACTCTAAGAAGTAGCAAGAAGCCATGAATTCTGAGATGAAATCCATGTACTCTAACAAGATTTAGAGCCTTGTTGATGCACCTGAGGGTATTGTACCCATCGGCTACAAATGGATCTTCAAAAGGAAGATCGGGATAGATACTAGTGGTTAAGTGGTATCGTCAAAGGCAAGGTGTTGATTATGACAAAATCCTTGCACTTGTAGCTATGCTAAAATCTATCCGAATTTTATTGGCTATTGTAGCACATTATGATTATGAGATCTAACAAATGGATATGAAAATTATATTCCACAATGGCAATCTCGAAGAAGAGGTGTATATGATATAGCCTGAGGGATTTATGTCTAAGTAGAGTTCAGAAGTTGGAACATAAGATTTGATAAGGCGATCAGATCTTATGACTTCGTTAAGAACGAAGATGAACCTTGTGTGTATAGGAAGGTAAGTGGAAGTGATATCACCTTCTTGGTGTTATATGTGGATGATATCATAATCATTGGGAATGATGTAGGAATGCTCTCCATAGTAAAGGCTTGGCTATCTAGATATTCTCCATGAAGGACTTAGGGGAAGTATCCTATATTTTTGGGATTCAGATCTATAGAGATAGATTCAAGAGGATGTTTGGCTTGTCCCAATCCAGGTACATAGAATTTTACTTTCTCGGTGTATATCCCCAAAAACTCTTAAAGAAAGGGCAAACATGGATAGGATATCCTCTACCTCTACAATAGGATCTATCATATATCTTATGCTATGTACTAGGCCTGATATAGCACATGCTCTAAGTGTCATGAGTAGGTATCAGGCAGATCCAAGCTTGGAGTATTGAAAAGCAGTAAAGTGTATCGTTAAGTACTTAAGAAGGACTAAGGATCTTTTACTGGTATACAGAGGTAGTAGTCTCTAGATTGAGAGCTACATAGACTCGAGTTTTTAGTCTGATATTGATGATAGCAAATTAAATTCAGGGTATGTGTTCACCCTGAATGGAGCAGTAATAAGTTGGAAGAGTTCCAAGTAAAATACTACTGTTGACTCGACTATGAAGGCGGAATATATTGTTGCGATAAAAGCAGCAAAAGAGGGTGTTTGGATGAAGAAGTTCATCATAGATTTGGGAATCATATCGAGCAGCGTGAAATTGATTCCCATATATTATGACATATTCAAGCGATCGATCAAGCTATAGAACCTAGGTCTCGTCAAAAGTGTTCTGAGGAGGTTTGACCTGATCAGAGAGATCGTGGCCCATGGAGATATAGTAGTGGAAAGAGTTCCATCTAAAGATAACATTGCAGATCCACTGACAAAACTATTAACTCAGATTGTATTTGAGCATCACAGAGGTTTGATGGGGATTAGACAAGTAGGTGATTGACTTTAGGTCAAGTGGGAGATTGTTAGTTATAGGTGCCCTATAAGCCAATCATGTAAGTGATGATATACTTGTGACATCCTGCGTCGATTTCTTTACTTATTATTACTGATATTTTCTCACATTATCTGGATGAATATTGTGAGGTCCTTATGTTAGGATCTAGAGCAGTACTAAGAGGAGAGGGGGGGGGGGGAATTAGTGCAATGGTAAGTTTACGATAAATTCGGTGATTTAAAACGAGTTCAAAAACTTCATACATTGGAAACTTCATTTTGACTATAACCCGATTTCAATTGAAGCGTATCAGAAAGTGTTTAAATTAGGGAGTGTTTAGAGAAGATGAAGGGCAGTAATAAGAAAGTCGAACAACGAAGAGAAGATGATTTGCAGAAATATAAAGATAATAAGTAAATGCAAACTATTTTTATAGTGGTTCGGTCATACGACCTACGTCCACTCTCGATTCCTCTTCTCTTGAGGCCATCAGCTTTTTCATTAGTTGTCTTCCTTCCAACGGGCAAAGACCAACTTCCTTACATAGCGGTCTCTCCGTTTGACGGGCTTAGGAGGTAACCCTTACATTCTCTTCTTTTTTAACTTGAATACAAGTAAGAACTAGAGGAGGAGATTTCTAAAGAGATTTGAATAGCATTTTTCTACTTTCAAAGTGTGTGTCCTTGTATTTCCAACCCAAGGATGAGAGAGGTATTTATAGGCTCCAATTAAATTCAAACTTGGAGCCAAAAACCATCCCATCCTGAGTCTACCAGGTTCTGGTAGTACCACCGCCCAGTACACCCTGAGACTAGGTGATACCATCGCCCAATCTGACGATACTATCACCTAGGCACATTGCTCTGTTAGTGTACTGGGCGGTACCACCACCTTGTGCAACCTAGAGAGCTGGACCCAAGCGGTTCCACCGCTCTAGTCTAGTGGTGCCACTGCTAGACAGGGTCCAACAGTCCTAGTTGGGCCTTAAATCCGGCCCCAACCAGTCCTAATCTGGGCCTTATTGGCCCCTAATAGGGTTAATGGGATTACCTTCCAAATCTAACCCTAATTACATACTAACTATGAAATTAAAGACATTTCCTAAGCAAAATATAATCCAACAAGTCAAGGCTTCTTCTGGTGAACTTCCGGTAGTCTTCCGATGAACCCTCGAACACCATTCTACGGACTCCTGACAAGCTCTTGGACTTCACAACGATCTTGGCGAGTTTCGACGAGTCTTCTTTGGTAAGCTCCAATCTTTCTTAGCAAGCTCCATGAACCTCCGACGAGTCTTTTTGGTGAACTTCTGATGAACCCTTCATCAAGCTCTCGACTCACTCTCGGCTAATTCCGGCAGCACTCCGACGAATTTTTAAACTTTCGATGAACTCTCAAACTCCCAATGACTCGATCATACTTAACTCCAGCACTTTGTTTCGCTTTATGTCTTCATCGTTATTATAGTTAATCCTGCACACTAATTAAATCTTAACCCTACTTCGATCTAAATGATTACAACGAATCAATTTCATATTGCCCGGCACATCATTAGTCGACGCTTCATTCGGTTCTTTAGCACATCGTCCTCTCTTGCAGCCTGTTGTCCAATCGGCGATTGACCTTTGTAACCCCAATATCCTTGGCGCAACTCCGCTCTTCTTAGCCTGATGCCTGATATCTTTGTCTAAAACCTTCTATCGAATGTCGATAGGACCTCTGGCTCGACGTCCAATCTCTTGATGTGATTTTCTCTAACGTGATCGATAGTAGACCTATGTTACTCAAAACACAGTTAGACAATAAAATATAATCAATTAGTTTCATCATTAAAATCTGAGACCCAACACCTTGGATCTGTGCAATGGGAATTAGATCATGATGAGTTCATAATAATGAGATCGATTCACCTTTAAACATAGATCTTAAATTATTCTGGTCATAGGTTACTCGAGAAAGGACATCGAGATAACCGGATAGACTAGTATACTGTATACTCGTCTATATAATGGAGGCGACTGGTCTCATAATTGCTTGTGTGAGGACACTAGAGATATAGTACAGGTGCTTATTAGAGAATGAGTTCACTTATTGATCCGCTTACGGAATGCTGGATGGTTAGTGACACCTAATGTCAGATAGCGATTCCATAGTCCCAGTTATATATCTGGTCCTTAGACTTGAGATACTAAAGATGCCTTGTATGAGTACTTCATTCTTTGACATCGGACTTACAGATTTGGAAAGCTCTAAATCTGGTACAACTGGCTTTTGAGAATTATAGCCAACCTTACGAAGGTAATTAAGTGTCAATAGAGTATCATCCACTCTTAGTATCGTAAGAGGAATATCCCGTGTGGACTTGCTCAAATAAAATCTCTGGCCAAGGTCGTTCGGATTAAGAGAAAAGGAGTTCATCGAGAGAATCCGATTAGAGCGAGACTCGGACAAGCTTCTGTATGGGCTTGACATTACCATGCCTAATATACAGTCTGAGATATTAGATGAATGATGGACTATAGATATATGATAACTGAGGACAAACAGGTCCGATAGATTAGATCCCCATATATTGTTTGGAGACTATGGCATAGTGGCCTAGTACCTCCATAGTCGATGAGTCGAGTGAATTATTATTTAGATAATAATTTACTATATCAGAAGAAGTTTTGAGTAAGAAGGAGTTCTGACAGGAGCGACTCATGGCTAGCTCGGTATCGGGCCTAGAGGGTCACACATTAGGTGGATATTACGACGAGTAGAGGTGCGGATATGAGATATCTACGGAGCCCATAGTTTGGATCTTATGAATAGGATCCAATTGGATAGAGATCTAATTGGAAGATTGGACATAGATCCAATTGGAGGATTGGATGAGATCCAATTAGATAGAGATCCAATAAGGATAAGCTTCATGCATCTCTATAAATAAGAGAAACTTCATGGTTCATAGGCTAGAGCTATTGGTAATCACTCCTCCTATTCTCCTTAGCCTTCTCTCCTCCTCCTTGGCTCCAGCAGCCTTATGGTGCACATGGAGAGGGAGATCCCACGATGATCTAAGGAGCATCATCGCTGCGTCCGCTATGTGGATTACCGCTAAAGAGGAGTATACTAGTGCTCTTTCATCCTCTTCATTGGATCTAAAAAATTCAGGGATATACGATCTCCCTAGGTAACATTTCTAACATAATATATGTAATTTTTCATATTTGTGATTTTTTCATGTACTAATTATTGCACAACGACCAAGTACTTAACTATGAAAAATCTGATCTTATTTTTATTTTTTGCTACGTATGAGATGCTGATTTATGATTTCCCAATAGTAATATCACCCAATGTTAGAGTAGACTAGGCGATAGTACTACGAGTACCCCAAAGACCTAGGCTAAGATTTATTTTGGCTTCAAGTTTGAATCCATTTGGGGCCTATAAATACCCTTTTCATCTCTACTCAGAATACATAAGCACAGAGAACATAATAATGAGAAAATGCTATTGTAATTACTTAATGTTAGGATCAAGAATGACACTAAGAGGGGAGGAGGGGGGGGTGTGAATTAGTGCAGCGGATAAAATAAACGATTTCAAAAAACTTTGTATGATAAAATTATTTCATTCGATAAAAATCATTTTGGAAAGATGTTTGATTCGAATAAATTTATAAGTGAATAGAGAGGAAGAGATTGGACAGTTGCAATGAACTAAAGTAGAATACACACCAAGAAGAGAACACGCAAATTTTATAGTGGTTTGGTCGTCCGATCTATGTCCACTCCCGATACCTCCTCTGATGAGATCACCAGCTTCCACTATTGATTTTTCTTGAAGGGCAAAGATCAATCACCCCTTTACAAAACTTTTACAAGTGGCTCACTCTCCTTTTATAAACTTTTACACTTTGAAATAGTGGAGGTGAACTCTCAACTTTTTACAAGATATTTCACTATAGTTTCGGTTCTAACTTGTTCACTTCTCTATGTACAAGCAGCGGAGAAGTAAGGGGTATTTATAAGCCTCAACTGGCTTCAAAAACAAAGCCAAAATTTAAATTTTTGGGTCTTTTGAGTACGGGCGGTACCATAACCTGCATTGGGTAGTGCTATCACCTGTAGAACCTCAAAAATAGAATTTCTAGTGGTGCTACCGCCAGCCTGGGTTGGTACCACCGCTTGGCAACTTTAATGTTAGGCGGTACCATCACCTAGACTGGGTGGTACCATTGCCTGCAGCCTAGAAAAGTGTGTTTTTTACTTTTCTAGCTCATAGGCGGTTCCACCACCTGTAGTAACTTTTGGGCCACTAAATAGGCCTCCCAATGAGCCTAAATCAGTCCCAATTTAGGCCCAATTGGTCCCTAATTGAGTTGATATGATTACACCTAAAACTTATTTAATTTAGACCTAATTTTTGATAATTAAGACATAAATAACTATAAGATATGAATTTAAGTTATCCGGCATATTATTGGTTCTCTCGGTGAACTTCCGGTGAACTTTTAGCGCATCGTTCGAACCTTTGGTGTATTGCCCGATCCACCGACATGTTGACCCTTACAACATTCATTCTCAACGTATTGTCCGATTCTTCCGACCCGATGCCTAAATTTTGACTCCGACCCAATGTTTGATTTTCTTGCTTTAATTATTTTATCTCTTTTGATCGAAGTTAGTCCTGCATCATTTATCTCAAAGCATAGATAATAAACTAATTAATTGATTTCATCATCAAAATTTGAGATTCAATAATCTCTCCCTTTTTGATGATGACAACCAATTGATGACAGGGTTTAAACTTAACTCCCCCTATCTATATGCCATATAAAAATAAGGTAAGCTTGAATTCAAAAGAAATAATAACCTTTGAATTCAAGTGAAACAATTTTGATCATATGTAACATATTATATCAAAATTTCATATATTATGCATCATAATTTCAAATCATCAAAATATAACATGCATAATTACAACTCATCATCACTTCATGTATGATACCAAAAACAAATCAACATTACTTTAGGTATAACATATATGATACCAAAACATTAAGATTTTCAATCATTCATCATTACTTCTCCCCCTATGTCATCAACAAAAAGGAGAAAAGTTCACAAGTGAATTTTGAAATATGCAAGATAATACTTTAGCAAGTTTGGAACCACTTTAGAACATGCAAGCTAGCAAGTTTTTGAGATAGGAAGTTACACAAAATTTTTTACTTCTTGAAATAGCTGAGCTAGCACTTTTCTTTAGATGTACAAGTACTTTTGGTTCTCTTGAGATATGCATGTTAGCATTTTTGCTTTTCTTGAGATGCTAGCAAGTTTCTTTCTCCATTTTGTCATTAAACAAGGAAAGAAGAAGAGGAGAAGAGTTCATTGGTACAAAAATTTATTTCATGAATGAATAAAGATCAAAGAAATGATCATCACATGAAAAAACAAGTCATAAATCCAAAATATCATGAATCATTTTGATAAGTCTTCTTTTGTAAATAGTGAAAGAGGAAGGAATCATAGGAAATGATCTTTATTTAAAAAGAAAACTCAAGTTATGAAAACTGAGAAATCCAATATATATATATATATATATATATATATATATATATATATATATAAGAGGAATTCATGCATTAGGAAGATATAACATGCCTAATTCTCTTCTAATAAAATCAAATTATTCCTCATTCAAAGGTTTTATAAAAATATCATCTAATTGATGTTTTGTATCAATAAATTCTAAAGATATATCATGGTTATTAACATGATCTCTAATAAAATGATGCTTAATATCTGTTAGGATCTGAGCGGCACTAAGAGAGGGGGGGGGGGGGTAAATTATTGTAGTTGATTAAAACTCATAAACTTGAAATCGATTTTAGAGATAGTTGATTCGTATGAAAATTTTGATCCGACGAAATTTAGCTAAAATGGTTGAGCGAATGCAATTGAGAGTAGAGAGAAGAAAACCAAGCGATTGGCAGCTAAGTAAAGATAAGATGCAGAATATTTAAAAACTCACAACTAAAGTACGCAGCGATGTATAGTGGTTCGGTCGAAAGACCTACGTCCACTTCCGAAGCCTCCTCCGATGAGGCTCCCAACTTTCACTATCAAATCTCTTAAAGGGGAAGGATCAAATGCCCCTCTTACAGATTTTTACAAGTGGTTCAATCTCTTACAGATTTTTCACAAAGAAAGAGAGAGGTGAAAACTTAAGCTATTGAAACAAGACTTTGCTATAGCTTTGACTTAGTTTTTAACTTCTCAAAAAGGTACTTTCTCAATTGAGAAAAGATGGATATTTATAGACTCAATTGACTTTTAAAAATGAAGAAAAAAAAAGTCACATCCAGGGTTTATCGAGTATTGGCGATACCATCGCCTGACACTAGCAGTACCTCTGCTTGACAAAGTCCTCGGGCTCTGTGGTCTAGCGGTACCACCACTGGTAGATAATAATTGCCAACGGTACTATCCCTGACTTAGGGCGGTACCACCGCTTGCCAAGTATTAAAGTTGGTGGTACCACCACTGACCTGGGGTGGTACCACCGCCTGGGTTTGGCGGTGCCACTGCCAGACTATTCCAACAAGGTTGAATGGGCCCTTAACTTCTACTCAAATCAGCCCAAATAAGGCTCAGTTGGCCCTTACAAGGGGGTTAAACAGGATTATTACCTAATCTTTACCCTAATTACATGCTAACTACTAAATTAAAATATAATTCTAAGAAAATTAATAATCGACAATGTCGAGTCTTCTTCCGGTGAGCTTTCCAGTGGATTTCCGATGCACCCTCGGATTTCTTCTAGCGGACTCCCAGTAGGCTCTAAGACTTGTGGCGAGTTGATGAATCTTTGGCAAGCTTCCGAATCTTCTCGATGATCTCTACGAATATCTGACAATCTTTTCGGTGAACTTCCAAAACCTTCGGCAAGTCCCCGATTGTTTCTCAGTTGGTTCCGGCAGCACTACCAATGATCTTTCGGACTTCCGGTGGACTCTCGAGCTCCCAACTACTTGATTCCGGTAATTTACTTTATGTCTTCAAGCTATCGTAGTTAATCCTGTACACTTATCTTAATAATATGGATTAGATCAAATAACTCATCAATTGACTTCATCATCAAAATCCGAGATTCAACAATATCAATATGTTTAGTTCTAGAGTATTGAATGAGATTTTTTTGTTAAACATATTGCACTAGTATTATCACATTTTATAGGAATATTTTTTGAATATAGTCCATAATCTTCTAAAGTATTTTTCATCCAAATAACTTGTGCATAACATACATCTATTATAACATATTCAGCCTCGGCTGTAGATAGTGCAACCGAATTTTGTTTCTTAAAAGACCAAGAGATAAGTGTATGACCCAAAAATTGACATGTTTTGATTATACTTTTTCTATCTATTCTACATCCTATGAAATCGACATCAAGATAAGCAACTAGTTCAAAGTTTTTAGATTCTGGATATCATAAACCTAGATTAGGGGTTCCTTTAAGATATCTAAAAATTCTTTTAACAGTTTAAAATAAGATAGCTTAGGATTAGATTGAAATCTAGCACAAACTCCTATACTAAACATAATGTCTGGTCTAGTTACGATGAGGCATAGTAAACTAACTATCATACCCCTATAAGTTTTTTGATCAAAGCTTTCTCCACTTTCATCCATGTCTAACTTAGTGGAGGTACTTATTAGTGTATTGATAGCCTTTGAACCATCCATTTTAAATCATTTTAGTAATTCTAATGCATATTTGGTTTGACTAAGAAAAATGCTATCACTAAGTTGTTTGATTTGTAAGTCTAAAAAGAAAGTTAGTTCACCCATTAAGCTTATCTCAAACTCTTGGCTCATACTCTTGGCAAATGATTCGTATAAGGGCTCATTTATAGAATCAAAAATAATATCATCAATATAAATTTGAATAATAAAAAAATTATTTTTAAAATTTTTAATAAGCAATATAGTATCGATCTTGCCTTTAGAGAAATTATTTTGGATAAGAAAGGAGCTAAGTCTCTCATACCAAGCCCTTGGGACTTGTTTTAACCCATAGAGAGCCTTAGTTAACTTAAACACATGATTAGGAAAAAGAGAGTTCTCAAATCCGAGCAGTTGTTCAATATACACTTCTTCGGAAATAAAATCATTAAAAAAAATCCTTTTGACATCCATTTGAAATAACTTAAAATTATTACTATAAGCATAAGCAAGGAGCATCCTTATAACTTCTAATCTTACCACATGAGTGAAGGTTTCTTCATAATCAATACCTTCTTTTTGGTTGAAACCTTTAGCTACTAATCTAGTTTTGTTTCTAAACAAGATACCAAATTCATTTTGCTTGTTTCTAAAACCTATTTAGTACCAATAACTAAATGGTCACTAGGTCTAGGAACAAGCTTCCACACCTCATTTCTCTCAAATTGATTTAACTCTTCTTGCATTGTGATAACCCATGAATCATCTTTTAAGGCCTTGTCAATGCATTTAGGTTCAATTTGAGAAAGAAAAGTGATGTTGGCATAAATTTTTTTAAAAGAAGAACAAGTTTGAACACCCTTTGATATGTCTCTTATGTTTAGCTCCTTAGGATGAGCATCTACATACTTCCATTCCTTAGGTAAGGATATTTCAGAAGAAGATGCATCTAAGTTGCTAGTGGGAGGAGAGGTTTTATTCAAATTCAAAGCATCAAAATCAAGATCATCATCAAAATCAATTTTCTTAAATTCAAAAATTTTATTAAAGACAATATGAATAAATTCTTCTATAACCAAAGTTCTTTTATTAAAGATTTGAAAGGCTTTCAAAATAGAAGAGTAACCAAGAAAAATACCTTCATCGGATTTTGCATCAAACTTTCCTAAGGCATCTTTTTCATTCAAGATAAAATATTTACAACCAAAAACTTTAAAGTATGAAACGTTAGGTTTTTTTTGTTATTCCATAATTCATAAGGAGTTTTGGAAAATAATGGTCTTACTAGAACTCTATTCATAACATAGCATACTATATTAATGGCTTCGGCCCAAAAATATTAGGGTAGGCTATGTTCATTCAACATGGTTCTTATCATTTCTTGTAAACTCTTATTTTTTCTTTCTACTATTTTATTTTGTTGAGGATTTCTTGGAGTAGATAAATTATGGTTGTATTCATTAGATTCATAAAAGTTTTAAAAATCATGATTTTGAAATTCACCACCGTGATCACTTTATATCGATGAAATCATAAAGTCTTTTTCATTTTAAACAAGTTTACAGAACTTTGAAAAATACTTAAAGCAATCACTTTTGTGAGACAAGAAGTATATCTAAGTGTATCTACTATAATCGTCTATAATTACAAAGGCACACTTGCTACCTCCTAAGCTTGTTGTATTAATTAGTCCAAACAAATCCATGTGGATCAATTGTAATGGTTTAGAGGTGTTTATTTGATTCTTTGGTTTGAAACTATCTTTTATTTGTTTTTCTAGTTGACATGCATTATATACTTTGTCTTTGACAAACTTAATATTAGGAATACATCTTACAAGTTCTCTAGATGAGATTTGAGAGATTAGTTTCATGCTAGCATGACCTAATCTCTTATGCCAAAGCCAAGCATCATTATATAAAATCGAAAAATATATTTCATTACAAAGATTATCAATGTCAATAGTATATATATTATTTTATTTTAGGATAATCATAGATGTGTTTTTGTGTGGTTTTTCAATAATGCAAGCATTGGATTCAAATCTTATGATGCATCCTTTATCACATAATTGACTAATACTCAAAAGATTATGCTTTAAGCTATCTACCAACAACACATCTTTAATAAAAAAAAGTTTGATTTGTTACCTATGGTTCATTTGCCAATGATTTTACTCTTGTTGTTGTCTCCGAAGGTGACATTCCCTTCATCTTGGCTAGTGAGCTTAGAGAATTGAGTTGGATCTCCGGTCATATACCTTGAGCATCCACTATCAAGGTACCATCTCTTGCTCCTATCTTATGATGGTGAATGTGTCTACAAAAAAGAATGATTTTTAGGTACCCATTTGACCTTGGGTGCCTTAAAAATCGATCTATTTAACTTATCATTTTGGATGGAGTTCTTTATGGTCCCTTTAGGAACCTAAATCAATTTATATGGACTATATTTCCTAAATGAATATTTAAAAGCAAAATATCTGGGTTTGCAACAAAAGTTGCATTTGGTGTGAGGTGATATACATGCAAGGTAGGGCCTCTCACAAAGGTAGTTGGATTTCGGTGAGAGCTACTCACAAATCCGATTCTACTATTTCTATGAACGTGATCCTTATTGGCAAGGATCATATTCAAGGATTTGCTACCAACCTTAAACTTTTGAAGAGTTTCTTTGAGTAGCAAGTTTTCCTTCTCAAGTACCTCTAAGTGTTTACACTTAGTGCATGAAGGCAATAAAGGAGTGTCATGCTTAAGTTTTTCAAATTCGCTAGTTAAAAAAGCATGCTCCCTTTTTAATGAATTATGCTTTTTGCTAATTAATCTATATTTATCGAATAAATCATGAAACACACTTAAAAGCTCATTGAAAGATAAATTTGTATCTAATGAACTACTTACCTCATCTCCGATAGCCATTAGCACGTAGTTGGCGATCTCCTTATTGCTTTGTCCTTCATCTTTGGAGCTGCTTGAATCATCCCATGTTGCTTTGAGTGCCTTCTTCTTCTTCGGTTGTTTCTTCATCACTTGGGGACATTCGCTTTTGAAATGTCCCAGATTCTTGCATTTGTAGTATATAACTTGTTCTTTCTTGAGTTTAAGTTTATTTTTAGTCATTTTTAGTTTTGTTTCTTATGAATTTTTTAAACTTTCTTGTTAAGAGTGCCAAGTCATCATCAATGTCCTCATCACTTGAACTTTCTTTCAAGTGGTCTTCATGAGTTCTTAGTGTCATATCCTTCCTGTTCTTTGGAAGGTTGTTCTTAAGCTTTTCATGAGCATTACAAATCATCTCATAGGTCATTAAAAACCCGATAAGTTCTTCGAGTGGAAAATTATTTAAATCCTTGGCCTCTTAAATGGTCGTTACTTTAGGGTTCCAACTCTTTGGAAGGGATATTAAGATTTTATTCATAAGTTCAAAGTTAGAAAAACTTTTACTAAGAGCTTTTA
The DNA here is from genome assembly GCA_024322285.1 of Musa beccarii. NCBI lineage: Eukaryota > Viridiplantae > Streptophyta > Magnoliopsida > Zingiberales > Musaceae > Musa > Musa beccarii. The sequence goes on from CM044402.1 coordinate 23,599,125, forward strand.
GACCATTGACAATATCTATAAATCGGGTGTATATGTCTCCAATGGTCTCACTTGGTTTCATTTGAAACAACTCATAACTATGAACTAAAAGATTTATTTTTGACTCCTTTACTCTATTAGTGCCTTCGTGTGTGATTTCGAGTGTGTGCTAAATATCAAAAATCATTTCACAAATTAAACCATGATTAAATTCATTCTTATCTAAAGCACAAAATAAGACATTCATAGCCTTCACATTTAGAGAGAAAGTCTTCTTCTCCAACTCATTCCAATCATTCATTAGAAGAGAAGACTTTTGAAAGCCATTTTCAACAATGTTCCATAATTCAAAATCTATTGAAATAAAAAAGATTCTCATCCGAGTTTTTCAATATGTGTAATCCAACCTATTGAACATGGGTGGACATGTGATTGAGTGACCCTCTTGGTTGCCAGCAAATGCCATCTCTCTTGGGTTTAAAACTAAAATGATAGTGACCTTGCTCTGATACCAATTGTTAGGATCAAGAACGGCACTAAGAGGAGGAGGGGGGGGGGTTTGAATTAGTGCAGCGGATAAAATAAATAATTTAAATGGTTTTAAAAAACTTCGTACAATGAAATTATTTTGTTCAACGAAAATCGTTTTAGAAATATGTTTGATTCGAATAAGTTTGTAAGTGAATAGAGAGGAGGAGATTGGATAATTGCAATGAAGTAAAGTGGAATACAGTAAAAGCAAAATATGCACCAAGAAGATAACACATGAATTTTATAGTGGTTCGATCGTTCGTCCTACGTCCACTCCCGATACCTCCTCCGATGAGGTCACTAGCTTCCACTCTTGATCTTTCTTGAAGGGCAAAGATCAAAAGTCCCTTTACAGAACTTTTACAAGTGACTCACTCTCCTTTTACAAACTTTTATACTTTGAAACAGTGGAGGTGAACTCTCAACTTTTTGCAAGCTATTTCATTATAGTTTCAATTCTAACTTGTTCACTTCTCTATGTATAAGTAGCTGAGAAGTAAGAGATATTTATAGGCCTTAATTGGTTTAAAAAATGAAGTCAAAATTTAAATTTCAGGTCTTTGGGGTATGAGTGGTACCACCCGCAGAACCTCGTAAACAAAGGTTCTGACGGTGCTATCGCCAGCCTGGGGCAGTACCACCACATGATAGCTTTAATGTTGGGTGGTACCATTGCCAATTATTAAATCTCAAATTTTGATAATGAAACTAAATGATTATGTTTTGGTAATCTAACTACATTTTGAGTCACATAATTATACTCTCGATCAAGATTAGATAATTGACGCAAGAAAAATTAATGTTGCACCGGAGGAAATCATGTAAGAAGATTGAACGTCGAGCCGGATATCTGGTTGATGATCGGCAGAAAGCTTTGGACAAAGAAATCGAGCATTAGGTTAAGAGGAGTGGAGTTACACCCAGAAGATTAAGGCTACGGAGGTCAGTTGTTGATTGGGCAATAAACCGTAAGCGAGGACGATGCATCAAAGTATTGGACGAAGTATCGATAGACCAAGGACATGCTGAGCAACTAATTATGATTTGTATTATAATAATTATCTAGATTAGAGTAGGATTAGCTTAATTGGGTTGTAATCGGGGCAACCCAGTTAGGGTCCAACTAGGCCTGCATTAGGGCTATGTTGGGCTGAATAAAAGGCCCAAATAGTGCCCAAGTGCTATGTCAAGCGGTGGCACCGCCTAATGTTAGTGTACCTGGGCGGTGGTACCGCCCAGTACACTGACATGTCAGTGTGCTCAAGCAGTGGTACTACCAGACTGGGCAGTGGTACTGCCTAGTACACTGACAAAACCAGAGTGCACTAGCAGTGGTACCGTCAATGACAAGCGGTGGTACCACCAATACCCGGTAAACCTGGGATGGGAAGGCTTTTGGCTCCAAGTTTGAATCAGATTGGAGCCTATAAAAATCCCTCCTATCTCTGGGTTAAATACACAAGCACACAAACTTAAAAGCAAGAAAAAACTATAGAATTCTCTTTGGAAATCCCTCCTCTAGCTCTCATTCGTTTTTAGCAAAAGAGAGAAGTGTGTGAGTGTTTGTAAGGGTTACCTCCTAAGCTCATCAAAAGGAGAGAGCGTTGTAAGGGACTTATCTTCGCCCATTGGAAGGAAGACAACTAGTAGAAAGCTGGTGGCCTCAAGTGAAGAGGAATCGGGAGTGGATGTAGGTTGTATGACCGAACCACTATAAACTCGGTTTGCATTTACTTTCTCACAATTTATATTTCAGCAAACCATCTTCACTTGTTGCTCCATTTCTTTATCTCTAAATGCTTGCAAGTTAAATTCATTTCTGATACGCTTCAATCGAAATCGATTTTAGTCGAAACGAGATTTTCAACGTACGAAGTTTTCGAAATCCTTTTAAATCGTTAAAATTTATCATTCTTAACCATGGCACTAATTCACCCCCCCTCCTTAGTGCCACTCTATATCCCAACAATTGGTATTAGAGCCTCGTTGTTTCTCTTTCGGATTTACACCCATGAGAAATGGCTATTCACAGCTTTCAAGAGGGTTTTTCAATCGTTCATCCTCCATTTTTTAATGGGTCGGACTACACTTATTGGAAAACTCAAATGAGAGTTTTCTTGCTTTTCTATGAATTTAGATTTATGGAACGCCATTAAAAATGGATTTCAGCTTCCCTCTAAACTGATGAACGAATGGTTAAATTTAGAAAAAAAAATTTCTTTAAATGCAAAGGTTATGAATACCTTATTTTGTGCTTTAGACAAAATTGAATTTAATCATGTTTATTCTTACGAATCGGCCTTCGATATTTGGCACACACTTGAAATCATGGGCGAGGGTACTAGTAGAGTCAAAGACTTAAAAGTAAACCTCTTAATACATGATTTTGAGCTTTTTTGAATGACACCAAGCGAGACAATCGATGACATATACACTCGTTTCATGGACGTCGTCAATAGTTTAAAAAGTCTTGGTAAATATTTTTTAAATTTTGAACTCACTAACAAGATCTTAAGATCCCTTCTAAAAAAGTGAGATCCTAAAGTAATGATGATACAAGAAACTAAAGATCTAAAAAAATTTTCATTGGAAGAACTAATCGGGTCATCAATGACCTATGAGATCATATTCTTGGAACACAATTAACATGATGAACATATGAACCACCTTTCAAAGAATAGGAAGGATTTGAAATTTCAAACTATGGAATACCACTTGAGGGAAAGCTCAAGTGATGAGGACGATGATGATGAGGACTTTGAACTTTTGACAATGAACTTCAAAAAATTTATAAAACAAAAATTAAAGAACAAAAATAAACTTGAATGTAAGAAGAGGCCAAAGAAAAAGAAGACCCCCAAGGATGAATCGAGAACAACTGAAAGTGAAATGACAAATTACACTTTGACAGGCTTCGACTATAAGATAAGTAACTCACCCGAAATATTGTTATGTTGTTTTGAAATTATATGATCTTTTCATGAGTTGCTTGATTTAGTTAGTAGAAAATAAAAAAATTATTTTCAAAAATTATATCATGCTTTTCTTTCTAGTAATTTTTGAAATTAAAAATATGAATGATGATTGTATGATTTGTGATAATGTTTGTACACCTAATAGGATTAATCCATGCATATATATCTTGATGTTTTAATTTGCTTTTCGTTCCTAAATTTGATTCTTGACGATTTTATATCATGCATGAGTTTTTTGAAGTAATATTGAATTGAAACTCTCTGTTTTGGATTAACATGTTTTTGGTCTAATTGTTTTCATGATGAATTAAGATGATATTTTCATGAAAAATTAAGTTGACGTAATACATGTACACCTAACAAAATTAATTTCATGAAATCATGTTTAATAATGTAATGTTAAACAATTTTATTTTATTCATAAGGATTTGAAGTAATAATCTTATGTTATAGGTTAATGTGTTTTTGGGCTTAATCACTTTCATGATGATTTTTTTTGGATATCATGGTTTTTGGCATTGAAGATTATGACAAAACTTGTGAATTGGATTTATACAATGATGTTTTCGGTTCTAAATATGATGCTTGACCCTTGCATGAAAAATCTGAACATGCTCACTCAAATTGAAATAGAGGACTTGAGCACACTTACATGTAATCTATCTACGTTGCTCTTAATAAAATTCTTGAATGGAAGATTTTGATGATAATTTCTAAGTTATACGATGATGGCTTTCATATATAAAACTTGAGCACACTTAAATGAAACATACAACTTAAAATGAAACACATCATCATGATGAATCGGATTTTTATTGGAAGATGTCACATGCTTAATGTGTTATATTTAGACTTGATGGTTTTCATAATGAAATTTTTTTTTCGGATTTGTAAATTGATGCATTGGTTTGGCAAAAACTTAAGCATGGCTCCTCATTTTTTTTTAACACTAAGCTAGAATCATGTAAGATGATAAACATCTTGTTATAGCTAATAACAATGAAAGAAAGAGCTTAAGAATTAAAATGATTTTGATGATATTTTAAAAAATCATGGTTGATAACAATATAAATGAAAATGTATGTGTATCTTGATGGTTTTGTATCAGTTTTTGGTTTTAAACATGATGCACATCTTCTATACTAAAAACAATTAGCATGAAATTAAAACATATAAAAATGGAAAAATGCACTATCATGATGGTTTATATTTGATATGTTTTGTCTTGATGGTTTTGATGACAAAACATATATTTTGGAATTTATACGATGATAGTTTGAACATGATTGTATAAAATCAATTGCATAAAATGAAAATGTATTTTCGATCTTATTAAAGTTAATGAATTCATTTCATGAATCTTGTGAATCTCTTGAAAATAATCAAGATGAATGTTTTGAAAATTAATGTGTGTATCATGTTCTTGGTCTCAATGATTTCTCTTGAAACTTGCTTTTCGGATCTATACGATGATAAGAGCATGCTTACATGAAAAAAATCATAAAAAGGAAAGGCATGTTTCTTAAAATTCTTCTATCTCTAAAGTCTTCGGTTTTGATGAATCCATGTGAATCTCTTGAATCAAATTTTTTGGAAGATGCCACATGCTTAATGAGATTCAACTTAATGATCTTTATGATGAAATTTGCCTTTTCATCTTGAATGTGACACTTGTTTTTATTAAAGGCGAAGGCATGCTTATAAGAAGCAAATCACATAAATAGAACCTTATAAAAATGAAATACAATCCTCTATCTCAATCTTATCAAATTTTTATTAAGAAATTCATGAATCTATGCTTATCATGTATGAATTTATTGAATGTGATTTTGAGGATGATTTCGGATTTGACAAATGCTTGATTCGTATTTACGATGTAAGATATATTTTAAATATGAATCAGGCTTCAATCATGTTCAATACTTTAACCATGTTCTATCTCGCTTAATTCATTTTTATTGAATCTCGGATTATGATGATGAAGTTAATTGGTGAAATATTTGTTCTAATCTATATTATCGAGATAAGTGTGTAGGATTAACTACGATGGGATGAAAACATAAAGTGATTTACTGAGGTCAAGTCCGTCTGGAGTTCAAGAGTTCATCGGAAGTCTGAAGGATCATCGGAAGTATTGTCGAAACCAATCGAGATCGAATCAGGGACTTACCGAAGTTTTAAGAAGTTCGCTGCAAAGATCGTCAGAGGTTCACGGAGTTTACCGAGAAGGTTCGGAAGCTTGCCGAAGACTCGTTGACCTCGCTAAACAATCCGGGAGCATGTTGGGAGTCTGTCGGAAGAAATCCGAAGGAAGTGTTGGAAGTCCACCGGAATCTCAGAGAGCTCGTCGGAAGTAGACTTGAAGAATGTTGGTTTAAATCACTTAGAATTATGTTTCAATTTTATAGTTGGCACATAATTAGGGTAAAGATTTGGAAATAATCTTGTTTAAACCTAGTAGGGGCCAACCGAGCTCTTATTGGGTCAATTTGGGCCTCAAACAGGGCCCATTCAGCTTTGCTGAATGGGCTGAATGGGCCAGGCGGTTCAACCGCCTGTGCTGGGCAGTGGAACTACCCAATGACCAAAAGCTGGACGGTTGAACCGCCCAACCAGGGGCGGTTGAACCGCCCAGCACCAGAATGCATGGGCGGTTGAATCGCTGCCTTGGTCGGTTGAACCATCCTGTATACTATCAGTCTGACTACTGACAGGTGGTTGAACCGCTATTGACAGGTGGTTGAACCGCCAGCACCAGGAAACCCAAATAGAATTCAAATTTGGAGCTCAAATTTGAATCCTCTTTGGATCTATAAATACCACTCCTTTCTTAGCTGAAAGGGCACCCTTTTGAGAGTTAGAAATTTAACAAAAGCTTTGGCAAAGCCTTGTTTTTCGATAGCTTATGTTCACCTCCTTCTTTCTCTTTAAAAAATCTGTAAGAGTGTGAACTTCTTGTAAAAGGGTTGTAAGAGGGGTGTTTGGTCCTTTCCCTTCAAAAGAATTTGCTAGCGGAAGTTGGGAGCCTCATCGGAGAAGGCTTCAGAAGTGGATGTATGTCACTTGACCGAACCACTATTCATCATCGCATTCTTGATTGTGTGAGTATTTAAATTTCTAAATCGTTTCTTTACTTAGCTACAAATCATTCAGTTTTTCCTCTCCTTTACTCAAGCAACTTCAACTAAGCCATCTTTCATCGAATCGAAATTTTCACACAAACTAGCTATTTATAGAATCGGTTTCAAACTTACGAGTTTTAATCCATTGCACTAATTTACCCCCCCCCTCTCTTAGTGCCTCTCCGATCCTAACAATTGGTATCAGAGCAAGGTTCACTCTTATATTTGGTTTAAAACCTAAGAGAGATGGCATATTCCGGCATGCAAGAGGGTTTTTCCATTACATGTCTACCTATGTTCAATGGGTCGGATTACATGTATTGGAAGACTCGTATGAGGATCTTTCTTATTTCCATGGATTTTGAACTTTGGAGCATTGTTGAAAATGGATTTTAAAAATCTTCTCTTCAGACGAGCGAATGGAATGAATCGGAGAAGAAGACTTTTGCTTTAAACACAAAGGCTATGAATGCCTTGTTTTGCGCTCTCAACAAAAATAAATTTAATCATGTTTCAATTTGTGAATTGGCTTTTGATATTTGGCGTACTCTTGAGATCACTCATGAAGGCACTAGCCAAGTGAAAGAGTCCAAAATCAATATTCTTGTGCATTCTTACGAACTTTTCCAAATAAAACCAAATGAGTCCATCGGAGACATGTACACCCACTTCACGGATGTCATCAATGGACTCAAAGCTCTTGGTAAAGGCTTTTCTAATTTTGAACTTGTAACTAAAATTTTAAAATCCCTTCCAAAGAGTTGGGATCCAAAAGTTACGACCATTCAAGAGGCCAATGATCTTAAAACTTTTCCTCTCGAAGAACTTATTGGGTCTCTAATGACCTATGAAATGACATGCCATACTCATGAAGAACTCGAGAACCTCCTTCCAAAGAACAGGAAGGATATGTCATTAAGAACACAAGAAGACCACTTGAAAGGAATATCATGTGATGAGGACTTTGACGAAGACATTGCACTCTTAACTAGAAAATTTTAAAAATTCATTAAAAAGGGTAAATTTAAAAATAAAATCAAAAATAAACTTGAATGAAAAAAGGACCAAGTCATATGTTATGAATGCAAGAAGCCGGGACACTTCAAATATGAATGCCCTCAAGTCAAGAAGAAGCAACTCAAGAAGAAGAAGGCTTTGAAGGCTACATGGGATGACTCAAGTGACTCCAAGGATGAGGAAGCAAGCAACAAAGAGGAGGCCAACTTCGCTCTAATGGCTTTGGGAGAAGAGATAAGTAATTTAGTTAATGAAGATTTATCTTTCGATGAGCTTTCAATTACTTTCCATGAATTATTTGATAAATGTAGAACTATTACAAAAAGGTTCAATTTATTAAAAAAGGAATATGCTTTATTGCTAGATAAATTTAAAAGTCTTGAGCATGATTCTCTCCCTCTACTCCCATGCTCTAAGTGTAATTACTTAGAAGCAATAAAAAAGGAGAACTTATTACTCAAAGAGACCCTAAACAAGTTTAAGGTCGGTAGCAAGAGCTTAGACATGATTCTTGCAAACAAGGGTCACGTCGGAAATAGATGTGGAATTAGATTCGTGAGTAGATCTCATCAAACTCAAACCACCTTCATTAAAGGGCCAACATTACATGTATCCTCTCATTTGAAATGTAATTTTTGTTATAAATCCGGACATGCTATTTACAAATATCCGTTTAAGAAAATTAGTCCACACATATTGATATGGGTTCCTAAAAGAACCATAAATAATTCAATGCTAAATGACAAAATTAGTAGATCAATATTTGAGACACCCAAAATCAAATGGGTACCTAAAAACCATTTTCTTTTATAGACACATTCACCATTACAAGCTAGGAGCAAGAGATAGTATCTTGATAGTGGATGCTCAAGGCACATGATCGGAGATCCATCTCAATTCTCTATACTCACTAGCAAAGAAGAAGGGTATGTCACCTTCGGAGACAACAACAAGGGTAAAATCATTGGCAAGGGAACCATAGGTAATAAATCAAGTTTTTCAATAGATGATATGTTATTAGTTGATGGACTAAAATATAATCTCTTGAGCATTAGTCAATTATGTGATAAAGGTTACGTCGTGAAATTTGAATCTAATGCTTGTATCATTGAAAAACCAAACAACAACATATCCATGATTGCTTTAAAGCAAAATAATGTCTACACCATTAGTATTGATGAACTAAGTAATGAAATATGTTTTTCGGTTTTGAATGATGATGCTTGGCTTTGGCATAGGAGATTAGGCCATGCAAGCATGAAACTAATATCTAAGATTTCATCTAGAGAGTTAGTACGAGGGATTCCCAATTTAAAGTTTGTCAAGGACAAAGTATGTGATACGTGTCAACTAGGAAAATAAATAAAAACTAGTTTCAAACTAAAAAATCAAATTAGCACCACTAGACCATTGCAGTCGATCCATATGGACTTATTTGGACCAATTGACATAACAAGCCTAGGAGGTAGCAAATATGCCTTTGTAATTGTGGATGACTATAGTAGATATACTTGGACCTATTTCTTGGCTCACAAAAGTGATTGTTTTAAATGTTTCTCTAAATTTTGTAAACTTACTCAAAATGAAAAGGGTTTTATGATTTCATCGATTCGGAGTGATCACAGTGGTGAATTCCAAAACCATGACTTCTAAAATTTTTGTGAATCAAATGGATATAACCACAACTTCTCTACTCCAAGGAATCCTTAACAAAATGGAGTAGTAGAAAGAAAGAATAGAAATTTACAAGAAATGGCAAGAACCATGTTAAATGAATATAATCTACCTAAATACTTTTGGGCTAAAGTCGTTAATACGGCTTGCTATGTCATGAATAGGGTTCTAGTAAGACCATCTCTATCAAGACCCCATATAAATTATGGAATAACAAAAAACCTAATGTTTCTTACTTTAAAGTTTTTGGTTGTAAATGTTTTATCTTGAATGAAAAGGATGCTTTAGGAAAATTCGATGCTAAATCCGATGAAGGCATCTTTCTTGGTTACTCCTCTGTTTCTAAAGCATTTCATGTTTTTAACAAAAGAACGTTAGTTATAGAAGAGTCTATTCATGTAGTTTTTAATGAAATTTTTGAATTTAAGAAAAAAGATTTTGATGATGATTTTGATTTTGATGGTTTGAATTTAAATGAACCCTCTCCTCAAAATGGCAATTTGGATGCATCTTCTTCCCAAATTTCCTTACCCAAGAAATGGAAGTATGTAGATGCCCATCCTAAGGAGTTAATTATAAGAGACACATTGAAAGGGGTTCAAACTCATTCTTCTCTTAAAAATTTTTGTGTCCATGCCGCTTTTCTTTCTCAAATTGAACCGACGTGCATTGACGATGCCTTGAAAGATGATTCTTGGGTTATCACAATGCAAGAAGAATTGAATTAATTTGAAAGGAATGAGGTATGAAAGCTTGTTCCTAGACCTAGTGACCATTTAGTTATTGGTACTAAATGGGTCTTTAGAAACAAGCAAGATGAATGCGGTATCGTGGTTAGAAACAAGGCTAGACTAGTGGCCAAAGGTTTCAACCAAGAAGAAGGTATCGATTACGAAGAGACCTTCGCTCCTATGGAAAGTTTAGAAGCCATTAGGATGCTCCTTGCCTATGCTAGTAGTAATAATTTTATGCTTTTTCAAATGGATGTCAAAAGTGCTTTCTTAAATGGTTTTATTTATGAAGAAGTGTATGTTGAACAACCACTTGGATTTGAAAATTCTCTTCTTCCCAATCATGTGTTTAAACTAACTAAGGCTCTCTATGGATTAAAGCAAGCCCCTAGGGCTTGGTATGAGAGGCTCAGTTCTTTCTTAATTTCAAATAATTTTACTAAAGGCAAGGTTGATACTATATTGTTTATTAAATATTTTGAAAATAATTTTCTTATTGTTTAAATTTATGTTGATGATATTATTTTCGGTTCTTTGAATGAATCACTATGGGAATCTTTTGCCAAGTGTATGAGTCATGAATTTGAAATGAGCCTAACGGGAGAATTAACTTTCTTCTTAGGATTACAAGTTAAACAACTTAGTGGTGGTATATTTCTTAATCAAACAAAGTATACATTAGATTTGTTAAAATGATTTAACATGGATAGTTCAAAAGCCATCAACACTCCAATGAATACTTCCACCAAGTTAGACTTGAATGAAAGTGGAGAAAATTTTGATAAAAAAATATATAGGAGAATGATAGGTAGCTTACTTTACCTTATAGCAACTAGACCAGATATCATGTTTAGTGTAGGTCTATGTGTAAGATTTCAAGCTAATCCTAAGTTATCTCATCTTAAAGCTGTTAAAAGAATCTTTAGGTATCTTAAAGGTACTCCTAATCTAGGATTATGGTATCCAAAATCTGACAACTTTGGTATAAAACCCTATGCAGATGTAGATTTTGGTGGATGTAGAATAGATAGAAAGAGTACATCTAGAACATGTCAATTTTTAGGACATGCACTTGTTTCTTGGACTTCCAAGAAACAAAATTTGGTTACACTATCTACAGCGGAAGCCAAATACATAGCCGCAAGTGCATATTGTGCACAAGTTGTTTGGATGAAAAATACCTTAGAAGACTATGAAATTTATTTAAAGAACATTCCTATAAAATGTGATAATATAAGCGCTATTTATCTAACCAAAAATCCAATTCAACACTCAAGAACTAAGCATATTGACATTAGGTATCACTTTATACGAGATCATGTCAATAGTAATAATGTCATTCTAGAATTTATTGATATAAAACACTAATTAGCGGATATCTTCACAAAACCCCTAAATGAAGAACAATTTGACTTCGTTAGAAGAGAATTAGGTATGCTAAATTGTTCTAATATATAATGTTGTATGTTTCTTTTCTGAAATTTTTCAACTTCGGTTTTGATTGTATCATCTTAATATCACCTCTTCATTTTTGAATGACATTCTAACAATATCATCTTGGCATTTTGATCTTCCTATTGATGAATTTTTTGAGTTATGACTTTTGATGAAATGATTAAATTTTCAGTTTTATAGTTTCATATTGATATTATATTTTTGCATTTTGATAACATCTTTATATCATGGAGCTCTCATTTTTATCTTTTGATCTTAATCTTGATGAAAGCTATCATGATGTTGTTTTCCTCCTTCTTTAAATAGTGGTATTCTTAAATGTTCATTTTCGATTTTTATTCTTGCGCTAATCGGTATGATTCAAGGTTTTATGACTTCCTCCTCATGAATCACTACAAGAATATTTCATTCGTCAAAGTTTTTCCTTCAAATTTTTGATTCGTTGAAGTTTTATGAGTTTTGACATCTCATTATCATGAAGTTTACCTTGAAATATGAAATTCTTGATGAATGACTTTAATGATCTATCCTTTCACAATTCTATGAATTCTCAATAAAAAAATGAGTCTTATATTCTTCATGTATGAATTTTTCATGAGCATTTTGACACTCTAATGTTTTCTTTCGGATCTCATGAACATGAATAAAAATGATCCAAACATTTTTCGGATTTCTCCGTCAAGGATGACATATTTTGCATTATGTTCAACTCATTTATCATATGCTCGATAATTGACCACTCATTTTTTTTGTAGTATAATACCTTGTGGTGGCTACTTTACCTTCTTTTTGTTGATGACAAAGGGGGAGAAGAATGTGTAAATTGATGAGACATATGAAAATAACTTAATAAAATATCTTGTATAGTATTAAGAAGATTGAATTTAAGTGTTTTGAGATCGATATCATATCATTTTTTATTTTTTATTGATATGATAAGCTAATATTTCATTTGATATCATGCCTTAATATTGAACACTATTTGTGATATCATTTGATCCTTAAATTAATATTTCTTGTCATTATAGGTGTAATACCTTGACATTATTTAAAATACAAAGTTTTCATATTTATGTTTAAGCTTGCTTATTAAGCTTGATGTTAAATGAAATTTATCGGTCTTGGCTTGAATTCAAAAGATTAAATTCAAGCATTTTTACTTTCTCATGATATGGCATATAGATAGGGGGAGTTAAGAGTAACTCCATCATCAATTGATTGTCATCATCAAAAAGGGAGAGATTGTTGAATCTCGGATTTTGATGATGAAGTCAATTGGTGAAATATTTGTTCTAATCTATATTGTCGAGATAAGTGTGCAGGATTAACTACGATGGGATGAAAACATAAAGCGATTTACCGAGGTCAAGTCCGTCGGGAGTTTAAGAGTTCACCGGAAGTCCGAAGGATCATCGGAAGTATTGCCGGAACCAACCGAGATCGAATCAGGGACATACCAAAGTTTTCGAAAGTTCACCGCAAAGATCGTTGGAGGTTTGCGGAGTTTACCAAGAAGGTTCGGAAGCTTGCCGAAGACTCATTGAGCTTGCCATACAATCCAGGAGCATGTTGGGAGTCCGTCGGAAGAAATCCGAAGGAAGTGTTGGAAGTCCACCGGAACCTCAGAGAGCTCGCCGGAAGTAGACTTAAAGAATGTTGGTTTAAATCACTTAGAATTATATTTCAATTTCGTAGTTGGCACGTAATTAGGGTAAGGATTTGGAAATAATCTTGTTTAAACCTAGTAGGGGCCAACCGGGCTCTTATTGGGTCAATTTGGGCCTCAAACAGGGCCCATTCAGCTTTGCTGAATGGGCTAGGCGGTTCAACTGCCTGTGCTGGGCGGTGGAACCGCCTAGTGGCCGAAAGCTGGGCGGTTGAACCACCCAGCTAGGGGTGGTTGAACCATATAGCACCAGATTACATGGGCGATTGAACCACTACTTTGGGCGGTTGAACCGTCCTGTATATTATCAGTCTAACTACTGACAGGCAGTTGAACTGCCACTAACAGGCAGTTGAACCGCCACTGACAAGCGGTTGAACTGCCACTGACAAGCGGTTGAACCGCCAGCACCGGGAAACCCAAACAAAATTCAAATTTGGAGCTCAAATTTGAATCTTCTTTGGATCTATAAATACCCCTCCTTTCTCAACTGAAAGGGTACCCTTTTGAGTGTTAGAAATTTAGCAAAAGCTTTAGCAAAGCCTTGTTTTTTGATAGCTTGTTTTCACCTCCTTCTTTGTCTTTGAAAAATTAGTAAGAGTGTGAACTTCTTGTAAAGGGTTGTAAGAGGGGTGTTTGGTCCTTCCCCTTCAAAAGGATTTGCTAGTGGAAGTTGGGAGCCTCATTGGAGAAAGCTTCGGAAGTAGATGTAAGTCACTTGACCGAACCAGTATACATCGTTGCGTTCTTGAATGTGTGAGTGTTTAAATTTCTGAATCATTTCTTTACTTAGCTGCAAATCATTCAGTTTTTCCTCTCCTTTACTCAAGCAACTTCAACTAAGTCATCTTTCATTGAATCAAAATTTTCACACAAACTAGCTATTTACGAAATCGGTTTCAAACTTATGAGTTTTAATCTGCTGCACTAATTCACACCCCCATGCCCCCCCTCTCTTAGTGCCTTTCCGATCCTAACAATTTTGATCTCCTATATTTCTTTACTAAAAAGGAGAACCTTCCAAATGAGTCATGAAATTGATAATTTAATAATAAGTTTTTATCAAAAATCTATTTGTCATTTTGAATCTCTAAAAAGTTGATGATGTGATAATAACTTTATTCATGAATCTAAAAATGATCTTGATTTGATTATGAGTTTCGAGTTAACAAATTAATTTGAATGAGATCTTTTGGTTCAAGTGAGTCATGACTCTTTTTTGATTTCTTGACTTGAAATGTTTTTTATGCGAATCGAAATACTTTTCCTTTATGACTCCTTCATTCTATCATTTGCTAAAGAGGAAAATAATCCAAGTCTTGATATCTCGATAGTTGATACTTGAAATTATTTTTTATGATTCATGATGAATTTAGATCTATTATGCATAAATTAAGTTGTTCTTTTTACTACCAAATGAATCATGATTTGATATTGATATTGGTTGTATACCCTTTATCATGAATTTAAAATTGATGCTAAAGAAAATATTTGTAAATCATAATCTTGACTTCTCGGACTTATAACTTAAGGTTTTCCTTATATGAATCAAGATATCTCATAATTTATTCTTGAATAATTCTTTTGTTTTATTAAAATAATTTGTCAAATGAATCATGTCCTTGATTTTTCTTGATATGATTTCTTTATATGGCTTGTATAATGATTGATATTTTTAGCCATTGAGTCCCTTCTTTTTGACAAAAACAAAGGGAGAGTTAGCTTGCTAGCTTGTGTATCATAAGAGAAAGAAATATTGCTAGCTAGAACTTGCCAAGAAAGGCAAAGGATGCACTTCTCAAAAGAGAAGAAAGAAATTGCAAACTTACACATTCTTCTTTAATTTGTTAGCTTGCATGTTTAAAGTGATGTAATTTTTGCAAAAAAATTACTTGATAGCAAAGGAAAGCTATTTGCACCTCTCAAAAGTAGAACAAACATGGTGCTATCTTGCCTATCATAAGAAACGAAGTGCACATTTCAAGAAGTGATGAATTGCTATGCTTGGACATCCTTAAAAAAAAAAATTTGCTATGATTGAATATTATAAATATAGCTTATATGTTGACTTGCATATCTTTTAAAATAGCTAGAACAACTTCTCCTTTTTGTTGATAACAAAGGGGAGAAGTAGATTGATGATTTCATACAACATATGATATATTGAATATTTTTATATTTTCATAATATTTTTGATAACATATGATGAATGTTACTTGGATTTAGTATAATCCAAGGGTTCTATCAATATGGCATATTGATAGGAGGAGTTTGGTTAAACTCCAAGAGTTAAAGGTTAACTCTGTCACCAATTAGTTGTCATCATCAAAAAGGAAGAGATTGTTGAATCTCAGATTTTGATTATGAAACTAATTAATTATATTTTAGTAATCTAACTACATTTTGAGTCACGTAGGTATACTCTCGATCAGGATTAAATAATTGATGTAGGAAAAATTAATGTTGCGCTAGAGAAAATCACGTCAAGAGATTAGATGTCGAGCTAGAGGTCCGGTCGACGATCGGTAGAAGGCTTCAGACAAAGAAATCGAGCATCGAGCTAAGAGGAGCAAAGTTGCACCAAGGAGATCAGGGCTACGAAGGTCATCTGCTGATTGGGTAATAAGCCATAAAGAGGATGATGTGCCGAAGTGTCGAACTAAGCGTCGATAGACCAAGGATGTGCTAGGCAACTAATTATGATTCATGTTATAATAATTATCGAGATCAGAGTGGGATTAGCTTAATTGGGTTGTAATTGGGCCAACCTAGTTAGGGGCCAACCTAGTTAGGGGCCAACTAGGCCTGCATTGGGGTTGTGTTGGGCCGAATGAAAGGACTAAATAGTGCCCAAGTGCCACGTCAGGCGGTGGCACCTCCAGAAGGCTCAATCTTCTAGACTAAGTCTGGGCAGTGGTACCACCGAGTATATTGACATGTTAGTGTGCTTAAGCGGTGGTATTACTAGACTAAGTGATGGTATCGCCTAGTACACTAACAAAACCAAAGTGCACTAGTAGTGGTACTGCCAGTGACAGGAGGTGGTACCGCTAGTACCCGATAAACCTAGAATGGAAAGGTTTTTGACTCCAAGTTTGAATCAGATTGGAGCCTATAAAAATCCCTCCCATCCTTGGATTGAATACACAAACACACAAACCTTAAAAGCAAGAAAACGCTATAGAATTCTCTTTAAAAATCCCTCTTTTAGCTCTCATTCGTTTTCAGCAAAAGAGAGAAGTGTGTGAGTGCTTGTAAGGGTTTCCTCTTAAGCCTATCAAAAGGAGAGTGTTGTAAAGGAATTGTCTTTACCCATTGGAAGGAAGACAACTAGTGGAAAGTCGATGGCCTCAAGTGAAGAGGAATCGAGAGTGGATGTAGGTGCTAGTCATATGTGCCCTGCAAGCCAATCACATGAGTGATGGCACTTGTGACTTGATATGCACTTTTTCTCTTTGCTTATTATTAGGCGTTTTATCACTTTATCTTGCGTATTGCATATATTGTGATGTCCTTGGATCTGTGCAATGGGAATCGGATCATGATGAGATCACGATAATGAGACCGATTCACCTTTAAACACAAACCCTGAATTATCTTGGTTATAGGTTACTCGAGAAGGGTATCGAGATAACCGGATAAACTGATGTGCTGTATACCCGTCCATATGATGGAGGTAGCTGGTCTCATAGCTACTCGTGTGGGGACACTAAGGGTACAGTGCAAGTGCTCATTGGGGAATGAGTTCACTGATTGATTCACCTACGGAATGCTGGATGGTTATTGATACCTTACGTCAGATAGCGATTCCGTAGTCCCAGTAGTGTATTTGGTCCTTAGACTTGAGACACCAAGGATGTCTTATATGAGTACTCCACTCTTTGATACCAAACTTATAGGTTTGGAAAGTTTCAGATCTAGTACAGTTGGTTATTGGGAGTGGTAGCAAACCTTACGAGGGCTATTAAGTGTCAATAGAGGATCATCCGCTCTCGGTATCATGAGAGGAATATCCCATATGTTCTTGCTTGAACAAATCTTTGGCCAAGGTTATTCGGATTGAGAGAGAAAGAGTTCTCCGAGAGAATCCGACAAGAGCAAGACTCGAGGAGAAACCGTATGGGTCTGATAGCACCATGTTCGGTATAGGGTCTCTAGAATATTGGATGGATGAGGGACTATAGATACATGGTAACTGAGGATAGATAGGTCTAAAAGATTGGATTCCCCTGTATTGTCTAGGGGCTACAGCGTAGTGGCCTGGTACGTCCGTAGTCGATGAGTTGGGTGAATTATTATAGAGATAATAATTCACTGAGTCAGAAGGAGCTCTGACAAGTATGACTCACGGCCAGCTCGATATTGGGCCTAAAGAGTCACATACATATGATAGGTGTTGCGACGAGTAGAGGTTCGGATATGAGATATCCGTTGAACCCCCTATCTTATTGGATATCCATTAAGCCCTTGAATTATTGGATCCTAAGATGAGATCCAATAATTACTAATAAGAGATTATTGGGTAGAGACCCACTAATCCAAGAGGCTTAGGTAATTGGATGGAGATCTAATACCCAATAGGGTAAAAGATCCATTAGGGTTATTAGGGGGCCTCTATAAATAGGAGGGAACCAAAGTTCTATAGGCTGAGGGTTTTTTTTGGTAGTCACCTAATGTTCTTCTCTCCCCAGAGAGAGAGGTGCATCGTCACAGGTCCTGTCGTGTGGATACCGCTAGAGAGGAGGACGCTTGACCTCATTCATCCTCTCCTATAGATTTGTAGGGATTCAGGGATATATGATCTCCCTAGGTGCGTTCTTTAACACATGCAGTTTTCGTAGATTTGTTTTAATGCACCGATCTTCGCACGATGACGGAAACTTTCTATGAAAAATTTAGGGTGTTTTGTTTTTGTTCTTCTGCTGTGCATGAAGTGTCGCTCCCCTGATGGATTTCCCAACAGTGGTATCAGAGCCAGGTTATTCGTGCGAAGATCAGATCTTAAACTGTGTGTGTTGTGTTTTGGATCTGCTTTTAACGCCAAATCCGTTGGCGAAAAGGGCTAGGAAGGGCAGCAACTGTTGCTACCCTTGCTACGCTTGTGTAGCCGTCGCAAGGCTACTTGTAGCCTTGCTGCCTGCATAGGCAATAGCCGTCGGTCGACGGGCTACTGGCTGCAGGCAGGCTGCCTACGCCGGCGGCCTACGGCCCGCCCGCAAAGGCATCGACGCTGGGCACCCAAGCCCGCGGGCTAGCGCCGCAGAGGCACTGACTGGCGTTGTGCCCACGCCTACGGGCGCCGGCGGCGGGCGCTCCGCCCGCAAGGCAACGGCGGCGTCGTCTCCCTCCCTGCGTGCAAGGGGCACCGCCGGTAGTGTGGCGGCGGCCGCAAGCACAGTAAGGGTGAGGGATTAGGGTTTTAGGGCAAAAGATAGTTTTACCCTTCGGAATTTCAGAAATTCCAGATTCTGTCTATTTTGACAAAATTACCAAAATACTTTTTTGGCTAAATTACCAAAATACCCCTAGGAATTCAAAAATTCCATTTATGTCCTTGATTTCAGAAAAAAATAAATATGTTAATTAAGTAGTTTAATTAACTATTATTTTTTTTATCTGGTAGTCCTATAAAATAATATATACATGTGATGTATGATGTGGACAAATGATCATGGACCTATGATGTGATGTGTGTACACGTGATTATTATTATTGGGGCCTGTGAGCCTCTATTTTTTTCTTATTTATTGTCGGGCCTGTGTGCTTGTAATTATGTTGTAATTACATAAGGAGGCACAGCGGTAGCATGACTCATGAGGTCGAGACGGACGATCCGACGCATGGAGATGCGTTGAGATGCCGACGGATCCAACGAAGCGAGATGGACGATCACATGGCATAGAGATACGCCGAAGTACATATAGATCTTGATGTGAGTGATTAGGCCCACTGGCTTGGGCCTGATCACATTAGAATGTGATCCATAATCATCTGGTGTGATTGCTCATGTGATGTGTGATTAGATATACACCTACTAGATATGTATATATATATTTGTATGCGATGTATATATATATATATATATATTAAATATGTATGTGTGTGACACATTATATTAGGAGACTAAATAAAAAATTCTTTCCATTAATAATATTAAGTCGGTAAATGTGAGGCAATTAGATTGACCCATGTAACCTTCCATCGTTATAGGTAGGAACCGATTCCCGGTATAGGTTGAGTTAGTCAAGTCCCTCGAAACTCACCTATATCGTGTCTCGCTATCTTATCTACAATATAGAGATGTCACTGGTGACTTGAGGACATGGTATACTTGGTCGAGTCCCTCGAGAGTATATCACTAAATTAGACTCATCTTGTAACGATAGTGATGACTTAACCGAACATCATGGTTGGTCGAGTCCCTCGAGGCCATGGTGGTTCGGAGGCTAAACAGGATGGGAATTACAAGGAGTTGTGATTGGCAAGAGTTGCCTACCTTTACGAGCTTAACATAATTGGTCGACTCCCTCGAGGTTACGTTAAAACGTTGATTGGATCCTAATCCCCACAAAAGATCCGTCGGGGGTCTCCGATTCACATACTGGAGGGTGTTGTGTGTCTCGCGAAAAATTAGTGGGAGTATATTAAGATAGAAGTCCTTATCTTAACTATTTAATTTTTACAAAGTCTGCATGTTATTTATTTTTGCTACATCTTTAATTTTAGAAAATATCGCTTTCAAATCTTTTACGTGGCATACTTGATGCCAACCACCTCACTGGTCCAAATTATATAGATTGGCTTCGCAATCTGAGAATCCTTCTCACGATGAAGAAAATCGTATACGTCCTTGATATAGTGATCCCTACGCCCAATGAAGGGGCAAGCAAGGATAAGATCGCTCGTTATGTGAAGTACATAGATGATTCCACTCTTGCTTAGTGTTATATGTTAGCCTCTATGACTACTGAGTTACAAAGGCAACATGAAAATATGGATGCTAATTTTATACTCCTGCATCTCCACAAATTGTTTGAGGAACAAGAAAGAACTCAGCGATATGAAATATCAAAGAGTCTTTTCCGTGTCAGGATGATTGAGGGGACATCGGTTCAGAACTATGTTCTTAAGATGATTGAGTGGATCGAGAAACTCATAGGTCTAGGAATGGTCCTAGAGGATAACCTGTATATGAATCTTGTGCTTCAGTCCCTATCAGATTTTTTTTCTCAGTTCATAATAAATTTTAATATGAATAAACTTGAGGTGACCCTCCCAGAGCTCCTTAATATGTTGAGAGAAGCAGAGAGCACCATCAAGAAAGAGAAGCCGATTCTCTACACTGGTGAGACCCTTAAGAAGGGCAAGGGCAAAATGGGTAAGGCAAAGATTGCCAAGAAAGATCCAATAAAAGACAAAGGCCAATACTTCCACTATGATAAAGATGGGCACTGGAAGAAAAACTGCAAAGAGTACCTTGCAGAAAGGGTGAAACAAATGCTTGGAGAAGCTTCAGGTACATTCATGATTAGTCTTCATTTGTTAGAATCTTATGATAACATATGGGTATTGGATACTAGGAGTGCTTATCATATCTGCAATTCGTTGCAGGTTCTGACAGGACCTAGGAGATTGAACAGAGGTGAGATGGACCATAAGATGGGCAATGGAGCAAAGGTTGCTGCAGTGGCTATTGGCATGGTCACTTTACATCTGCCTGGTGGAGCTATTATTGCATTAGATGCACGCTATTATGTTCCTTCTATTATCAAAAATATTATTTTCATTTCATATTTGACAATTAGTGGATATAAATTAGTTTTTGAGAACAATGGTTGTTCAATAATATTAGATGATCAGATCATCACGAGAGGAACATTGCATAATGGTTTATTTATGCTAGATACAACTCCACATATCATGAGTGTAAATGAGTCTAAGAGGAAACAAGAAGAGGTGAACAATGCATATTTTTGGCATTGTAGGCTAGGTCACATTCATGAGAGAAGGATTCAAAAGTTGCTAAAAGATGGATACCTAGATCCATTTGACTATGAGTCATATGCGACATGTGAACCTTGCCTTCAGGGAAAGATGACTAACTCTCTATTTAGTGGAACTGGAGAGAGAGCCATTGAGTTACTAGAACTCATACATAGTGATGTATGCGGTCCTATGTCGACTCATGCCAAAGGTGGTTACCCTTACTTTATCACTTTCATTGATGATTTCTCAAGATACGGATATGTGTACTTGCTGAAGTATAAGTCTAAAGCTTTTGAGAAATTCAGGGAATATAAAAATGAAGTAGAGAACTAAACAGGAAAGAGTATTAAAATCCTTCGATCAGATCGAGGAGGTGAGTACTTGAGTACAGAGTTCACCTAGTTCCTCAAAGACTATGAGATCTTATCCCAATGGACACCTTTTTATACACCACAGCTTAATGGTGTATTAGAAAGGAGGAATCACACACTGTTAGACATGTTGCATTCCATGATGTGTTTCATCGACCTACCCATCTCATTTTAGGGATATGCCCTAGAGACCGTAGCTTACCTTCTGAACAGAATTCCAACCAAGTCAGTGATGTCTACTCCATATGAGATATGGAATGAGAAGATGTCTGATCTTAAGATTATTAAGATTTGGGGCTGCCCTGCCCACATTAAGAGACACAACTTTGATAAGTTGGAATCTAGAACGGAATGGTGCAAGTTCGTGAGATACACTAAGGAAACTTGTGGGTATTATTTCTATCACCCTGAGGACCAAAAGGTTCTTGTAACCAAGAGAGCAGTGTTCCTTAAGAAGGAACATATTCTTAGTGGAGACAATGGGAGCATGATAGAATTGAGCAAGGTTGAAGAACCTAGCTCAAGCATCATTCCACAGCCAGAATCTATTCAGATACTTAGCACATAAGTTCCAACTTTACAAAGGTCCGGTAGAGTATCCCATCCTCCTAAGAGATATGTGGGACATATCAAAGGAAAGGATGTTAAGGATATTGATCCTCAGACCTACGAGGAGGCTATTATGAGCATAGACTCTGGGAAATGGCAAGAAGCCATGAATTAAGAAATGGATTCCATGTACTCCAACAAGGTTTGGAACCTAGTTGATGCACCCGAGGGTATTGTACCTATTGGTTACAAGTGGATCTTTAAAAAGAAGATTGGAGTAGATGGAAAGGTAGAGACCTATAAAGCAAGGCTAGTAGCTAAGGGGTATCGTCAAAGGCAAGGTGTTAACTATAACAAAAATTTCTCACCTGTAGTCATGCTAAAATCCATTCGAATTCTATTGGCTATTGCAGCACACTATGATTATGAGATCTGACATATGGACATCAAAACCATATTCCTCAATGGTAACCTCGAGGAGGAGGTGTATATGATACAACCTGAGGGATTCGCGTCCAGGGATAACCCAGATAAGGTGTGCAGGTTGCTTAGGTCCATTTATGGATTGAAGCAAGCTTCCCGAAGTTGGAACATAAGATTTGATGAGGCGATCAGATCTTATGACTTCGTTAAGAACGAAGATGAGCCTTGTGTGTACAGGAAAGTAAGTAGGAGCACTATCACCTTTTTGGTATTATACGTGGATGACATCCTAATCATTGGGAATGATGTAGGAATGCTCTCCACAGTAAAGACTTAGTTATCTAAGCACTTCTTCATGAAGGACTTAGGGCAAGCATCCTACATATTGGGGATACGGATCTATAGAGATAGATCCAAGAGGATGCTTGGCTTGTCCCAGTCCAAGTACATAGACACAATTGTCAAAAGGTTTGGCATGAAAAATTTCAAGAGAGGTCTCATACCAATGAGACATGGAATATCACTTTCTAGGAGTATGTCCCCAAAGACTCCTAAAGAAAGGGCACACATGGATATGATACCATATGCATTAGCGATAGGATCTATCATGTATGCTATGATATGTACCAGGCCTGATATAGTGCATGCTTTGAGTGTCACGAGTAGATATCAAGTAGATCCAGGCTTGGAGCACTGGAAAGCAGTAAAATATATACTTAAGTACTTCAGAAGGACTAAGGATCTTTTACTAGTATATGGAGGTAGTAGTCTCAGGGTTGAGGGCTACACGGACTCGAGCTTCCAGTTCGATGTCGATGATAGCAAGTCTAATTCAAGGTATGTGTTCACCCTGAATGGAGGAGCAGTATGCTGGAAGAGTTCCAAGCAAGACACTACTGCTGAGTCGACCATAGAGGCGGAATACATTACTGCGGCAGAGGCAGCAAAGGAAGGAGTCTAGATGAGAAAGTTCATCATGGATCTAGGAGTCGTCCCGAGCAGCGAAGTGCCAATTCCTTTATATTGCTACAACAATGGGGCAATTGCTCAAGCGAAGGAACCTAGGTCTCATCAGAAGTCAAAACACGTTCTGAGGAGGTTCCACTTGATAAGAGAGATTATCGTCAGAAAAGATGTAGAAATGGAAAGAGTTCCATCCGAAGATAACATTGCAGATCCACTGACAAAGCCATTGACTCATATTGTCTTTGACTGTCACAAAGGTCTGATGGGGATCAGACATGTTGGTGATTGGCTTTAGGTCAAGTGGGAGATTGCTAGTCATATATGCCCTGCAAGCCAATCACATGAGTGATGACACTTGTGACTTGATATGCACTTTTTCTCTTTACTTATTATTAGGCATTTTATCACTTTATCTTGCATGTTGCATATATTGTGATGTCCTTGGATCTATGCAATGGGAATCGGATCATGATGAGATCACGATAATGAGACCGATTCACCTTTAAACACAGACTCTGAATTATCCTGGTCATAGGTTACTCGAGAAGGACATCGAGATAACCGGATAAACTGGTGTACTGTATACCCGTCCATATGATGGAGGTAGCTGGTCTCATAGCTACTCATGTGGGGACACTAAGGGTACAGTGCAGGTGCTCATTGGGGAATGAGTTCACTGATTGATTCGCCTACGGAATGCTAGATGGTTATTGATACCTCACGTCAGACAGCGATTTTGTAGTCCCAGTAGTGTATGTGGTCCTTAGACTTGAGACACCAAGGATGTCTTGTATGAGTACTCCACTCTTTGATACCGGACTTATAGGTTTGGAAAGTTCCAGATCTAGTACAACTGGTTATTGGGAGTGGTAGCCAACCTTACGAGGGCTATTGAGTGTCAATAGAGGATCATCCACTCTCGATATCATGAGTGGAATATTTCATATGTTCTTGCTTAAATAAATCCTTGGCCAAGGTTATTCGGATTGAGAGAGAAAGAGTTCTCCGGGAGAATCCGATAAGAGCAAGACTCGAGGAGAGACCGTATGGGCCTGACAGCACCATGCCCGGTATAGGGTCTCTGGGATATTGGATGGATGAGGGACTATAGATACATGGTAACTAAGGATAAATAGGTCCAAAGGATTGGATTCTCCTGTATCGTCTGGGGGCTACGGCGTAGTGGCCTGGTACATCCGCAGTCGATGAGTTGGGTGAATTATTATAGAGATAATAATTCACTAAGTCAGAAGGAGCTCTGACAAGTATGACTTACGGCCAGCTCGATATTGGGCCTAGAGGGTTATATACATATGGTAGGTGTTGCGACGAGTAGAGGTTCGGATATGAGATATCCGCTGAACCCCCTATCTTATTGGATATCCATTAAGCCCCTGAATTATTGGATCCTGAGATGAGATCCAACAATTGCTAATAAGAGATTATTGGGTAGAGACCCACTAATCCAAGAGGCTTGGGTAATTGGATGGAGATCTAATACCCAATAGGGCAAAAGATCCATTAGGGTTTTCAGATGGCCTCTATAAATAGGAGGGAACCAAAGCTCTATAGGCTGAGGGTTTCTTTTGGTAGCCACTTCTTATTCTCCTCTCCCCAGAGAGAGAGGTGCATCATCGCAGTTCCTGTCATGTGGATACCGCTAGAGAGGAGGATGCTTGACCTCCTTCATCCTCTCCTATAGATCTATAGAGATTCAGGGATATACGATCTCCCTAGGTACTTTCTTTAACATATGCAGTTTTTGTAGATTTGTTTTGATGCACCGATCTTCGCACGACAACGGAAACTTTCTATGGAAAATTTGGGGTGTTTTGTTTTTGTTCTTCCACTGCGCATGAGATGTCGCTCTCCTGACGGATTTCCCAACAGTAGGTCATATGACCGAATCACTATAAACTCGATTTGCATTTACTTTCTTACAATTTATATTTCGGCAAATCATCTTCACTTGCTACCCCATTTCTTCATCTCTAAATGCTTGCAAGTTAAATTCATTTCTGATACACTTCAATCGAAATTGGTTTTAGTCGAAACGAGGTTTTCAATATATGAAGTTTCCAAAATCCTTTTAAATCGTTGAAATTTATCATTCTTAACATCTGCACTAATTCACCCCCCCACCCTCTTAGTGCTACTCTAGATCCCAACATCCCAACACCTACAGCCTAGAAAAGTATTCTTTTTTACTTTTTCAGCTCATAGGTAGTTCCATTGCTTGTTTGGCGGTGCCACTGCTTGTAGCAACTTTTATGCCATTGAATGGGCCTCCTAGTGAGCCCAAATCGGTCCCAATTTAGGCTCAATTGACCCCTAATTGAGTTAGTATGATTACACCTAAAATTAACTTAATTTAGACCTAACTTTCGATAATTAAGGCATAAACAACTACAAGACATGAAGCTAAGTTATCCGACATATCATTGGTTCTTCCGGTGAACTTCCAGTAACCTTCTGGTGAACTTCCAGTGCATTGTTCGAACCTTTGGTGTATTGTCCAATCTATCAGCATGTTGACTCCTGCAATATCCATTTTCAGTGCATTGTCCGATTCTTCCAACATGATGTTCGAACTTTTACTCCGACAAAATGTTTGATTCTTCTTGCTTTAATTATTTTGCCTCTTTTGATCGAAGTTAGTCCTGCATCACTTATCTCAAAGCATAGATAATAAACTTATCAATTATTTTCATCATCAAAATTCAAGATTCAACACTTAAGAGATCCCCTCCTCTAGCTTTAAGTTGATTTTAGTTTAAGAGAGGAGTGAGTGCTTGTAAAGGTTCTCCTAAACCTGTAAAAAGGAGAAGAGGGCTATAAGAGGATAGTTGATCTTCACCCATTGAAGGAAGACCATTAATGGATGCCAATGGCCTCGACGGAAGAAGAATCAGGAGTGAATGTAGGTCTCAATGACTAAACCACTATAAACTCTGGTGTGCTCTTTTTTTTACTGTTTACCTTCATTGCTTTCTTATTTAATTTAACTATCCACTATCTTTGCTTGCATTCTTACAAAAGTCTCTATGTTTAAATGGATTTCTGATATGAGCTTGAATCAATGAAAGTTTTTAAATTGACATTTTTACGTATGCACTAATTCATTCCCTCTCTTAGTACCGATTTTGATCCTAACAGTTGGTGTCAGAGCTATGTTTCTCTCTGTTTGGTTTAAGACCCAAGAGAGATTGCTTTTTTTTTACTTTCAAGAGGGTGTCTTTATCACTCATTCTCCTATGTTCAATAGGACGAACTACACATATTGAAAAACTTGAATAAGAGTTTTCTTGCTTTCTTTGGATTTAAATTTATGGGATATTATCAAAAATGGTTTTAAAAGTCTTTCAAACCAATGAATGAATGGAATGATTTGGAAAAAAAGACTTTTTCTTTGAATGCTAAACCAATGAATATTTTGTTTTGCGTTCTTGATAAAAACGAATTTAATCGGGTTTCTATTTGCAAAACTATGCATGACATTTGGCACACACTTGAAATCACACATGAAGGCATAAGTAGAGTTAAAATTAAAAAAATTAGTCTTTTGATGCATGATTTTGAATTGTTTCGAATGGAACCAAGTAAAACCATTGGAGATATGTATATTAATTTTATGGATGTTATCAATGGTTTAAAAGCACTTGGTGAAAGTTTTTCTAATTTTGAACTTGTTAACAAACTACTAAGATCCCTTCTAAAAAGTTGGGATCCTAAAGTAATGGCAATATAAGAAGCAAATGACTTGAATAATTTTTCACTCGAAGAACTTATCGGGTCGTTAATGACCTATGAGATGACATATATAACACAAGACGAATATATGAACCACCTTCTAAAAAACAAGAAGGATATGATACTGAGAACCAAAGAATATCACTTGAGTGATAACTCAAGTGATGATAATGATGACCTTGAACTTCTCACAATAAAATTTAAAAAATTCATAGAATAAAAAACTAAGAATAAAAATAAACTTAAAAAGAAGAAGTTGTCAAAGAAGAAGAAAGCACTTAAGGACAAATCGAGTGTATCCGAAGATGAAGTAGCGAACTATACTTTGATGGCTTACAACGATAAGGTATGTTACTCACTCGAAATGTTTTTACCTTACCATAAAATTACTTGGTGCTTTTCAAGATTTGATGAATTTAAATTAGTTTTTTTTAATTATATTTTATCATGATAATTGCATGTTTTATGATAATGCTTATATACCAAATAAGATTAATCCTTTGCATGTTTTAAGAAGCAATTATGTGTATCTTGATGATTTTGTATTGCTTTTCGATTTTAAACATGAGGTATGACTTTTGTATTAAAAAAATTGAGCTTGCTTATATGAAGTCAATTGCATGAATTGAAACTAAAAAGAAGAAGGTATTTTTTCTTGAAAATTTTGCTATCTTTAAATCTTTTCGATTTTTCAATAAAAGATTAATGAATCTATGTATATTATCTTTTGTGAATCTCTTGAATTATGAAAGTGATTTTGATGATTTGATAATGAGTTTTATCTAAATCTATTTATGTTATTTATGAACCTCTTGAAAGTGATTTTGATGATTTGATGAATTGAATTTGAATGAGTTGAAAATAGTGATGAATGTTTTGAAAATAAATGTTTTTATATAATGCTTGATGATTTTATATCTTAAAATTATACATGATGAATTCAAGTAATGATGTTTGAAAAATATTTATTCAAATGTATGAATCGACAAATTTTACTATTTATTTTTGTATAATTCTTTTGTTTATTAAAAAGAATATTTATTCACATGAATCATAATTCTTTCACTTGATACTTGAGATTTTTTTTTTGTTAAGATCTCTTATTATTTGATCTCCAATGTTCTTTTTGCCATTTACTAAAGAGGAAATTTAATGAATCATGATTTTTTCTTTGACTTCTCAGAATTATGACTTATGAATCAATTCTTTTTTCTCTCTTTCACTAAAGAGGAGACTAATAAGACCCCTTAAGGTTTTATCGTGGAAGAAACGAAAGAAGCGGAAGAGAAGCGGATGACGTAGAAGAAAATGGGATAAATGATTGCTTCGAGGGGATTGACCTCCTTGATCATTTTGAGGGGATCGACTTCCTTTGATCGCTTCGAGGGGATCGACCTTCTAGGGTTTGCCAAACAGCTAAGATAACTTTTTCATTGCCTTCCGAAAATAAATAAATAAATACAATCCTATTTATAGAGTTCCACCTAGAGTCCATCAGGACTTGGACTCTTAATAATAAATAAATATTAAATAAACTCATATTTGACTCTTCATATACTAAACATAACTCAATAAATATTATTTAAAATTTAAAAAAATAAAAAGATCGTAATAGTTCCGCCTCCTTCAAATTAGCCTTGTCTTCAAGGCTGAGCAACATTAAATTCAGAGAGTTTCTCTTTTAGCACAAGATATCTACGGCGTATCACAACTCGTTGATCAAGTATGGCCTCTATCTTTTGATAGTGTGAATAACAAGTTAGCCTTTTAATGTAGTCGTTGTTGTGGTTTTCTGTAGAACCCTCTCAATCCGATGGCTAGTAGTAGTTATGGCTTTACTTCTTCGTCTTCCTTTTAGGAACACAACTTCGAAGTCTTCCAAGGATAGCAAAAAGAAATCCACTAGTAGTTTTTGGCCTTGTATAATCAGCTTTATATTTGAACATTTGTTATCACTAGTTAAAGTTTATCCACTAGTGACCGTTACTTCGAATTTATCACAGTCTTTAATATGGTAGGCCAATTAGTCAGCAACCTTATTGTCCATGAAATTGTTAGTGCTACTGGTATCAATCATAACTGTAACATGTTGATGTTCCAAGTGGGAAAGCAACATTTTACGGATGTGGGAAGAACTCTATTTTATCGTAAAATAGGGGCAGTTGGGGTGTGTGGGTCAGGATGCAGGTGTTAGGATCGGAGAGGCACTAAGAGGGGGGGTGAATTAGTACAGTGGATTAAAAACGTAAGTTAAAACATGATTTCGTAAATGGCTAGTTCGTATGAAAACTTTGATACGATGAAAGATGACTTGATTGAAGTTGCTTAAGTAAAGGTGCTGAAAACTGAAAGACTTGCAGCCAAGTAAAGGAATGATTCAAAACTTTAAACACTCACGCATTCAAGAACACCACAATGTATAGTGGTTCGGTCAAGTGACCTACATCCACTTCCGAAGCCTTCTCCGATGAGGCTCCCAACTTCCACTAGCAAATCCTTTGAAGGGGAAGCACCAAACACCCCTCTTATAACCCTTTTACAAGAAGTTCACACTCTTACAGATTTTTCAAGGAGAAAGAAGGAGGTGAACATAAGCTATTGAAAACAAGACTTTTCTAAGACTTTAGTTCAATTTCTAACTCTCAAAAGGTTGCCCTTTCAGCTAAGAAAAGGGGGGGGGGGGTATTTATAGATCCAAAGATGATTCAAATTTAAGCTCCAAATTTGAATTCAGTTTGGGTTTCCCGGTGCTGGCGGTGCTACCGTCTGTCAATCGTTAGACTGACAGTGCACAAACGGTTCCACTACCAAGGCAGGCGGTACTACCACCACTGCATACAGGCGCTAGGCGGTACTATCACCCCAGGCTGGGTGGTACCACCGCCTGGCGCCTGGCTGGTGGGCGGTTCCACCGCCTGGCACAGGCAGTTCTATCGCTTGGCCCATTCAACAAAGCTGAACAGGCCTTATTTTAGGCCCAAATTGACCCAATAAGAGCCCGGCTGTCCCCTACAGGATTTTTTTTAAATCCTTACCCTAATTACGTGCCAACTATGAAATTGAAACATAATTCTAAGTGATTTAAACCCACATTCTTCAAGTCTACTTCCGGCGAGCTTTACGATGAGATTCCGGTGGACTTCCGACACTTCCTTCGGATTTCTTCTAGCGGACTCCCAGCATGCTCTCAGATTGTATGGCGAGCTCAACGAGTCTTCGGCAAGCTTCCGAACCTTCTTGGTAAACTCTGCAAACCTTCGACGATCTTTTCGACGAACTTCCAAAAACTTCGATAAGTCCCTGATTCGATCTCGGTTGGTTCCGGCAACACTACCGACGATCCTTCGGACTTTTGATGAACTCTTGAACTCCCGATGGACTTGACTTCGGTAAATCACTTTATGTTTCCATCTCATCGTAGTTAATCCTGCACACTTATCTCGACAATATAGATCAGAACAAATATTTCACCAATTGATTTCATCATCAAAATCTGAGAATCAACAATCTCCCTCTTTTTGATGATGATAATCAATTGATGATGGAGTTACTCTTAACTTCCCCTATCTATATGTCATATCATGAGAAAGTAAAAATACCTGAATTCAATCTTTTGAATTCAAGCCAAAATCGATAAGTTTCATCTAACATCAAGCTTAATAAGCAAGCTTAAGCATAAATACAAAAACTTCATAATTTAACCAATATCAATGTATTACACCTATAATGACAAGAAATATTAATTCAAGGATCAAATGAAATCACAAATAGTGTTCAATATTAAGGCATGATATCAAATGAAGAAATAGCTTATTTCAAAAAAATTTATATTTAAGCATTTACGATGCGATACAATTAATTCATTTTAAACATTTACTCCATCATAGCAACATTTAATCCATCATAGAAATTTTACATTTTTCTCCCCCTTTGTCATCAACAAAAAAAGGAGGTTAAGAAATCATCCATTACTCCGAAGGAAAATTCCTCATTTATCAAGCAATGAGAGAGAGATTATAAAATTCAATTAATCATCAAAAAATTTGATTCATTATTGAGCCATGTAGGGAGCATGAAATCATTCGAGGAAGATATCAAATAAAAAAAAATGTCATCCAAAAATTACGATCGAACGAAAAGTTCATGCAAAAGCCGAATAGATGAAGTGAAAGTAACATCATATAACATCATCCATAGTAGTCATAACCATAACAGGACAAGAGTTAAAAACAACAATTATTCCGTAGGGGGAATTCCAAAATGCCTATACAAGTGATCTATTTTATGGTTCATCTATTGCACTTCCTTCAAAATTTCAACTTGCTGGAGGTTGATTTGATTTTGCTGTGATGTGATTTGATTTAAAGCTAGCATGATCGGATCTTTAGTGGATGGAGCAGCAGCTGGCTTAGATAGTGCTGGACCAAAGGGACTAGGCGGAGGAGATTTACTTCCCCTAAAAATTAGTGTTTCAGGTCGCTCTACTGGTGGAGGAATTAGATCAACCCTTATAGGTTGCCTAATCCATAGGCCATCTCTAAAAGTGCATCTAAGTCGCTTCAGGAGACTTCTGTTTATTGCGTTATATCTATCGACCTGCATTATCTCCTCATCGGGTGACACACAAATATCATAGGCAAT
This sequence comes from Musa beccarii, assembly GCA_024322285.1. NCBI lineage: Eukaryota > Viridiplantae > Streptophyta > Magnoliopsida > Zingiberales > Musaceae > Musa > Musa beccarii. The sequence goes on from CM044402.1 coordinate 23,630,961, forward strand.
TATTAATCTAGTGATCAACCCGCCATATGACAACATTAAGTCTCTAGAGAAGATTTCATCATGTGTTGTCTAATCAAGTATCCAAAATAGTTATTTTGTCGAGTCATGATCCAATACATGGTACTTAATTCTAACATACTAATCTCATCAAGGTGAAACTATTTCGAAAGAAGAATGCTTAAGATGATGTGATGAAGTAATTTTAAATTAAAAGGTAATAAGTGTTCGTAGCTTTTAGGAATGATTCCTAGATTAGGATTAGCAAATATCGTTTCTAAGGCTTCGGAGTGGGTTGCTCCTATTGCATCCATATCCCATTGCCCTTTGAAATAACATCCTCTACTCGTTTCTTCAATTCCAATTAGTTCACAAATGGTATGATCCGAAATCTGAATTGTGGTTCCCAAAATATAGGTATTCAATTCATCATCTTTAATACTCATGTTAGTGTAAAATAGCTTAACCAACCTAGGGTAGATTGGTTCATTAATTTGCAAGATAGGTAAGACATTTAGATCGGCAAATCATTTAATGGGTTCTAGGTTTCCTAGTTCACCTAGATCGACATATTTTTCCTTATGTATGACTTTAGAATCAAAATTTGGATACCTTAGAGATGCCTCACTTGATATAAAAAGGATTGGGTCAAATGAATCTCCTTCCAACCTTTTCCCTTGCCTCTTGATGATTTCTTAGGAGCCATATCTATTCATGATGATGGAATATAAAGAAACAATAAGGAAAAGACAAAGAAATGAGAAGAGAAGAGAAAATTGTAGATTTTACCTTCTTTGAGTTTTCTAGGGAGGTGAGGAGCTTGAATCAAGAGAAAGCCTTTGTTAGCCCTTTTGGAGGAAGAAGAAATTGAGAGGAGTGGATTGGAGGATGAAGAGGGGCTGAGTAAAGGGGTTGGGGCCGGTTCTACCACTGACCCTAACAATTTCCTTAAGTATGAGGGTGTTTGGGCAGTACTATCGCCAACCAAGCAGTGCTACCGCTTGGGAGCCGAGCACCCAGGCGGTGCTATCGCTGGTTCTAGCGGTGCCACCGCTGGCACCAAATTTTTTTTTTTAATTTCATATTTTTGTTTTCATGTGTTGAATTGAGATGAGATGTTATCTTAGATCACTCTTTGAAATTAAAATGAGGGAGGCAAATCCGCGAGAGTCAAAATTTCGTAAAAACCACGAAAGCCGAAAATATATATATATAATGCAAATCATTTATGAGGATAATTCAATATGCCTAATTCTTTTCTAATGAAGTTAAATTGTTCTTCATTTAAGGGTTTTGTAAAAATATTCGCTAATTGATGTTTTGTATCAATAAATTCAAGAGTGACATCATTACTGTTGACATGATCTCATATAAAGTGATGTCTTATGTTGATATGCTTAGTTCTAGAGTGTTGAATAGGATTTTTTGTTAGACAAATAGCACTTGTATTATCACATTTTATGAGAATGTTATTTAAATGAATTCCATAATCTTCTAATGTATTTTTCATCCAAATGACTTGAGCACAACATGCACTTGCAGCTATGTATTTAGCTTCGGCTATAGATAAAGCAATCGAGTTTTGTTTCTTGGAAGTCTAAGAAACAAGTGCATGTCCTAAGAATTGACATGTTCCAGATGTACTTTTTCTATCTATTCTACATCCGCCAAAATCAGCATCCGCATAAGCTATTAAATCAATGTTATCAGATTTTGGATACCATAATCCTAGATTAGGAGTACCTTTAAGATATCTAAGAATTCTTTTAACGACTTTAAGATGAGACAGCTTAGGATCAGCTTGAAATCTCACATAAAGTCCTACGCTAAACATAATATCTGGTCTAGTTATGGTAAGATAGAGCAAGCTACCTATCATTCCCCTATATGTCTTTTGATCAAAATTTTCTCCGCTTTCATCCAAATCTAACTTAGTGGAAGTACTCATAGGAGTATTTATGGCTTTTGAACCATCCATGTTAAATCTTTTTAACAATTCTAATGTGTATTTGGATTGACTAAGGAATATGTCATTGCCAAGTTGTTTAATTTATAATCTAAGAAAGAAGGTTAATTCTCCCATTAGACTCATTTCAAATTCATTACTTATACAATTGGCAAAAGATTCACATAGTGATTCATCCGAAGAACCAAAAATAATGTCGTCAACATAAATTTGAACAATAAGAAAATTATTTTCAAAATATTTGATAAACAATGTAGTATCAACCTTGCCTTTTGTAAAATTATTTGAAATAAGAAAGGAGCTAAGCCTTTCATACCAAGCTCTAGGAGCTTGTTTTAGTCCATAGAGAGCCTTAGTTAATTTAAACACATGATTAGGAAGAAGAGAATTTTCGAATCCGGGAGGTTGTTCAACATATACTTCTTCGGAAATAAAGCTATTTAAAAAAGTACTTTTGACATCTATTTGAAATAGTTTAAAATCATTACTACTAGCATAGGCAAGGAGCATCCTGATGGCTTCTAATCTTGCCACAGGAGTGAAAGTCTCTTCATAATCAATACCTTCTTCTTGGTTGAAACCTTTGGCCACTAATCTAGCCGTGTTTCTAACCACGATATCATATTCATCTTGCTTGTTTCTAAAGACCCATTTAGTACCAATAACTAAATGGTCATTAAGTCTAAGAACAAGTTTCCATACCTCATTCCTCTCAAATTGATTTAACTTTTCTTGCATTGCGATGATCCAAGAATCATCTTTCAAGGCATCATCAATGCATTTTGGTTTAATTTGAGAAAGGAAAGCGGTATGGGCACAAAAATTTTTAAATGAAGAACGAGTTTGAACCCCTTTAGATGTATCTCCTATAATTAACTCCTTGGGATGGGCATCTACATACTTCCATTCCTTGGGTAAGGAAATTTGGAAAGAAGATGCATCCAAGTTGTCATTTTGAGGAGAGGGTTCATTTAAATTCAAATCATCTAAACCAAGATCATCATCAATTTTTTTTTTAAATTCAAAAAATTCATTAAAAACAATATGAATAGATTCTTCTATAACTAAAATTCTTTTATTGAAAACCCGAAAAGCTTTAGAAATAGAAGAGTAACCAAGAAAGATGCCTTCATCGGATTTAGCATCAAATTTTCCTAAGGCCTCCTTTTCATTCAAGATAAAGCATTTGCAACCGAAAACTTTAAAGTAAGAGATATTGGGTTTTTTATTATTTCATAATTCATATGGAGTCTTAGATAGAGATGGTCTTATAAGAACTCTATTCATAACATAGCAAGCCATGTTCACGGCTTCGGCCCAAAAATATTTGGGTAAATTATATTCATTTAACATGGTTCTAGCCATTTCTTGCAAATTTCTATTTTTCCTTTCCACTACTCCATTTTGTTGAGGATTCCTCGGAGTAGAGAAGTTATGATTATATCCGTTTATTTCACAAAAATTTTGAAAGTCATGGTTTTGAAATTCATCACCGTGATCACTCCGAATTGATGAAATCATGAAACATTTTTCATTTTGAGTGAGTTTACAAAATTTTGAGAAATATTTGAAACAATCACTTTTGTGAGCCAAGAAATAGGTCCAAGTGTATCTACTATAGTCATCCACAATTACGAAGGCATATTTGCTACCTCCTAGGCTTGTTATGTCAATTGGTCCAAATAAGTCCAAATGGATCAATTACAATGGTCTAGTGGTGCTAATTTGATTTTCTGATTTGAAACTAGTTTTTATTTGTTTTCCTAGTTGACACGCATCACATACTTTGTCCTTGACAAACTTCATATTGGGAATTCCTCGTACTCTCTCTAGATGAAATCTTAGATATTTGTTTCATGCTTGCATGGCCTAATCTCCTATGCCAAAGCCAAGCATCATCATTCAAAACCGAAAAACACATTTCATTACTTAGTTCATCAATATTAATGATATAGATATTATGTCATTGTTTGATTTTTCAATGATACAAACATTAGATTCAAATATAACAACATAACTTTTATCGCATAATTGACTAATGCTTAAAAGATTATGTTTTAAATGATCAACTAGCAACACATCATCAATTGAAAAACTCGATTTGTTACCTATGGTTCCCTTGCCAATGATTTTACCCTTGTTGTTGTCTCCGAAGGTGACATACCCTTCTTCTTTACTAGTGAGCATAGAGAAATAAGATGGATCTCCGATCATGTGCCTTAAGCATCCACTATCAAGATACCATCTCTTGCTCCTAGCTTGTGAGTTTGTCTATAAAAGAGGGTGGTTTTTAAGTACCCATTTGATTTTGGGTGCCTCACAAATTGATCTACTTATTTTGTATTTCAACATTGAATTATTTATAGTTCCTTTAGGAACCCATATCAATTTTTGTGGACTAATTTTCTTGAATGGACATTTGTAAGCAACATGTCCAGTTTTACCAAAAAAAGTACATTTCAAATGGGGTGATACATGCAATGTGGGTCCTTTAATGAAGGTGATGGGATTTCGGTGAGATCCACTCACAAATCCGATTTCACTTCTATTTTCAACGTGACCCTTGTTAGCAAGAATCATGTCCAAGCCCTTGCTACCGACCTTAAACTTGTTTAGGGTCTCTTTGAATAGCAAATTCTCATTTTTTATTGTTTCTAAGTGTTCACACTTAGAGTATGGGGGTAGAGAAGGAGTTTAGAGACTATTGAACTTATTTTGCAATAAAGCATGCTCTTTCTTTAGTAAATTAAACTTCTTACTAATAGTTCTACATTCATCAAATAACTCATGAAAAGTGATAGAAAGTTCATCGAAAGATAATTCTTCATTAAATAACTCAATAACCTCTTCTCCTAAGGCCATTAGCGCGAAGTTAGCCTCCTCTTTGATGCTTGCTTCTTCAACCTCGGAGTCACTTGAATCATCCCATGTAGCCTTTAATGCTTTCTTCTTCTTTGGTTGCTTCTTCTTGGCTTGGGGGCATTCATATTTGAAGTGCCCTAGCTTCTTGCACTCGTAGCAAATGACTTGGTCCTTTTTATGTTCAAGTTTATTTTTTGTGTTATTTTTAAATTTGTTCTTTCTTATAAATTTTTAAAATTTTTGAGTTAAAAGTGCAATATCATTGTCATTATCCTCATCACTTGATGTTCCTTTCAAGTGGTCTTCTTGTGTTCTTAGTGCCATATCTTTCCTGTTCTTTGGAAGGGGGTTCTAGAGCTCTTCATGAGCATGACACGTCATTTCGTAGGTCATTAGAGACCCAATAAGTTCTTCGAGAGGAAAAGCCTTAAGATCCTTGGCCTCTTGAATGGTCATAACTTTTGGATCCCAACTCTTTGGAAGGGATCTTAAAATCTTAGTTACAAGTTCAAAGTTAGAAAAACCTTTACCAAGTGCTTTGAGTCCATTGATGACATCCGTAAAGCGGGTATACCTGTCTCCGATGGACTCACTTGGTTTCATTCGGAAAAGTTCAAAAGAATGCACAAGAATATTGATTTTGGACTCTTTCACTCGGCTAGTGCCTTCATGAGTGATCTCAAGAGTACGCCAAATATCAAAAGCCGATTCATAAATCGATACGCGATTAAATTCATTTTTGTCTAGTGTACAAAATAAGGCATTCATAGCCTTTACGTTTAAAGCAAAAACCTTCTTCTCCGACTCATTCCATTCGCTCATCGGAAGAGAAGATTTTTGAAACCTATTTTCAATAATATTCCAAGGCTCAAAATCCATAAAAATAAGAAAGATTCTCATACGAGTCTTCCAATATGTATAATCCGACCCATTGAACATAGGCGGACGAGTAATGGAGTGACCCTCTTGTATACCGGAATAGGCCATCTCTCTTGGGTTTTAAACCAAATGTGAGAGTGAACCTTGCTCTGATACCAACTGTTAGGATCGGAGAGGCACTAAGAGAGGGGGGGTTTGAATTAGTGTAGCAGATTAAAAACGTAAGTTAAAACATGATTTCGTAAATGGCTAGTTCGTATGAAAACTTCGATGCGACGAAAGATGACTTGATTGAAGTTGCTTAAGTAAAGGTGCTGAAAAATTGAAAGACTTGCAGCCAAGTAAAGGAATGATTCAAAACTTTAAACACTCACGCATTCAAGAACACCACGATGTATAGTGGTTCGGTCAAGTGACCTACATCCACTTCCGAAGCCTTCTCCGATGAGGCTCCCAACTTCCACTAACAAATCCTTTGAAGGGGAAGGACCAAACACCCCTCTTACAACCCTTTTATAAGAAGTTCACACTCTTATAGATTTTTCAAGGAGAAAGAAGGAGGTGAACACAAGCTATTGAAAACAAGACTTTTCCAAGACTTTAACTCAATTTCTAACTCTCAAAAGGTTACCCTTTCAATTGAGAAAGAGGGGGTATTTATAAATCCGAAGAGGATTCAAATTTGAGCTCCAAATTTGAATTCAGTTTGGGTTTCCCGGTGCTGGTGGTGCTACCGCTTGTCAGTCGTCAGACTGACAGTGCACAAGCGGTTCCACCGCCAAGGCAGGCGGTACTACCGCCGTTGCACACAGGTGCTGGGTGATATTATTGCCCCAGGCTAGGTGGTACCACCGCCTGGCATTTGGCTGGTGGGCGGTTCCACTGCCTAGCACAGGCGATTCTACCGCCTAAAATGGGCCCTGGTTTAGGCCCAAATTGACCCAATAAGAGCCCGGTTGTTCCCTACAGGATTTTTTCAAAATCCTTACCCTAATTACGAAATTGAAACATAATTCTAAGTGATTTAAACTGACATTTTTCAAGTCTACTTCCGACGAGCTTTACGATGAGATTCCGGTGGACTTCCGACACTTCCTTCAGATTTCTTCCGGCGAACACCCAGCATGCTCCCGAATTGTATGGCAAGATCAACGAGTCTTTGGCAAGCTTCCGAACCTTCTCGGTAAACTTCGTGAACCTTCGACGATCTTTGCAATGAACTTTCGAAAACTTCGGTAAGTCCCTGATTCGATCTTGGTTGGTTCCGGCAACACTAACGATATTCCTTCGGACTTTCGATGAACTCTTGAACTCCCGACGGACTTGACTTCAGTAAATCACTTTATGTTGTCATCCCATCATAGTTAATCCTGCACACTTATTTCGATAATATAGATCAGAACAAATATTTCACTAATTGATTTCATCATCAAAATCTGAGATTCAACAACAGGAGTGGCCCTTCTCGCATTGAAGCTGTCGGTGGGATGATCGCACGACTGGAGGTTGCGATGGCGATGGTCGTGGTCTAGAGAGCTATGACGGCGGGTTGCGTGAGGTAAAGAGCAGCGACAGTAGTAGATGTCAAGGTTAGGAAGTAATAGTGGTTGCTGGCCGGGAGGGTAGCGATGGTGATGGGATGCATGGCCACCGATTGAAGTAGCGGTTGAGGCCAACGCTACTAAGGGCTCGCTATGGTCGGTTGAAGTATCGCTACAGCGACTATAGCAGAGAGTGCTTTGCTTCTGTCGCACCACAAAAGGGGGCATTGGTGATGCCAAAGGACATGGCGGCTGCGACGGTAGAGGGCAAGGGCTGCGGAGTTTACTATCACAGCTGGCAGCGAGAAGGAGAGGAACCGATGGTTGTGGCTGCTACGATTGCGACCCTAGAGGAGGTAGCGAAGAGCACTAGGATTGAGATCAGTGGTGCTGCTCTATTTCTGTCACACCACACGCTTGCTATGGTAGTTGAGGAAGCAGCGACAGTGATGGTTGCTAGCAACGGAGGTGGTGGAGATGGGGCAGTGATTGCGCGGCTATGGCGATTGCGATTGCAACCCAAGAGGAGGCAACGAAGAGCACCGGGGCTAAGATCGACGGTGCTGCCCTGTTTCTGTCACACTGCACGCTGACTGTGGTAGTTGAGGAAGCAATGACGATAATGGTCACTGGTAGCGGCAATGGTGGAGAGGGGAAGCAGTGGTCACTGGCTGGGGAGGCAGAGACGGTGATGGTCGCAGCAGTGGCCTGGAGGTTGCGTGGCTGCTGGCTTGGAGTCGTAGCTATCGACTTTAACCTTCTGTGTTCTCTTTTTCTTTTTTTTTGTTTTTGGTTAATGGTGGCTGTGACAAAGTGATGCAAAGTTGTAGCAAAAATGTTGAGGTAGCGATGGTGATGGTCGCGGCCAAGAAGCAACGGCCGAGTCGCAGTGAGAAAGGGGCATGGCTGCCAGCTTGGAGTTCTCCTTGCATGGCTTTCGGCTTCACCCTTTCCTCTCTTTCTTTCTCCCTTTTTTTTGGATAGTTACAGTGAAGTTGCAACAAGAACGCCGAGGATCGTCACTCTGATACCAAATGATAAGACCCCTTAGAGTTTTATCATAGAAGAAACAAAATAAGTGGAGGAGAAGCGAAAGAAGTGGAAGAAAATAGGATAAATGATCGCTTCGAGGGGATCGGCCTCCTTGATCACTTCGAGGGGATTGACCTCCTTTGATCGCTTTGAAAGGATCGACCTCCTAGGATTTACCAAATGGCTAAGATAAATTTTTCATTGCCTTTCAAAATTAAACAAATATAATCCTATTTATAGAGTTTCACCTAGAGTCCACTAGGACTTGGACTCTTAATAATAAATGAATATTAAATAAACCCCTATTTGACTGTTTATTTACTAAACATAATTCAATAAATATTATTTAAAAATTCAAAAAATAAAAAGATCGTAACAGAGACTTATCTAAATGAATCTTAACTCTTTCACTTGATACTTATGAATTAAGATTTTTTGTTCTCCTGCAATTCTTCTTGGAGTTACTAAAAAAGAAATTTGTCCAATTAAACCATGTTATATTAATTGACTTCTGGATTTTATGGTTTATATACCTCATGGTATAATTCAATCATTGATTTATCTTTGTTATTAATTTTTGCCATACTTGAAAATTGATGTAAAAGAAAATTTTGTAACATTGTATTCTTCCCTTATATATGATTTTATGATGACATATTGCTATGACTTATAATTTTCATCATTCAAAGTTTCTTTTTCATTTATATCAATATGGCATATTGATAGGGAAAGTTTAGTTTAAACTCCATCATCAATTGGTTATCATCATCAAAAAGGAAAAGATTATGGAATCTCATATTTTGATGATAAAATCAATTGATGAGTTTGTGATTTAATATACATTTTGAGTGATGCAGGACTAGCTTCAATCAAGGAAAGACAAATTGATTAAAACAGGAGGAATCGAACAGTGGGCAGAAATGGAACATATTAGAAAATTGAAAGTCGAGCAGAGGATTGGTCGACATATTGACAGAAGCCTTCGTGCCATGAGTTTGGGCATCTGACCAAGAAGAGCAGATGTTGTGCCAAGGAGATCGGAGTTGTGGAGATCAACATGCCGATTGGGCAATAGACCATAAAAAAGGACAATGCGCCAAAGGATCAAATGAAGTACCGATGAACCAATGACATGCATGACAACATATGATTTATGCTTTGTAATAATTTGTCTAGATCGAAGTAGTTTAGAGGTCTAATTGGGTTGGTTTGAAATTTAATTAGACTAACTAAATTAGGGGCCCATGGGCCTAAGTTAGGACTGTTTTAGGTCAAGAGAAAGGCCCAAAATAGTGACCTAGGCTTAATCTCCAAGATATAGTCTCCGAGATTGTGTTAGGTAGTGGTATCACCAAGCTGGGCGGTGGTACTACCAATACCCCGAAGACCCGGGATGAGACTAGTTTTGGCTCTAAGTTTGAATCCATTTGGAGCCTATAAATACCCCTCTCATCTCTACTTAGAACACACAAACACTGATAATCCAAAATCGACTCTAATAATACCGCACCGTAGCATGTAGTATAGTAATTTCATCCATTTTGGTAAGCAGTCATTTTGTATCGCTACAAATAATTTTTGTTTATAATTTTTAATTTAAAACACATAAAAATAAAATAAAATATGTTATGAAATGAATATATAAGCAAACAAAAGCAAAGGTCATTGACAAAAGTTTTGTTGGCGTGTGACAAATGTAGAATTATTCATTGTGTGGGTAAGGGTTGCGTTTCACTAACGATCTTCTTCCAATGGGTGAAGACCAATTACCCTTTTTACAACTCTTTTCTCCTTTTCACAAGTTTAGGAGAGAACCTTTATAAGCCTCACACCTCTCTTAGAATATGCCTAAAACTTAAAGAGGAGGACACTTAGCACTTTTCATAATTTTACAACTCAGAATCTCAAGGTTTTTTGTTCCTTTTTCATACTTCTTCAAGCAGGAAAGAGTGAGGTATTTATAGGCCTCAAATGGCTTAAAAAATGAAGTCAAAATTTAAATTCTCGGATCTTCCGAGTACAGGTGGTACCACCGCCTACAATATTAACTATTGGCGATACCACTGCCTAGTTTAGGTGATACCATCGCCTATAGACTGACACTAGATAATACCACCACCCAATTTGGGCAATACTACTGCTTACAGCATGGAAAAGTGTGCTTTTGACTTTTCTAGCTCATAGGCGGTTCCACCGCCTGACCAAATCTATGGGTCATCGAAGAGCCTCCTAATGAGCTCAAATCAGTCCCAATTTAGGCCCAATGGTCCCTAATTGAGTTAGTAAAATTATACCTAAAACTAACTTAATTTAAGACCTAACTATGATAATTAAGATCTAAATAATTACAAGATACGAATCTAAGTTGTTCGATATGTCATTGGTTCATCCGAGCTCCCGACAAACTTTTGAAATGTTATCCGAACCTTTGATGTATCGCCCAATCCATTGGTATATTGACTCCCACAACATTCGATCTTAGTGCAACGTCCGATTTTTTCAACCTGATGCTCAATTTCTGACTTCAGCCCAACATTTGATTCTTCTTGTTTTAATTATTTTATCTTTTTTTATTGAAGTTAGTCCTGTATTGCTTATCTCAAAGGATAGATTAGATCGTAAACTCATCAATTACTTTCATCATCAAAATTTAAGATTCAATAATTTCTCCCTTTTTGATGATGACAACCAATTGATGATGGAGTTTAACTAAACTCCATCTATCTATATGTCATATCAAAATAAAGCAAACTTGAATTAAACAAATGATAATATTTGAATTTAAGTTGAAACAATTTTGATCATAATGATCATATGCAACATATCATATCAAAATTATAGTCATCATATATATTGTGTATCATAATTTCAAATCAAGGTCCAACATAAAATTATTATGACTTTGGGCATAACATGCATGATGCCAATGATGGGATAAAAAGGGTAACAAACAAGGAAGGACTTTTATATATGAACAAATATTAGTAGGCTGTAACACATAGTGGAATTAAATGGAAATCATAATCAAATAGAACACCAAGATTTACGTAGAAAACCCCTTCAACGTGAAGGGTAAAACCACAAGGCAAATCAGAGAAAATCCACTATAGAAATAATAAATATATAATTCTCGAATCTCTTGCCCAAAACCCAAGTAACAATCATAAGAGAATAACTAGGATACAAGGATCACATCACTGTGCACAATATCCAAAACCTCCCCAAGCAAACACAGTAAAAATCCACTATAGATCTGATCTAACCTGAGATGAAAAACTATTTGGATAAATGAGAATAATTTCTACAGTTTTCTTATTTTCTTCCTTTCTTTTTCTCTTGTTTTTCTGCCCTTTTCTCCTATCTTTCAATCCCCTTTGCTGTTGCGAAGTTTCTACCCTTTGCTATAGTTTTCTCCTAATTTTTCACAACCACCATTAGCCTCTCATCTAATTAGGATTTAGGTTAAATAAAAGAGTAGGCTATGGGCTGATAAAGCCCATATGGGCTGAATTAGGCTATCAGCCCAATAACCTCCCCCTTCAGCCCATAAGGGATGTTGTCCCTTTTGCTTCTCAATGTAAATCTATGCCGACCAACTGTCGACACATCTCCTGCCTCTCTTTCAATAAGGTCTTTGTCAATATGTCTGCTCCATTATCATCTGTATGAATTTTCTGAAGTTGTAACTACTTCTCTTTAAGTATATTTCGAATCCAGTGATATCTGACATCTATATGCTTTGACTTGGAATGAAAAGTTGGGTTTTTACATAAACGGATGGCACTCTGGCTATCACAATTGTCACGCCCCCCGAATTTTTAAATCTCTGTTCAGGAGGTGTGACCCTATCTTAAAAATCCATAACATTAAAATTTTAAGAACAATTCAATCCAGGATCCATTCTAACAATTTGAGGATACTAAGAACCATTCAAATCAATATTTAAACCCATAAATTCATAATTCGTAAACCTGTATAGTTTTATAAATCATACTCTACTTCATTCATTGATTCATAAAGTCCAAAACTAACTCAACTAAACAACATCCATATCATAAATTTACAAGTGTAGGAATCCATATAATTACTAAACCAATATTTACCACATGTTCATATCATTATACAATTTAAACTTAACATTCCAAATCCTAACATGAGAGGTTCTTTAACTTTTACAGAACACATAAGTTCAGATTTATCGTCATTATTTCCTTAAACACAAAATATATTTATACAACAAAACATATCATCTATTAAAGCTCAAGCCAAAATCTTCTAGCATTCCCTTCCTCAACCCAATTTAAACATTCTAGAGACTGATAAGCTAGCCTAAAAAAAAAAGTTATAGCAATTAGAGTGAGCAAAATAGAGCTCAGCAATTGACTAACATATCCATGGTAAAAAATAATAGTTTTAAAAAAAACATGGTAATCAAAATACAAAGCAAGATACAAGAAAACATATTTATCATCTAATCGGATACTGAATCGAAAATACCCTCTTATTCAAACCTATTTGGTTCAATAAAAAATGGGGTAAAGAATAATTGGAACATATCAGATGATATAAATAGTATTTTAGAGCAAATCAAATGACATATAAGATATTACAGAGCATATCAATGGCATATGAAATGTTTCGGAGCAAATTAAAGCAAATGAAACATTTCGAAACATAACAATGACGTAGGAAATGTTTCGATGCAAATCAAGAATAGATGAAACATTTTTGAACATATTAAATAGCATATGAAATAGTTTTAGAATATCTTTCGAAGGATAACAATGGCATATGAGATATCTCAAAGCATATCATAAGAATAAATCAGAAACAGAAGCTCAAATGTTATATCTGACATGCATTCATTTCATTCTCATCTAAAGTGAACATATAAACACAAGCAATGCTTTGGATATCATATCAGAAATATAGAGGGTGTAGTGGGATCTCAAATAGAATCTCCTACGTCTGGGAGCATCATATATCCACGTTTGGATGAAGCTAGAGGGGGCTGGTAGAGCATCATAGGCTCTAAGCATATACCCTTTACCATTTCTAGCAAAAGTCCAAATAATCCTTTTATCATTTCTACCAAAGGTCCAAATAATCTCACAGGATGCCAAAGTACAAAAGGGTAGTATGAACAATAATATTAGCATATATTGGAAGCACATGCAGAACAACGAAAATATGCATGTGCCTTTACGAAACAAGGTAGTGCCAATATGAACATTACATAATAGATTTCAGGTATACAAACAATTTCAAGATGAACAATACAAAAATTTCAAAGAACCATTATAAAGCTCAATTGAAGAAGAATTTAGCAAAAATCAAATTTCCAATAGGATGAAACTTGAATAGGCAAAACTCAACAAAATTTTAATTCTGGCAGAATTTGAGTGGTACATTTCATGAATTGTTTGAGTAACTAATTATACTCCAATTTGCTCAAAATAGGTGTCATTGGAAAGCTGTATCAATCTATTTTAAGATGAACTTAGATTTGTAAATTTTTTAGTTTCTAACAGGAAGTTACAACAAATAGCATAAAGCAAGGTCAGAATTTATCATCTCTATTTTGCAGAAATGGTAGACTCAATTTAAACAGATGTTTCAGTAGGAAAATATGCTTCAAAATTTCCAAATCAGTGTTAAAAGAAAGATATACGAATCTAGTTTCCAAATAATCAAATTTTGCATAATTCAGAATATTCACTATCAATAATTTAATAATAGTAGGTCAGAAGTTGTAGTATCTATTTTGCTGAATTTATGAGGTCTATTCATTCATATGTTTGGGTAGGCAAACTAACTCTGAATCTTCCAATTTTTATATCAAATGAAATCTATGTAAGTCTAATTTCGTGTTAAAAAGGTTTTTCCTAAATCAGAATTTGGTGTAAAAAGTTATGGTCACAAGAGTACTGAAAGGTCAAAATCTAAAAAATTTCAGATTCAACATTTGATATATAAACGGCATAGATATCTTACATGAAGCCACAATCTTGTAATTTTCTCATAATCAAGATGAAAACAGAAATTAAAATTTTCTCTAGGATGGGGTTAGAATACTTGCCTTACAAAAGTTTGATTCTCAACTATGGAGAGTTGATCCAAAACCTTGAGCTAAGACAAAAGTTCTTCTTCTCCTACAATTCCTTCTCCTTCTCTTCTACGTTGGCAGCAAGTTTTCTCCTCTAATCACTTAGGTTTGGCTCATGCAAAGATTTGCAAGAATGCAAGCATGCATGAGAGAAACTTGGGTGTCATCCATTGAATAAACACATGTGGCCCTTCATTAGGTTAGCTAATGACACATGTCTTCCTCTTTTTTCCTTTTTGTTTTCTTCTTTTTTTAAACTTAATATGAATCTTTCACAAATTACCTCCAATTACTAAGATTCATATTTTGGTCTCCAGCAATAACTTTCAATATAAAACTATTTAGTGCTTAAGAATTGTTAAATATTTCTTGTATTTATAAATAGGTCCTTAGAATTTTACAAACAAGTCCTCATATTTTATAAATAGGATTTAAGATTCATTTAGGCTCATCTCTAGAATTTAAGATGGGTAGTAATATTATAATTAAACTCTTATACAAAATTTAGAAATGAGAAAAAAATATGAGGGATGTTACACTCTCCCCCCCTTAAAATAAAAATTTAGTCCTCTAAATTTAACATACCTCTATCGATGATAGGATGAGGGTAAACTTTTTTTTTTAATGAGCAATCTTTTATCTTATGATCCAACTTTCCACAAGCGAAACAGGCTCCAGTCACCCAAAAACATTGGCTTATTTCATGATTTGACCCACATCTTGTACTTTGAGTCCTTTGTGGTAGCTTTTCCTCCTCAAATTCTGATGTCTTTACCCTCTTATTGCTTCTTTTTGGTTCACTTTCTTTCTTTTTTTTGCTAATAAACTTATCATTGTCTTTCTTGCTCCTAATTTCTTAGATCTCTTCCAAGTCTTTTTCAATTATTAAAGCTCTTTCTTCCACATCAGCATATGCTTGAAGTATTAAGACTGATATCTGGCTTCTTATTACTGGCCTTAGACCCCTTTCAAATCCTTTGCCTTTCTTGATTCATTATCAGTCATATGTGGGGCAAATCTAGAGAGTTCAGTGAATTTTGATTCATATTTCGCTACTGTCAAATTTCCCTGGATGAGATTTAGGAACTCCAATTCTTTCTGCTCTCTAATATAATCTGGGAAATATTTATCGTTGAACTTTTCTGTAAATACCTTCAAATTCATTGGCTCATGTCTAATTTTAGAAATTCTCTTCATTGTTCTCCACCAATGCTTAGCCTCTCCTTCTAGCATGAAGGTAGTAAGAGAAACCTTCTTATCATTAGGGTAATTTAAATCATCAAATATTTTCTCTATCTGCATCATCCATTGTTCTGCCATCATTAGATCAGGCTCACCACTAAAACTAGGAGGATTGAGCTTCTTAAACTGTTCAATTCCTAACCTAATCTGGTTTGATGTTCCCGCTTCATCATTTCTTCCTTATTGGACTTGTTGTTGCATCACTTGTGTCATAGCCTCTAGAGTTTTCATAATTTCACTCAATTGATTAGAAGTAGATGCAACAGGAGAACCAGATGACCTCGTCATTCTTACTTCCTAAAAACAACAAAAGGAAGCTTTTGATCAGTCTCTAAATAGAAATCACTAAACCTCAAAATTTATTACGCATTTAGCATATCAAAATTCTTAGAAATCCTCAAATCATGCTCGATACCACTACATCACGCCCCGAATTTTTAATCTTTGTTTAGGAGGTGTGACCCTATCTTAAAAATCCATAACATTAAAATTTTAAGAACAATTCAATCCAGGATTCATTCTAACAATTTGAGGATACTAAGAACCATTCAAATCAATATTTAAACTCTTAAATTCATAATTCATAAACCTATATAATTTCATAAATCATACTCTACTTCATTCATTGATTCATAAAGTCCAAAACTAACTCAACTAAACAACATCCATATCATAAATTCACAAGTGTAGGAATCCATATAATTACCAAACCAACATTTACCATATATTCATATCATTATACAATTTAAACTTAACATTCCAAATCCTAACATGAGAGGTCCTTTAACTTTTACAGAATACATAAGTTCAGATTTATCGTCGTCATTTCCTTAAACATAAAATATATTTATACAATAAAACATATCATCCATTAAAGC
The DNA here is from genome assembly GCA_024322285.1 of Musa beccarii. Classification (NCBI taxonomy): domain Eukaryota; kingdom Viridiplantae; phylum Streptophyta; class Magnoliopsida; order Zingiberales; family Musaceae; genus Musa; species Musa beccarii. The sequence continues at coordinate 23,647,464 of CM044402.1, forward strand.
TCAAGCTAAAATCTTCTAGTATTTCCTTCTTCAACTAAATTTAAACATTCCAGAGACTAATAAGCTAGCCTAAAAAAAAAGTTATAGCAATCGGAGTGAGCATAACAGAGCTCGACAAGTGATTAACATATCCATGGTGAAAAATAATAGTTTTAAAAAAAACATGGTAATCAAAATACAAAGTAAGATACAAGAAAATGTATTTATCATCTTATCGGATACTAAATCGAAAATACCCTCTTATTCAAACCTATTTGGTTCAATAACAAATGCAGTAAAGAGTAATTAAAAAATATTAGAGGATGTAAATAGTATTTCAGAGCAAATCAAATGACATATAAGACATTACGGAGCATATCAATGGAATATAAAATGTTTCAAAGCAAATTAAAGCAAATAAAACATTTCGAAACATAACAATGACGTAGGAAATGTTTCGATGCAAATCAAGAACAGATGAAACATTTTTGAACAGATTAAATAGCATGTGAAATGGTTTTAGAACATATTTCGAAGGATAACAATGACATATGGGATATCTCAGAGCATATCAAAAGAACAAATCAGAAACAAAAGCTCAAATGTCATATCTGACGTGCATTCATTTCATTCTCATCCAAAGCGAACATATAAACACAAGCAATACTTCGGATATCATATCAGAAATATAGAGGGTGTAGTGGGATCTCAAATAGAATCTCCTACGTCTGGGAGCATCATATATCCATGTCTGGATGAAGCTAGGGGGGGCCGACAGAGCATCGCAGGCTCTAAGCATACACCCTTTACCATTTCTAGCAAAGGTCCAAACAATCCCTTTACCATTTATGGTAAAGGTCCAAATAATCCCACAAGACACCAGAATACAAAAGGGTAGTATGAACAATAACATTAGTATATATCGGAAGCACATGTGGAATAACGAAAATATGCGTATTTCTTTACGAAATAAGGTAATGCCAACATGAACATTACATAATAGATTTCAGGTATATAAACAATTTCAAGATGAACAATACAAAAATTTCAAAGAACCATTATAAAGATCAATTGAAGAAGAATTTAGTAGAAATCAAATTTCCAATAGGATGAAACTTGAATAGGCAAAACTCAACAAAATTTCAATTCTGATAGAATTTGAGTGGAACATTTCATGAATTGTTTGAGTAACTATACTCTAATTTGCTCAAAATAGGTGTCATTAGAAATATGTATCAATCTATTTTCATATGAACTTCGATTTGTAAATTTTTGAGTTCCTAACAGGAAGTTACAACAAATAGAGTAAAGTAGGGTTAGAATTTATCATCTCTGTTTTGTAGAATTGGTAGACTCAATTTAAACAGATGTTTCAGTAGGAAAATATACTTAAAAATTCCAAATGAGGTTTTAAAAGAAATATATATGAATCTAGTTTCCAAAGAATCAAATTTTGCATAATTCAGAATATTCACTAGAGAGTTATGAATAATTCAGTAATAGAAGGTCAGAAGTTGTAGTATCTGTTTTACTAAATTTATGGGGTCTATTCATTCATATGTTTGGATAGGCAAACTAACTCCGAATCTTCCAATTTTTATATCAAATGAAATCCCTATAAGTCTAATTTTGTGTGAAAGAGGTTTTTACTAAATCATAATTTGATGTAAAAAGTTATGGACACAAGAGTACTGAAAGGTCAAAATCTAAAAAATTCTAGATTTAACATTTGATGTATAAACGACATAGATATCTTACATGAAGCCATAATCTTCTAATTTTCTTAGAATCAAGATGAAAACAAGAATCAAAATTTTCTCTAGGATGGGGTTAGAACACTTGCCGTACAAAAGTTTGATTCTCAACTATGGAGAGTTAATGCAAAACTTTGAGCTAAGACAAAAGTTCTTCTTCTCCTTCAATTCCTTCTCCTTCTCTTCTACGTTAGCAGCAAGTTTTCTCCTCTAATCACTTAGGTTTGGCTCATGCAAAGATTTGCAAGAATGCAAGCATGCATGAGAGAAGCTTGGGTGTCATCCATTGAATAAACATATGTGGCCCTTCATTAGGTTAGCTAATGACACATGTCTTCCTCTTTTTTCCTTTTTATTTTTTTTAACTTAATATGAATCTTTCACAAATCATCTCCAATTACTAAGATTCACATTTTGGTCCCCAACAATAACTTTCAATATAAAACTATTTAGTGCTAAAGAATTGTTAAACATTTCTCGTATTTACAAATAGGTCCTTAGAATTTTACAAACAAGTCCTCATATTTTATAAATAGGATTTAAGATTTATTTGGACTCATCTACAGAATTTAAGATGGGTAGTAATATTATAATTAAACTCTTATACAAAATTTAGAAACGAGAAAAAAATACGAGGGATGTTACAATAATGCACCACATGGTTTTCCTGTTTCAGCCCCAATTCTTGTAAGAATTCTTTTATCCATAATATTTTTTTACAAACCTCTATAATAGCAATATATTTTGCCTCTGTGGTAGACAGGGCAATATACCTTTATAATATGGATTGCCATGACACAACTCCCCCTACAAAAGTAAGTACAAAACCTGATGTGGATTTCCTTATATCAATATCTCTAGCCATATCTACATCTGTGTAACCCGTTAGCACAGGTGGTCCACCTCCAAATCTTAAACAAACCTTAGAGCTTCCTTTGAGATATCTCAAGATCCACTTCACTGCTGCCTAATGCTCTTTGCCTGGATTTGTAAGAAATATGCTATAACACTCACTACATATGTGATGTCCGGCCTCGTACATACCATTGCATACATTAAATTTCCAACTGTTAAAATATAAGGAACCTTTTGCATTTTCTCCTTCTCCTCATCACTTGACGGACTCTATTCTAAGCACAACTTGAAGTGACCTGAAAGAGGAGAACTAACTGGCTTTGCATTGCTTATACTAAACCTTTCTAATACCTTCTCGATATACTTCTCTTGTGACAACCAAATCTTCTTGTTTTTCCTGTCACGAGAAATCTGCATGTCCAATATTTGCTTTACTGGCCTCATGTCCTTCATTGTAAAGGACTCACTCAGTTCCTTCTTCAACCTATCAAGTATACATATATCTTTCCCAAGGATAAGCATATCATCAACATAAAGTAAGAGAATAATAAAATCCTTACCAAATCGTTTGATGTACACACAATGATCTGAAGCCGTTCTTTTGTATCTATTTTCAATCATAAATGAATCAAACTTTTTATACCACTGTCTTGGAGCTTGCTTCAACCCATACAAACTCTTTCTTAACTTGTAGATAAAATTTTTTTTACCTTTGACTTTGAAACCTTCTGGTTGCTCCATATAAATTTCCTCCTCCAAATCACCATGAAGGAAAGCTGTCTTCACATCTAACTACTCCACCTCCAAGTCCTAACTAGCAGCAATGCCTAGAGCAACACAAATAGAAGATATTTTAACAATAGGAGAAAAAATCTCTTTAAATTCAATACCTTTCTTTTGACCAAAGCCTTTCACAACCAATCTAGTTTTGTACTTTGGTTGAGAACAATATTCTTAAGTCTTCAACTTGAAAATCCATTTATTCTTTAAGGCCTTCATTCCCTGTGATAGTTGTATCAAATCATATGTGTGATTCTTCTACAGAGCATCCATCTCTTCCTGCATAGCAACTAACCACTTCTTTTTCTACTCACTTTCAACTGCTTCCTGGTAACTCTCTGGTTCACCTGCATCAGTAAGCATCATATACTCATCTGTAGAGTATCTTCTGGAAGGCTGACATTATCTAGAAGATCTTCTCAATTGAGGTTCTACGGGAAGCTGCTCCTCAACTTCTTCTTGCTCAACATGTCCTACAGATAGATTAACATCTGGTTCTACACCATCTTCCTGCACATCTCCCCCATCACCCTGATATACTGGAGGAATAACTGGGTCACAATCTGCTAATCCTTCTGTAGAAGTCTTGGCTGGTGCCTCCTTCTTCAAATCCTTAAGGGTTTGATCCTCAAAGAAGACCACATCTCTGCTTCTAAACACCTTCTGCTTTTCTAGATCCCAAAGCCTGTAACCAAATTGATCATGTGAGTAGCCAAGAAAAATATATTCTTTTGTCTTACCATCCAACTTGGACCTTTCATTGTCTGGAACATGTGCAAATGCATGATAACCAAACACTCTCAAATGCCTATAGAAAACATTTTTTCCTGACCATACATGCTCTGCAACATTAGTATCTAGCACTGTATAGGGAGATAAGTTGATCACATCAACTACAGTCCTTAAAGCCTCATCCCAAAACCTTTTGGGTAGCTTTGCCCATGAAAGCATACATCTAATCTTTTCCATGATGGTGCGATTCATCCTCTCTGCAATTGCATTATGCTGAGGGTTACTAGGAATTGTCATCTCATGTTGGATGTCATGTGACATGTAATAATCATCAAACAATCCTGTATACTCACCACCATTATCTGATCTTATGCATTTTAATTGTCTTTCTATCTCCCTTTCAACTCTAGCATGAAATTCTTTGAAGACATCAATAACCTAATCCTTGGTCTTCAAAGCATAAGCCCAAACTTTTCTGGAAAAGTCATCTATAAAAGTAACAAAATAAAGTACATCGTTGATGCCAAGAACATTAGCAGAACCATTAGGAGTTTTTGTCCTTAAAGGACCACATACATCTGTATAAACACGGTCCAAGACATACATTTTTCTAGACAAAGCAAGAGTAGCAAATGAAACCCTATGTTGTTTACCAGCCAAACAATCAATACAAGAGTTCAAACGTATACCTCTGAGGTCAAGCAATACCTCTCTCTTGGAAAGAACTTGCAGTCCCTTCTCGTTTATGTGTCCCAATTGCCTATGCCACAACTCCATGCTGAAGTCTTTCTCTGCAGCATTTAGCTGCTCACCACAAGCTTTGGCCTATAACCTATACAAAGTATGACATTTCTTTCCATTAGCAATAACAAAAGAACCTTTACTGAGTTTTCATTACCCTTTGTGAAACTTACTATCATAGTCTTCATCATCTAGTCTTCCAACTGAGATTAGATTCAGCCTCAAGTCAACTACACACCTCACATCCTTAAGCACCAACTTACATCCAAGGTTGGTCTTTATATAGATGTTACCTATGCCAATGATGTCTGCTGTGCCATGGTTGCCCATCTTGATAATACCAAAATTTCCAGACCTGTAGGTAGTAAAGAACTCCCTCCATGGTGTAGAATGATAAGAAGCTCCTGTGTCAATTATCCACTCGAGATCCTGACACATACAAGAAAAAATATCATCAAAAGGGGATAAAATCAAATAATCACCAATATGTACTATAGCTGTGGTATTCTCTTTTGACTCTATAGACTCCACTTCTTTTCCCTTTTTTTTTTGCTCTTCTTAGGTTGCTTACATTGATTCTTATAATGTCCTTTCTCACCATAGTTATAGCAAATAATATCTTTCCTTGATCTTGACTTGCTTCTACCTATGCGTGAACTGCTTCTATCTTTAGACCTTGACATTCCTCTATTCTCCGAGATAAGTGCCTATGAATCAATCTGAGATGCTGCTGAGTTTTTTCTTCTCAACTCTTTATTTAACAAACTGCTTGTTACTTGACTTATGGTGATAATACCATCTGGCATAGAATTACTGAGGGAAACCACCAATGTCTCCCAACTTTCTAGCAATAAACTGAGAAGTAATAATGCCTGTAACTCATCATCAAGAGACATTTTCATAGAAGATAACTGGTTAGTAATACTCTATATTTCATTCAAATATTCAGCAATAGAAGCACCGTCTTTATATTTTAGGTTCACAAGTTTTTTGATCAAAAAAGCTTTGTTGCCAGCTGTTTTTCTTTCATAGAGACCTTCCAACTTTTTCCAAAGAAAATATGCAGAACTTTCAGTAGAAACATAATAAAAGACACTATCATCGAGCCACTGTCAAATAAACCCAACCATTTTTTGATCTAACCTCTTCCACTCATCATCTGTCATAGTTATGGGTTTTTCACTATCCCCTTGCAAAGGTCCATACAAATCTTTGCAATATAAGAGATCTTTCATTCTTGGTTTCCATATCATCCAATTGTTTCCGTTCAAACTAATCATGCGAGAAACACTACCAGCCTCCATATTTAAACACAAAAATTAAATCACCAAAACCTTGCTCTGATACTAGTTGATGTGATAAAAAGGGTAACAAACAAGGAAGGACTTTTATATATAAACAAATACTAGTAGGCCGTAACACATAACAGAATTAAACGAAAATCATAATTAAATATAACACCAAGATTTACGTGAAAAACCCCTTCAACATGAAGGGTATAAACCATGGGGCAAATAAAAAAAAATCCATTATAAAAATAATGAATATATAATTCTCGAATCTCTTGCCCAAAATCCAAGCAATAATCGCAAGAGAATAACTAGGATACAAGAATCACATCACCATACACAATATCCAAAACCTCCCCAAGCAAACATAGTAAAAATCTACTATAGATTTGATCTAACCTAAGATGAGAAACTGTTTAGATGAATGAGAATAATTTTTATGTTTTCCTTGTCTTCTTCTCTTTCTTTTTCTCTTGTTTTTCTACCCTTTTCTCCTCTCTTTGAATCCCCTTTGCTGCTGTAAAGTTTTTGCCCTTTGCTACAGTTTTTTCCTAATTTTTTATAGCCACCATTAGCCTCTCATCTAATTAGGGTTTAGGTTAAATAAAGAGAGTGGGCTATGGGCTGATAAAGCCTATATGGGCTAAATTGGGCTGTCAGCCCAACAACCAAAACATGAAAATTTTTAAATCATCATTACTTCTCCTCCTTTGTCATCAACAAAAAGGAGAAAAGTGTATTTAGTAAGTTATTGATACATGCAAGTTAGTAATTTAGCAAGTTTTGCATCACTTTAGAATATGGACAATGTGCAAGCTAGTATTTCTTGCTTCTCTTTTGAGATGTGCAAGTTTGTAAGTTTTGCATCTTGAGATGGATAAGATAGCACTTTTGCTTCTCTTGAGATGTGTCTCTAAAGATGCGCAATTTTTTTTTCTCCCCTTTATCATCATAAAAAAAAGAAAGAAGAAGAGTGGAAGAGTTCAATAGTACAAAAATTTTAATCATCACATGAATGAATGAAAGATCAAATCATAAATCTAAAATATCATGAATCATTTTGACAAGTCTTCTTTTGTAAATAGTGAAAAGAGAATGAGCTTAATTCAAAAAGAAAACTCAAGTCATGAAAATTGAGAAATCAAGATAAAGATCTGAAAAATATATAAGAAGAATTCATGCATTTGAAAATTTTAATATGCCTAATTCTCTTCTAATAAAATCAAATTATTCCTTATTCAATGGTTTTATAAAAATGTTTGCTAATTGATATTTTGTATCAATAAACTCTAAAGATATATCATGGTTAATTTGAATAAATCTGTTCTTTAATAAATACTAAGAAAAATCATAGGAGGACAATTAATGAAAAATTTTGATTCATATAAATCTCAATTCATAAATATCAAGTGAAAGAATCAACATTTGTTTGGATAAATCCTCTCTTTAGTAAAAGAAAGAATCACAGAAGAATAAGAAATAAATCTAAAATTATAAATATTGAAAAATCAAGATCATGACTTGGATAAAGCTTGTCTTTGGTAAATAAAAAATAGAATCACATGAGATTAAATAAGAGATCTTGATTTAAAAAAATCTCAAGTATCAAATGAAATATTTGAATAAAACTCATTCAAATTTAATTTGTCAAATCATCAAAATCACTTTCAGAATTCAAGAGATTCATAAAAATAATAATAATAACATATTCATTAATCTCTTTTTGAAACACTCAACAAGATAGAAAAATTTTCAAGAAAAATACATTCCCTTTTTTTGTTTTAATTTAACTGATTTCATACAACTATGGCCTTATCTTTTATGCCAAATCTATGCATCATCGATTAAAATTGAATAACAAGTTTCGTCATGACAAAGATCAATAGTATAACATATTAAAAAAATATCTTTAATAAAAAATTTGTTACCAATAATTCTAATTCTACTAATTTTTCTTTTATTATTGTTATTTTAGCTAGTGAGTTTTGTGAAGTGTTTTGGATCTCCGGTCATATGCCTTGAGCATCCATTATCAAGATATAAATTTTTGCTTCTAGCTTTAATTTAAAAATATTTTTACAAGAAGGATAGGTTTGTTTTCGGTACCCATTTAATTTTAGGTTCTTCATGGTTTAATCTACCTATCTTAACTTTCGGCATCAAGTCAATTATTGTTCCTTTATAAATCTAGATTAATTTATGAGAGTTATATTTTTTAAATAAATATTTATAAGCATAATGACCATATCTATTACAAAAATTACACTTAATTTTAGTGGGAACGTGCAATGTGGGTCCTTTAAATAATAAAATCGCTTTTATTGAGTGTTACTCATAAAGTCAATTTCTTCTTTTCTATGTACATGACTTTGTTAGCAAGGATTATGTTTAAATATTTATTTCTAATTTTAAATTTTTCTAAAGATTATTGTAATAACAAAAATTTGTTTTTAAATGATTCTAATTCTTTACATTGAGTACAAGAGGTTAACATGCAATTATAATGCTTGTTTTTTAATTTTTAAATTTACTAGAGAGAGAAGCATGATCCTTTTTTAGTAATTTATATTTTTTACCAACTAATTTAAATTTATCATACAAGTCGTGAAAAGCATCAAGTAATTCATTGTAAGGTAAAGGGGTTTCAATTGAGTCACTTACCTCATCATTGAGAGTCATCAATATGTAGTTTGCCACCTCGTCTTTATTGGTTTGCTCCTTGTCTTTAGATGTACTCGATTCGTCCCGAGTCACCTTGAGTATTTCTTCTTCTTGTGTACCAACATCCTCTTCTTTAGTTTTGGACATTTACTTTTGAAGTGCCCCAACCTTTTGCATTCATAGCAAGTTATTGTGTCTTTTTTAAGTTCGTTTTTATTCTTAGATTCTTGTTTTATGAACTTTTTAAATTTTATTGTTAGGAGTGTTAAGTCTATTGAATCTCGGATTTTGATGATGAAACTAATTTATTGTGGTTTATTATTTAACTATGTTTTGAGTTACGCAGGTCTACTATCGATCAGGATTAGACAGTTAATGCTGGAGGAATTAACGTTGCACCTGAAGTGATCATGTCAGGATTATTGGATGTCGAGCCGGAGGTTCGATCGACAATCGACAGAAGGATTCGTATGTCGGGCATTGGGCTAAGAAGAGCGTGTTGTGCCAAGGATATCGGGGTTGCGGAGGTCAACCACCGATTGGGCAATGGATCGCAAGAGAGGACGATGTGCTGAAGAATCAAACGAAGTGCCGACCAATGACATGCCGGGCAATTGAATGTCAATTCGCATTGTAATAACTGTTTAGATCGAAGTAGAATGTTTGTTTGTGTGTGTGCAGGATTAACTACAATAGCGATGAAGACGTAAAGTGAAACAAAGTACCGAAAGATAAGTGTGATGGATTGTTGAGAGTTTGAGAGTTCAATGAAAGTTCGAAGATTCGTTGGGAGTGTTGCCGGAACCGGCTGAGAACGAGTAGGGAGCTTGTCAAAGGGTTTTCGGAAGTTCACCGGAAGGTTCATCGGAAGTTCATGGAGTTTGCCAAGAAAGATCAGAGCTTGCCAATGAAGCTCGTTGGAACTCACCAAGATCATCGTGAAGTCCAGGAGCTTACCGGGAGTCCGCAGAATGGTTTCCGAGGGTTCGTCGAAAGACCACCAGAAGTTCGCTGAAAGCTCGCCGAAAGAAGTCTTGTCTTATGGACTTTGGAATAGCTTAAAAAATATCTTTAAAATTTATAGTTAGTAGATAATTTGGTTTAGGATTAGGTGTTAATCCTATAACCAAATTTGGGCCAATTCGGACTTCATTTAGATCGGTTTTATCTGAGTTTTCAGCTGAAACTACTCTGCTGAAATGACCTGGGCGGTGGTACCGCCTAGGCTGGGCGGTGGCACCGTCCAGTGGCCGAGAGCCAGGCGGTGGCACCACCTGGCTAGGGCAGTGGCACCGCCCAGCACCTGCGGGCACCAGTGGTGGCACCGCCCAGTACTACCAACACCGAGAAATTCAAAATGGTTCAAATTTTGGCTCCAAGTTTGGTCTCCAAATTTGAATCACTTTGAGGTCTATAAATACCCCACTCATTCAGAGTTTAGAGGGTGTCTAGAACTGAAAAAAAGAAGGGGGAAACTCTCTTTAAAGTGTGTCAAATCTTCCCTCTAAATCTTAAGAGTGTTTTAGTCCAAGAGAGGGGTAAGAGTGCTTGTAAGGGTTATCTCCTAAGCTCGTCAAAAGGAGAGATGCTGTGAGGGAGTTCATCCTCGCCCGTTGGAAGGAGGATAGCTAGTGGAAAGCTGGTGGCCTCAAGCAAAAGGAATTGGGAGTGGACGTAGGTCAGATGACCGAACCACTATAAAAATCTGGTTTGCATTTATGTTCTTGCTATTTACTTTGCTGCAAACCCTTTCCACTTAATTTGATGCTCCACTTCTCATCTCTGCAAACATTTTTAAGTTAGAGCTTTTCTTATATGATTCCACCGATATGGTTTTCATAATACGAAACGAAGTTTTTACCGTACGAAATTTTTGAAACTTGTTCAAATCGCTGAAAATTTATTGTTCCTTACTATTGCACTAATTCACCCCCCCCTCTTAGTATTGCTCGATCCCTAACAATTGGTATCAGAGCCATGTTATTTCTCATTCGGATTTACACCCGTAAGAAATGGCTCTTCATGGCTTTCAAGAGGGCTTTTCGGTTTTTCGTCCACCGTTCTTTAACAGTTCGGACTACACATATTGGAAAACTTGAATGAGAGTTTTCTTGATTTCTCTCGATTTAAACTTATGGAACATCGTTGAAAATGGATTTCAACTTCCCTCTAAACCGACGAACGAATGGTCATATTTGAAGAAAATATCATTTTCTTTAAATGCAAAGGCTATGAATGCCTTATTTTGTGCTTTAGACAAAAATGAGTTCAATCAGATTTCTACATGTAAAATAGCTTTTGACATTTGGTGAACTCTTGAAATCACGCACGAGGGAACTAGTAGAGTTAAAGACTCGAAAGTAAACCTCTTATTACATGATTTGAGCTCTTCTGAATGACACCAAGTGAAACTATCGGCGATATGTACACCCGTTTCATGAATGTCATTAATAGTTTGAAAAGTCTTAGTAAATCTTTTTCAAGTTTTGATTTAGTAAACAAGATTTTAAGATCCTTTCCAAAAGAGCGGGATCCAAAAGTAACAGCAATACAAGAAGTTAAAAATTAAAATGACTTATCTCTTGAAGAACTCATTGGGTCTTTAATGATTTATGAAATGGCTTTCTTGGAACATAATGAACTCGATAAACACATGGACCACCTTCTAAAGAACAGGAAGGATTTGACACTTCGGACTATGAAATGCCACTTGAGTGATGACTCAAGTGATGAGGACAATGAGAACTTTAAACTTCGAATACTAAATCTTAATAAGTTCATTAAACAAAAATCTAAAATAGATAATAAACTTGAATGGAGGAAGAGGCCAAAGAAGAAGAAGAAGGCTTGCAAAGAAGAATCAAGTAAAGAAGAGGCGAAATGGGCTTTGACGGTTTTCGACAATGAGGTAAGAAACTCACCCAAGTTGCTTTTACCTTATTTTGAAATTACATGATGCTTTTCATCAATGCTTAACTTAGTTAGTAGGATTTTTTTTTGGAAATTAAAATAAATTGTTTTTAAAAAAATTATGCTATGCTTTTCCTTTTAGCATTTTTGAAAAATTATAAAAATGATCATGAAAAACTATATTGTTAAAGTTTCATGTATGTTATGATTCAAAACTTTGAATGATTATGAATGATGATTGCTTTGTTTATGATTTCTATATCGTTTGTTGATGCATGGTTTAACACAAAAGTTAATTAGCATGATTTTGTTTAATAGGGTTAATCCATGATTGTGTACTTCGGTTTTCATGCAATGAGGATTTGAAGTAATGTTGATTTAAAAACATCTATCTTGGATTAATGTGTCTTAATCCTTCTTATGATGAAGTTTTTATATGATGCATATCTTCATGAAATCAATTGCAAAACTAAAAGACCTAACCCACAAATTTTCAAAATGAAAGAAATATGGTTTTGATGTTGCCTTGTGTTATATTTGGACTTAATGGTTTTCATGAAGAAAATTATTTTTCAGATTTTTAAAACAATGTATGATTTTAGTAAAAATTTGAGCATTGATCATCTTATTATAACAAATGAAAGAAAGAATTAAAATGACTTTGATGATGTATTATGAAAACATACTTAATGATTGTATCATACATGATGACTTGAAATCTCACATTCTGAAATAATACGTATGATGAATCTATGAATCTTAATGGTCTTGATAATGCTTTTGGTTTTAAAAATGATGCATGGTCTTATATAAAAATGTGAACATGTTTATATAAGATCAACCACATAAAATAAAACACAAAAGTTAATAATATTTTAATCATGATGTTTTATTTTTGATGTATTTGGTCTTAACGGTTTTTATAACGAAACTTACATCTTGCTTTAAAATGTTGATACATGCTCACATGTAATCAATTTATGGTGCTCTTATTAAAATTTTTGAATGAAAGATTTTGATGCATTTGATCTTGATGGGTTTAATGATAAACTTGTTTTTTGAATTTATATAATGATGGGTTCATACAAATATTTGAACATACCTTATAAAATCATCATTGATAATGATGAAATGAAAGTTTATTGTCATGCTTAATGATTTTATGATATCATGAGAATTTAAAGGTGTTATATCTTGATGACAAACTCATGTTTGGTCTTAAAAATTTGATGCTCATCTTTTGAAACATGAGTATACTTATATGAAACAAACAATTTAAAGTGAAACATATTATCATGAAAAATTTAATATCATATCTTGAAATAATGTGTTATATTTTTGTCTTGATGATTTTTATAATGAAGTTTACCTTTCGTTTTTTAAATACTTAATTTGATTTGGTATAAAAAGACAAAGGCATGCTTATATAAAATAAACGAAAATCACTAAAAGAGAAATGCGTGTTTATTGAACATCTCTCTTTCTCTAAAGTTTTTGATTTTCCATGTAAGACAAGTGATAAATTCATTTATGATATTTTGTGAATCACTTAAATTATGAATAAGATTTTGATAATGTGTTAAAAGAATCACTTAATGCTTTTCTTATCTTATCGAGATTAATGATTTCATAATATCTTAAGAATCTCATAAATTATAAAAGTGATTTCGATGAATTGATTATGAGTTGATAAATTGAACTAGAATGAGTTTTATTTATATCGAGATTTTGATAACTTGAGTTTTTCAAGACCTCTTACTTTATACTATGATTCTCCTATATTATTAAAGAGAAATCCAAATGAATGATAAGTTATTTTCTCTTGACTTATTGATACTCAACTTGAGAAAATGTGTTTTGAATGTTGAAATATTACATGTGTAATTTGAACATTTCTCTCATGTTTCAATACCACTTTGTATGCTTCATGACTTGATGATTGAAATATTGATGTAGACTATTGATGTATTACTTGTCATGATTAATGCAAATTGCTAGCATTTTGAATCTCGAAAATGATTTTGATTTGATTATGGGTTTCAAGTTGTCAAATTATTTTGAATGAGATATTTTCAAGTGAATCATGAACTCTCTCTTAAATTCTTGAGTTGAGATATTTTTTCTTATGCAAATTGAAATACTTTCCTCTGTGATTGCTTCCTTTTTTTTCATTTACTAAAGAGGAAAACAATTCAAGTCTTGATATATCGATAAGTGATACTTGAAATTATTTTTATGATTCATGATGAATTTAGATCTATCATGTATAAATCAAGTTGTTGCTTTTACTATCAAATGAATCGTGAGCCTTGACATCATATCTTTCATGATATAAAAATGACATGATTTCCTTACCTTGTATGCCTTTTGTGATGATTTGAACATTGATGTAAAACAAAATTTATATTCTTCCCTTTCCCTTTATTTCCTTCTTTAAAGACAAAAAGGGAAATAAAGCATGTTAACATCATTAATCATGACATGATTTTGATTTCTTGGAACTATATATTTGAGATTCTATTTATGAAATCATGATCGTGATGATTTGAAAACTCCTACATGTAAATCAAGATTTTTTTCATGACAAATATATATAAATTTTGTTTATTCATGAATTGATCTTTAATGACATGACTTCCTTGTGTGATGATTGAAAATTAATTTTCTTTATGATGAATCATTGAATCATGACTTGATCTATGAGAATGCTATTTTTTTTTATATATATCATGATTCTTGATTGTATACCCTTTATCATGAATTGAAAATTGATGATAAAGAAAGTATTTGTGAATCATGATTTTGATTTCTCGGAACTATATGTTTAGAATTTGTTTTAAAATCATGATCTTGATCTTGCTAAAATGAATGGTTATGAATCATGAATGATATCTTTTGATCCTTGTTGATTTTTCATATTGATATCTTTCATTACATGATATGATTGAATGATTGATTGATACAAATTTAAATGATGTGAAAAGTTGTTAAAAGGAAGAAAATAATCTAAATTTTGATATTTCAATATTTGATACTTGGAATATTTTAAAATGTGTTCTTGATGAGAATGGGTGAAATTGCTCTTTTTATCTCATGAATCTTCATCTTGATCTTGTTAAGAAAAATTTTAATGAACCATGAATCATATCTTTGGTATTCACGAATTAATCCTTATTGATATCTTTCATGAATTCTTTGAATCTATTGCCTTGAACTTTTGAATTGTGATGAATCAAAAATTTTTCTCCTATATGACTTCTTCTCCTATATGTCATGCTTTGAATATTGATGAAGATGTTTTATTGATGGAAGTTGATAAATGATATGAAAAGAGGATGCAAAAGAAAATCTTTGTATTTGATCCTCCTATTCTTTTTGATAAAAACAAAGGGGGAGAAGATTTATTGCTAGTTTGCAACTTCAATGAAAAATTTCCTAGCTCGATTATTGAAATGAAGGAACATCCTATCATGAACATTTTAAATGTTGCTAGCATGCTACAAAAGCAAAGTGCAAACTTGCTATGATGAATTGCAAGAAGCAAGTGATGGATTGCTATGCTTGGACATCCTTGAAAAACTTGCCATGATTGAATGTTGAATGTTGATGAAAATTTAGCTAGTATGATTGTAAAACTTGCATATCTTTTAAACTAGCTATGATGATTACTTCTCCTTTTTGTTGATGAAATAAGGGGAGAAGTAGATTGATGACTTCATGCATTGATTGAATATTTTATATATTTGCATGATGGATTGATGTATTCTCTTAACATGAGTGATGAATGTTGCTTGGATTTGGGATAATCCAAGTGTTCTATCAATGGCATATTGATAGGGGGAGTTTGGTTAAACTCTGGGGAATTAAGGTTAACTCCGTTAGTCATCAATTAGTTGTCATCATCAAAAAGGGGGAGATTATTGAATCTCAGATTTTGATGATGAAACTAATTGATTGTGGTTTATTGTTTAACTGCGTTTTGAGTTACGCAGGTCTACTATCAATCAGGATTAGACAGTTGATGCTGGAGGAATTGACGTTGCATCGGAAGTGATCATGTCAGGATATTAGATGTCGAGCTGGAGGTTCAGTCGACAATCGACAAAAGGCTTCGTACGTCGTGCATCGGGCTAAGAAGAGCGTGTTGTGCCAAGGATATCGGGGTTGTGGAGGTCAACCACCGATTGGGCAATGGATCGCAAGAGAGGATGATGTGCTGAAGAATCGGACGAAGCACCGACCAATGACGTGTCGGGCAATTGAATGTCAATTCGCGTTGTAATAACTATCTAGATCGAAGTAGAATGTTTGTTTGTATATGTGCAGGATTAACTACGATAGCGATGAAGATGTAAAGTGAAACAAAGTACCGGAAGACAAGTGTGATGGATCGTTGGGAGTTCGAGAGTTCGACAGAAGTCCGAAGATTCGTTGGGAGTGTTGCTGGAACCAGCCGAGAACGAGTAGGGAGCTTGCCGAAGGGTTTTTGGAAGTTCGTCGAAAGTTCACGGAGCTTGCCAAGAAAGATCAGAGCTTGCCAATGAAGCTCGTTGGAACTCTCCAAGATCATCATGAAGTCCGGGAGCTTACCGGGAGTCTGCAGAATGGTTTCCGAGGGTTCGTCGGAAGACCGCCGGAAGTTCGCTAAAAGCTCGCCGAAAGAAGTTTTGTCTTATGAACTTTGTAATAGCTTAAAAAATATCTTTAAAATTTATAGTTAGTATATAATTTGGTTTAGAATTAGGTGTTAATCCTATAAACTAAATTTGGGCCAATTTGAACTTCATTTGGTGAAATGACTTGGGCGATGGTACCGCCCAGGCTGGGCGATGGCACTGCCCAGTGGCCGAGAGCCGGGCGGTGGCACCACCTGGCTGGGGCGGTGGCACCACCCAGCACCCACGGGCACCAGCGGTAGCACCGCTAGATGGGTGGTGGCACCACCCAGTACTGCCAGCACCGGAAAATTCAAAATGGTTCAAATTTTGGCTCCAAGTTTGGGCTCCAAATTTGAATCACTTTGAGGCCTATAAATACCCCACTCATTCAGAGTTTAGAGGTTGTCTAGAACTGAAAAAAAAGAAGAGGGAAACTCTCTTGAAAGTGTGTCAAATCTTCCCTCTAAGTCTTAAGAGTGTTTTAGTCTAAGAGAGAGGTAAGAGTGCTTGTAAGGGTTATCTCCTAAGCCCGTCAAAAGGAGAGGTGCTGTGAGGGAGTTCATCCTCACCCGTTGGAAGGAGAATAGCTATTAGAAAGCCAATGGCCTCAAGCAAGAGGAATCGGGAGTAGACGCAGATCAGATGATCGAACCACTATAAAAATCTAGTTTGCATTTACGTTCTTGCTATTTACTGTGCTGTAAACCCTTTCCACTTAATTTGATGCTCTACTTCTCATCTCTACAAACATTTTTAAGTTAGAGCTTTTCTTATATGATTCCACCGATACGGTTTTCATAATACGAAATGAAGTTTTTACCGTACGAAGTTTCCAAAACTTGTTCAAATTGCTGAAAATTTATCGTTCCTTACTGCTACACTAGTCCCCGCCCCTCTTAGTGCCGCTCGATCCCTAACAAAGTCATCATCATTATTATCATCACTTGAGTTTTCACCCAAGCAATCTTCTTTGGTTCTAAGTGTTATATCTTTTTTATTCTTTCGATGGTTATTCTCATGTTCATCATGTGTCATAGGTCATTAAAGACCCGATAAGTTCTTTAAACAGAAAATTGTTCAAGTCCTTTGCTTTTTTTATTGTTGTTATTTTTGGATCCTAACTTTTTAGAAGGGATCTTAGAATTTTAGTAACAAGTGCAAGATTCAAAAAACTTTTACCAAGTGCTTTCAAACCATTGACAACATACATAAAATAGGTGTACATGTCTCCAATGGTTTCACTTGGTTTCATTTGAAATAACTCAAAACTATATATCAAAAGATTGATTTGAGACTCTTTAACTCTACTTGTGCCTTCATGTGTGACTTTGAGTATGTGTCAAATATCATATGCAGTTTTATAAATAGAAATACGATTAAATTTATTTTTGTTTAAAGCACAAAATAAAGTGCTTATCGCTTTAGCATTCCAAGAAAATAATTTTTTTCTCTAGATCATTCCATTCATTCATTGGTCTAGAGGATTTTTAAATATCATATTCTATAATATTCTATAAATCAAAGTCTATAGAATTTAGAAAAATCCTCATACGTGTAGTCTGTCCCATTGAACATAGGAGGACAAGTGATAGAGTAACCCTCTAGATTGCCGGCACAAGTCATCTCTCTTGAGTGTTAAACTGAACGAGAAAAATTTAGCTCTGATACTAATTGTTAGGACTATATCGACGCTAAGAGGGTGGGGTGAATTAGTACTTTCATAAAACTTTGACAATTTGAAAAACTTCTTTCCATGAAACCATATCAGAAATGATATTGAAAGTATGCTTGACTTAGAGTAAGTGTAATAAGTGTTGAATCTTAGATTTTGATGATAAAACTAATTGATTATGTTTTAATGATCTAATTATGTTTTGAGTCACGCAGGTCGACTCTCGATCAGAATTAGACAATTGACATAGGATGAATTAGTGTTGTGTCAAAAGATAACACATCAGGAGATTGGATGTCGAGCCAGAGGTCCAATCGATAATCAACAGAAGACTTCGGACAAAGATATCGGGCATCGGGCCAAGAAGAGTGGAGTTGCACCAAGGAGATCAGGATTGCGGAGGTCAACCACCAATTGGGCAATAGGCCGCAAGAGAGGATAATACATCGAAGAACTGAATGAAATGCCGACCAATGATGTGCCAGGCAATAGGATATTGATTCATGTTGTAATTGTCTAGATCAAAGTAGAGTTAAGACTTAATTAGTGTGCAGGATTAACTATAATAGCGATGAAGGCATAAAGTAAAATGAAGTGCCAGAGTCAAGTATGATTGAATTATTGGGAGTTCGAGAGTTTACCAGGATCCGAAGATTCATCTGGAGTGCTGCCGGAATTGGTCGAGAATGAGTCAGGAGCTTGCCAAATGGTTCATCGAAAGTTCACCGAAAAGATTTGTCGAAAGTTCGCGGAGCTCATCAAGAAAGATTGGAGCTTGCCAAAGGAGCTCATCGGAACTCGCCAAGATCATCATGAAGTCTAAAAGCTTGTCAGGAGTCCGCTGGAAGGAATCCAAGGGTTCGTAGAAAGACCGTCGGAAGTTCGCCAGAAGCTCCCTAGAGGAAGACTTAACGTGCCAAACTTTGTTTTAATTAAAAAATATCTTTAAATTTGTAGTTAGCATGTAATTAGGGTTAAGATTGGGAGGTAATCCCATTAACCTTGGTAGGGGTCAACTGGGCCCTAATTAAGGACTGTGTTGGGCCAAATGAAAGGCTCAAATAGTGCCCAAGTGCTACGTTAAGCAATGGCATTACTAGAAGGCTCAGTCTTCTAGATTAATCCTAGGCGATGGTACCGCCCAGTGTCAGTGTACCTAGGTGGTGGTACCGCCTAGTACACTGACAGTGGCAGTGTGCCAGGCGGTGGTACTACCCAACACTGGTGGTGGTACTGCCCAGCACTAGCGGTGGTACCGCCAGAACCTGGAAAACCCAAGATGGGAAGGTTTTTGGCTCTAAGTTTAAATCTATTTGGAGCCTATAAATACCCCTGTGTCAATGCCCAAGTGCCACGTCAGGCGATGACATCGCTAGAAGACTCTATCTTCTAGATTGAGCCTGGGTGGTGGTACCGCCTAGTATACTAATAGTGGCAGTGTACTAGGCGGTGATACTACCAAGCACTAATGGTGGTATTGCCCAGCACTGGCGGTGGTACCACCAAAACTTGGAAAACCCATGATGGGAAGGTTTTTGGCTCTAAATTTAAATCCATTTGGAGCCTATAAATAGCCCTCTCATCTTTAGGTTGAACACACAAGCACACATACTTTAAAAGTAAGAAAACTCTGTAAAAATCACTTGAGAAAACCCTCCTCTAGACTTGGATTGTTTTCAGCTTCAAGTGATGAGTGAGTGCTTGTAAGGGTTACCTCCTAAGCCCATCAAAAGGAGAGAGCACTATAAGGGAGTTTGTCTTCGTCCGTTGGAAGAAAGACAACTAGTGGAAAGCCAGTGGCCTCAAGTGAAGAGAAATCAGGAGTGGACGTAGGTCGGATGACCGAACCACTATAAAATCGGGTTTGCATTTACTTATTACAATTTACATTTCTGCAAACCATCCTTCTTTACTTGCTGCCCTACTTCTTCTTTAAACACTCTCAAGTTTAAGCACTTCCGATATGCTTTCAATCGAAAACTATTTTAATCGAAACATGGTTTTCATCATATGGGGTTTTCCAAAAACGCACAAACTTATCATATTTTACTACTGTACTAATTCACACCCCCCCTCTTAGTGCCGCTCTTGATTCTAACAGTTGGTATCAGAGCCCAGTATTTCTCTTTTGGATTCACACCTACGAGAAATATCTCTTTTCGGATTTCAAGAGGGTTTTTCGATCATTCGTCCTCCCTTCTTTAATGGGTCGGACTACACCTACAGGAAAACTCGAATGAGAGTTTTTTTACTTTCTTGAAACTTGGATTTATGAAATATTATTGAAAATCATTTTCAACTACCATCTAAATCGATGAATGAATGGTTGGATTTAGAGAAAAAATCTTTTTCTTTAAATGTAAATGCTATGAATGCCTTCTTTTGCTTTTTAGATAAAATCAAATTCAATCGGATTTCTACTTGTAAAATAGCTTTCGATATTGGGCACACTCTTAAAGTCACTCACAAGGGCACTAGTAGAGTCAAAGACTCGAAAGTAAATCTCTTAATGCATGATTTTGAGCTTTTCCGAATGACACCAAATGAGACTATCGGTGACATATACACCGTTTCATGGATGTCATCAATAGTTTGAAAAGTTTTAGTAAATCTTTTTTGAGTTTTGATCTCATTAACAAGATTTTAAGATCCCTTCCAAAGAGTTAGGATCCAAAAATAATGGCTATACAAGAGTCTAAAGACTTAAATATTTATTCACTCGAAGAACTAATCAGGTCTTTAATGACCTATGAAATGACTCTTGAACTTGATGAATATAAGAATCACCTTCCAAAGAATAGGAAGGATTTGACACTTCATACAAGAGAATGCCACTTGAGTGATGACTCAAGTGATGAGGACCATATTAAGGACATTGAACTTTTGACTAAAAATTTTAATAAGTTCATTAAACAAGAATTGAAAAACATAAATGAACTTAAAAAGAACACCAACTCTTTCTATAAATGTAAGAAATCAAAGAGCTCCAAAGACGAGTACACAAAAGTGAAGAAGAAGAAAGCGTGCAAAGAAGATGAAAACGCAAACTACGTTTTGACAGCCTTCAACTATAAGGTAAGCAACTCAACCAAAACCCCCTTGCTTTATGAAATTATATGATGTTTTTTTTATGAGTTGCATGATTTAGTTTGTAGGAAATAAAAAATTTATTTTCAAAAATTATATCATGCTTTTTATTTCTAGTATTTTTTAAAAGTAAAAATTAAAATGATAATTGCATGATTTATGAGAATGCTTGTACACCTAATAGGATTAATCCATGCATGTGTATCTTGATGTTTTATATTGCTTTTTGAATTTATAAAATGACGCATGATTTTGACATGACCCTTGATTTTTAACACAAAGCTAAAATCATGTAAGAAGGAAAATTCTTGTTATAACTAATAAAAATGAAAGAAAGAACATTAGAATTGAAATGATGCTTGATAAGTTTGACTATGTAATGAAAATGTTTGTATCATGCTTGATGATTTGAAGTAATAATCGTATGTTATGGATTAATGTGTTTGCGGCCTTAATCGCTTTCATGACATTTTTTTTTGGATGATGCATGATTTTGAACATTCCTATGTGTAATCAAATTGGTTGAAATGAAAATGCATTTTCTATTCTATTGAGATTAATGAACTCATTTCATGAATCTTGTGAATCTCATGAAAATAGTCATAATCAATGTTTTGAAAATAAATGTGTGTATCATATTTTTGGTCTTAATGATTTCTTTTGAAAGTTGCTTTTCGGATCTGTACGAGAAACATGAGCATACTCGTATGAAAATAACCAACTTAAAGTGAAACATATAAAAATTAGAAAATACACTATCATGATGTTTTATGTTTGATGTATTTGGTCTTGATGGTTTTTATGATGAACTTATGTCTTTATTTTAAATGTTGATACATGTTTTCATAAAAGACTTGAGCATGCTTGCATGTAATCAATCTATATTGCTCTTAATAAATTTTTTGAATGAAAGTTTTTAATATTGACTTCGGACTTATACGATAATGCATATTATGATTTATTTTATAATATCTTCCTTTCACTCTTGAATATGATACTCATTTTTATTAAAGACAAAGGCATGCTTACATGAAATAAATCATAAAAAGAAAATTCATATTTCTTGAAATTTTTCTCTCTAGAGTTTTACAATTTTTTGATAAAAGACAAATGATGAATCCATGTATGTTTTGATAATCTCGTGAATTTCTTGAATGTGATCTTGATGATGTGTTTAAAGTTGATGAATTGAACTAGAATGAGATTTTTCAAAATGATTCATGACTTCTAAACTTTTGGAATCACAACATTATTTTATTAGAATCATGACTTGTTGAGTAATGATAGCTTGAATGCATGAATCAATAATTTTTTACTCCTTACTTGAAATTTCTTTTTCATGATCTTGATATCTTGATATTTAATACTTGAAATTTTTTGAAATATGATATTGATGAGAATTCTTCTGCATGAAACATGTTCTCATATGATTTTTTTACGAATGAGATGATTTTAAATGAATCATGACTTGATATTGATATGTTTTGGATATATACCCTTTATCATAAATTGAAAATTGATACATATGAATCTTGATCTTGATCTTGCTAAAACGAAAGTTATGAATCATGAATGATATCTTTTGGTTTTGATCCTTGTTGAATTTTCATATTGATATCCCTCATGACATGATTTCTTTGCATTGTTGGCTTGTATGCATCATGTGATGATTGAAAGATTGATGTATATTTTTATTGATGCAATTTTAATGAAAAGTGGATGTAAAGAAATTTTTTATATCATTACTTCCTCCCTTCTTTTTGACAATGACTAAGGGGGAGAAGGAATTACTAGCTTGTGTATCACAAAGCAAAAATTGCTAGGTTGCACTCTTCAATGAAAAAGATTTGCTAGCTAGAACTTGCAAAGAAAGGTAAAGCTTGCACTTCTCAAAAAGAGAAGAAAGAAATTGCAAAGTTGCATTTTTTGTTAACTCATGAGCTTACATGTTTAAAGTGTCGTAAATTTTACAAAATCCCTAGCATACAAAGGAAGCAAAACTTGCTAACTTGCACTTCTCAAAAGAAGAGAGATCTTGCAATCTCAAGAGAAGAAAAAAGGCTATATTGCCTATCTTTAGAAGGAAAAGTGCAAACTTGCACATCTTTGAAATCTTGCATGATAATTGAATATCTTTAGAAGCACATTTGAACATCTTTGAAATCTTGCATGTTTAAAGTGATTGTATTTAGCTGGAATATTGTAAAAATTTACATATCTTTTACTTTTGCTAGATGTCACTTCTCCTTTTTGTTGATGACAAAGGGGGAGAAGTAGATTGATGATTTCATGCATTGTATTATTATTGAAATTATGATTTTGCATGAATATTTTTTATAACATGTTGCTTGGATTTGGCATAATCCAAGTGTTCTATCAATATGGCATATTGATAGGGGGAGTTTGTTGAAACTCCAGGGACTTAAGATTAACTCCGTCATCAATTAGTTGTTATCATCAAAAAGGGGAAGATTGTTGAATCTCGGATTTTGATGATGAAACTAATTGATTATATTTTAGTGATCTAATTGTATTTTGAGTCACGTAGGTCTACTCTTGATCAAGATTAGATAATTGACATAGGATGAATCAACGTTGCGCTGGATGAGAACACATCAGGAGATTGGACCTCGAGCCGGAGGTCCAGTTGACAATCAGCAAAAAGCTTCAGACAAAGATATCGGGCATTACGTCAAGAAAAGCGAAGTTATGCCAAAGAGATCGGGGATGCAGAGATCAACCGTCGATTAGGCAACAGGCTGTAAGAGAGGATGATGTGTCGAAGAACCGGATGAAGCACCGACCAATGACATGTCGGGCAACAGGATGTTGATTCATGTTGTAATTGTCTAGATCGAAGTAGAGTTAAGACTTAATTAGTGTGTAGAATTAACTATGATAGCGATGAAGGCATAAAGCAAAACGATGTGCCAGAGTCAAGTATGATGGAATCATTAGGAGTTCGAGAGTTCGCCAGGAGTCCAAAGATTCATAGGGAGTGCTATCGGAATTGACCGAGAATGAGTTGGGAGCTTGCCGAAGGATTCGTTAGAAGTTCGCAGAGCTCAACGAGAAAGATCAGAGCTTACCAAAGGAGCTTTTCAGAACTTGCCAAGATCATCGTAAAGTCTAGGAGCTTGCCGGGAGTCCGTTGGAAGGAATCCGAGGGTTCATCGGAAGACCGTCGAAAGTTCACCGGAAGTTCACCGGAAGCTCACCGGAGGAAGACTTGACGTGCCAGACTTTATTTTACTTAGAAAATATCTTTAAATCCATAATTAGTACATAATTAGAGTTAAAATTGGGAGACAATTCCATTAATCCTAGTTGGGGCCAACTGGACCCTAATTCGGGCTGTGTTAGGCCAAATGAAAGGCCCAAACGATGCCTAAGTGCCATGTCAGGCGGTAGCACTGCTAGAAGGCTTAATCTTCTGGACTGAGTCTAGGCGGTGGTACGACATAGTGTTAGTGTACCTGGGCGATGGTACCACCTAGTACACTAACAGTGGTAGTGTGCCAAGCGGTGGTACCGCCTAGTACACTGACAATGGCAGTGTGCCAAGTGGTGGTACTGCCCAGCACTGGTGGTGGTACTACCTATCACTAGTGGTGGTACTGCTAGAACTCGAAAAACCTCAGATAGGAAGGTTTTTGACTCTAAGTTTAAATCCATTTGGAGCCTATATATACCCCTCTCATCCCTAAGTTGAACACACAAACACACATACTTTAAAAGTGAGAAAACTCTATAAAAATCACTTGAGAAAACCCTCCTCTAGACTTAGATTACTTTTAGCTTTAAGTGAGGAGTGAGTGCTTGTAAGGGTTACCTCCTAAGCCCGTCAAAAGGAGAGAGTATTGTAAGGGAGTTTGTCTTCGCCCGTTAGAAGGAAGACAACTAGTGGAACGTTGGTGGCCTTAAGTGAAGAGGAATTGGGAGTGGATGTAGGTCGGATGACCGAACCACTATAAAATTGTATTTGTATTTACTTATTATAATTTACATTTCTGCAAACCATCCTTCTTTACTCACTACCCTACTTCTTCTCTAAACACTCTCAGGTTTAAGCACTTCTGATACGCTTTCAATCGAAAATGGTTTTAATTGAAACATGGTTTTTATCATACGGTATTTTTTGAAAATGCACAAACTTATCATATTTTACTGCTGCACTAATTCATCCCCCCTCTTAGTGCCGCTCTTGATCCTAGCAATAAATAATTAAAATAGAAAACAATAGTAATGAAGAACATAAAGAAAGTGCACACCAAATTTAACCTACGTCTACTCCTGATTCTTCTTCCGTCAAGGCCATAGCCATTCACCAACGATCTTCTTTCAATGGACGAAAACCAATTATCATTTTTACAACTCTTTTCTCCTTTTCACAAGTTTAAGAGATGACCTTTACAAGTCTCACACCTCTCTTAGAATAAGCCCAAAATTTAAAGAGGAGGAGGGGGACACTTACCATTTTTCATAATCTTAAAACTCAGAATCTCAAGGCTTTTTATTTTCTTTTCATGCTTCTTTAAGCAAGAAAGAGTGGGGTATTTATAGGCTCTAAATGGCTTAAAAAATAAAGCCAAAATTTAAATTTTTGAGTCTTCCGGATATGGACAACACCATTGCTTGCACAGGCCAGTACCACTGCCTGCAGCATTAATTATTGGTAATACCACCACTCAGTATGGGCAGTACCATCGCTTGCAGACTGACACTAAGCGGTACCACTACTTAGTCTGGGTGGTACCATTGCCTGTAATCTAGAAAAGTATGCTTTTGACTTTTTTATCTCATAGGCAATTCCATTGCTAGTTTGGTGATGCCACCGCCTGACCAAATCTATGGGTCATTGAATGGGCTTCTCAATAAGCCCAAATTAGTTCCAGTTCAGGCCCAATGGGCTCCTAATTAAGTTAGTGAGGTTATATCTAAAACTAACACAATTTAAGACCTAACTATGATAATTAAGACCTAAACAATTGCAAGACACAAATCTAAGTTGTTTGGCATGTCATTGGTTCATCTGAGCTCTCGATAAACTTTCGACATGTCGTCCGAACCTTCGGCGTATCACCCGATCAATCGGTATGTTGACTCCCGCAACATCCGATCTTAGCACAATGTCTAATTCTTCCGACCCGATGCTCGATTTCTGATTTGGCTCAATGTCTGATTCTTTTTATTTTAATTATTTTGCATTTTCTGATAGAAGTTAGTCCTGCATCACTTATCACATCACAGATTTGATCGTAAACTCATCAATTAATTCCATCATCAAAATCTGAGATTCAATAGTAATTGCTCATAATAGATATTAGATTTTGTTAGTTAATCATATTATTCATAGAAATCTGACCTTAACACATGCCAATCAATGGTGCATCCATATAAAGATAAGATTATTATTGGGTAGCATGTGGCATCTATGTAAAGATAAGATTATTATTGGGTAGCATGTGACATTGGTGACTAAAATAGTGGCACATCAATTGTATATGACATTAATGTGTTAGCCATATCATATCCACTATAACATATGCCCCCCATTTCTCAAGCCAAGGAGTATCATGAATTAGGGTGAGGAAGTATTGTTCACTTAAAGTTTGCTAGTACAAGAGAATAGGGGACATACTAAATTTCCCATGAAGTTGGCATGAGTCAATTTGCTTGACCTAGTCTACTTTACTCAGTTCTTTCATCAAGCTCATTACCAATCCAATATACTAGTGATAGCAACAAAGTAGAAGAGCACCGCTAGTTGTAACGGCACGGTTAAGTGCATCAAGCAAGTGGTGATGGCACAGTTCTGATGATTACTAAAGTCCTACATGAGCATCGAAGATCTAAGTCTTCAATAAATAATGGTGTGCTGGTTTAGGAAAGCCAAGGATGATGATGTGCTAAGGATTAAGAAGTTGTGCTAAGTAGCACACTGTGGGTTGAATGACTGGAAGTGAAGGCACATGAAGGGTCATAGGGTTAAGAGTGGAGATGTGGTAGGTTCAAGTTGTTAGTTATAGGTGCCCTACAAGCCAATCACATGAATGATGACACCTATAACATGCTATATTAATCTTTTTACTTATAATTACTGATATTTTCTCATATTATCTGTACGTATATTATGATGTCATTGAATCTGTGTAATGGAAATCGGATCGTGATGAGATCACGATAATGAGATTGATTCATCTTTAAACATAGACCCTAAATAATCCTAGTCATAGGTTACTCGAGAGAGACATCGAGATAACTAGACAAACTAGTGTATTGTATGCCTGTCCATATGATGGAAGTGGTTAGTCTCATAGCTACTCGTGTTGGGACACTAAGGATACAGTGTAGTTGTTCATTAGAGAATAAGTTCACTGATTGATCCACTTATGGAATGCTGGATAGTTAATGATATCTGTTATCAGGCAGCGATTCCGTAGTCTCAATAGTGTATCTAGCCCTTAGACTTGAGACACCAAGGATGTCCTGTATGAGTACTCCACTCTTTGATACTGTACTTATAGGTTTAGAAGTTTTAGATCTAGTATAGCTACTAGTTATTGGGAGTGATAGCCAACCTTACAAAGGAAATTGAGTACTAATAGAGGATCATCCACTCTCAGTATCATAAGAGGAATATCTCATATGTTCTTCCTCAGGCAAATCCCTAGCCAGGGTCATTCGGATTGAGAGAGAAAGAGTTCTCCGAGAGAATCCGATTAGAGCGAGACTCGAGTGAAAACTGTATGGGCCTGACAGTACCATGCCCGATATAGTCTCTAGGATATTAGATGGATAAGGGATTATAGGTACATGGTAACTGAGGATAGATAGGTCCAAAGGATTAGATTCCCTTGTATCGTTTGGCGACTACGGCGTAGTGGCCTAGTACACCCATAATCAATGAGTCGAGTGAATTATTATGGAAATAATAATTCACTAAGTCAGAAGGAGTTCTAATAGGTATGACTCACGGCCAGCTCAATATTAGGCCTCACACATATATTGTAGGTGTTGTGACAAGTAGAGGTTCGGATATAAGATATCCGTCGGAGCCCCTATCTTATTGGATATCCAATAAGCCCATGAATTATTGGATCCCATGGATGAGATCCAATAAGAGCTAATAAGAGATTATTGGATAGAAACCTATTAATCTAAGAGGCTTGGGTAATTGGATGGAAATCCAATACCCAATAAGGCAAGATCTATTAGGGTTAACATGGGTCCTCTATAAATAGAAGGAAACCAAAGGTTATAGGTTAGGGTTTTCTTAGTAGCCACCTCCTATTCTCCTCTTCCTAGAGAAGAGCATCTTCACAGCCCCTGCTGTGTGGATCATCGCCAGAGAGGAAGACGCTTGACCTTCTTCATCCTTCCCTATGGATCTATAGGAATCTAAAGGATATACGATCTCCCTAGGTATTATCTTTTCATATATGCAGTTTTTAATTATTGTTCTTTTGCTACATATGTGATGTCACCCCTAGATTTCCCAACAGTGGTATCAAAGCTAAGTTGTTCATGCGAAAATAAGATTTTAAACATGTGTGTTATGATTTAGAGGGGCTTTTGTCATCAAAATAGTTGACGCAAAAGTGAAAAAAGGATAGCAACTGTTATTGCCCTTGCTGCCCTCGTAGATGGCTAGCAGCCATCTACATATAGGCGACAGGTGGCAGGCGGCCTATGGGCAGACAGTCGAAGTGGTAGGCGGCCTGCGGGGCAGTCGAAGTGCTAGCGGCCTGTTGGTCAGAGGCAAACAGCACCTGCGGGCGACACCCATAGGCTGCCTGAGTAAGCGATGTAAGTGATTGGGCTCACTGGTTTGGGCTTGATCATATTAGGATGTGGTTCATGATCATTTGGTGTGATTGCTCATGTGATATATGATTGCTTATACACCTACTAGATATATATATATATATATATATATATATATATATATATTTACATGCAATGTAGATATATATTAAATATATATGTGTGTGATACATCATATTAAGAGATTGAATAAAAAAATTTCTCTCTCAATAATATTAAGTCGGTAAACGTAAGGCAATTAGATTGACCCATGTGGTCTTCCATCATTATAGATAGGAACTGATTCCTAGTGTAGGTTGAGTTGGTCGAGTCCCTTAAGGCTCACTTATATCGTGATCTACTATTTTTTTTATGACATAGATATTGGGAAATCCTTCAGGGGAGCGACATCACATGCGCAGCGGAAGAACAGAAAATAGAAACCTAGATTTCCCGTAGAAAGTTTCTGTCGTCATGCGAAGATCGGTGCGTCAAAAAATAAATCCGCAAAACTACACATGTAAAAGAATATACCTAGGGAGATTGTATATCCCTGAATTCCTGCAAATCTGTAGGAGAGGATGAAGGATGTCAAGCATCCTCTCTAGTGGTATCCACATGGCAGGGATTACAACGATGCACCTCTCTCTCTAGAGAGAGGAGAACAGGAGGTGGCTACCAAAAGAAACCCCCAGCCTATAGAGCTTTGGTTCCGTCCTATTTATAGAGGCCCCCTGAAAACCCTAATGTATCTTTTGCCCTATTGGGTATTGGATCTCCATCCAATTACCCAAGCCTATAGAGCTTTGGTTCCCTCTTATTTATAGAGGCCCCCTGAAAACCCTAATGGATCTTTTGCCCTATTGGGTATTAGAACTCCATCCAATTACCCAAGCCTCTTGGATTAGTGGGTCTTTACCCAATAATCTCTTATTAGCAATTATTAGATCTCATCTCAGGATCCAATAATTCAGGGGCTTAATGGATATCCAATAAGATAGGGGGTTCAGCGGATATCTCATATCCGAACCTCTACTCGTCCCAACACCTACCATATGTGTGTGACCCTCTAGGCCCAATATCGAGCTGGCCATGAGTCATACTTGTCAGAACTCCTTTTGACTTAGTGAATTATTATCTCTATAATAATTCACCCAACTCATCGACTATGGACGTACCAGGCCACTACGCCGCGCCCCTAGACAATACAGGGGAATCCAATCCTTTGGACCTATCTGTCCTCAATTATCATGTATCTATAGTCCCTCGTCCATCCAATATCCCAGAGACCCTATACCAGGCATGGTGCTGTCAGGCCTATACAGTCTCTCCTCGAGTCTTGCTCTTGTCTGATTCTCCTGAGAGAACTCTTTTCTCTCAATCCGAATAACCTTGGCCAAGGATTTGTTCGAGCAAGAACACATGGGATATTCCTCTCATGATACCAAGAGCGGATGATCCTCTATTGACACTCAATAGCCCTCGTAAGGTTGGCTACCACTCCCAATAACCGGCTGTACTAGATCTGAAACTTTCCAAACCTATACGTCTGGTATCAAAGAGTGGAGTACTCATACAGGACATCCTTGGTGTCTTAAGTCTAAGGACTAGATACACTACTGGGACTACGGAATCGTTGTCTGACGTGAGGTATCAATAACCATCCAACATTCCATAGGCGGATCAATCAGTGAACTCATTCCCTAATGAGCACCTGTACTGTACTCTTAGTGTCCCCACACGAGTAGCTATGAGACTAGCTACCTCCATCATATGGACGGGTATACAATACATCAGTCTATCCGGTTATCTTGATGTCCTTCTCGAGTAACCTATGACCAGGATAATTCAAGGTCTGTGTTTAAAGGTGAATCGATCTCATTATCATGATCTCATCACAATCCGATTCCCATTGCACAGATCCAAGGACATCATAATATATGCAACACCAAGATAAAGTGATAAAACACCTAATAATAAGCAGAGAGAAAAAGTGCATATCAAGTCACAAGTGCCATCACTCATGTGATTAGCTTGCAGGGCACATATCAAGTCACCCGCGGGCTAGCGTCGCAGAGGCACCGGTGCTGGGCACTCCGCCCGCGAGGCAACGACGGCGCCGCTGCCCTCCCCGCGCGCAAGGGGCGCCGCCGGTAGGGTGGCGACGGCCGCAGGCACAGTAAGGGTGATGGATTAGGGTTTTAGGGCAAAAGATAGTTTTACCCCTCGAAATTTCAGAAATTCTAGATTCTGTCCCTTTTGACAAAATTATCAAAATACCCTTTTGGTCGAATTACCAAAATACCCCTAGGAATTCAAAAATTCCCTTTATGTCCCTGATTTCAAAATAAATAAATATATTAATTAAATAGTTTAATTAACTATTATTTTTTTTATTTCGTAGTCCTATAAAATAACATATACATGTGATGTATGATGTGACAGATAATCATGGACTTATGATGTGATGTGTGTACATGTGATTATTATTATTGGGGCCTGCGAGCCTCTATTCTTTTTTCATTTATTGTCGGGCTTGTGTGCTTGTAATTATATTATAATTACATGAGGAGACGCAGTGGTAGCGTGACTCACAAGGCCGAGACGGACGATCCAATGCATGGAGATGTGTTGAGATGCCGACGGATCCGACGAAATGAGATGAACGATCACAAGGCATAGAGATGCACCGAAGTACACATAGATCTTGATGTGAGTGATTGGGCCCACTGGCTCGGGCCTGATCACATTAGGATATGGTCCATGATCATCGGTGTGATGTGTGATTAGATATACACCTACTAGATATGTATATATATATTTGCATACGATATAGATATATATATATATATTAAATACATGTGTGTGTGACACATTATGTTAGGAGACCAAATCAAAAATCCTCTCCATTAATAATATTAAGTCGGTAAACGTGAGGCAATTAGATTGACCCATGTGACCTTCCATTGTTATAGGTAGGAACCGATTCCTGGTGTAGGTTGAGTTGGTCGAGTCCCTCGAGACTCACCTATATTGTGTCTCGCTATCTTATCTGCGACATAGAGGTGTCACCGGTGACCTGAGGACATGGTATACTTGGTCGAGTCCCTCGAGAGTATATCACCGAATCAGACTCATCTTGTAATGATGGTGATGACTTAACCGAACATCATGGTTGGTCGAGTCTCTCGAGGCCATGGTGGTTCGGAGGCCGAACAGAACGGGAATCACAGGGAGTTGTGATTGGCAAGAGTTGCCTACCTTTATGGGCTTAACGTGATTGGTCGAGTCACTCGAAGTTACGTTAAGACGCCGATTGGATCCCGATCTCCACTAGAGATCCACCGAGGGTCTCCGATTCACATACTGGAGGGTGTTGTATGTCTCACAAAAAATTAATAGGAGTACACTAAGATAGAAGTCCTTATCTTAACTGTTTAATTTTTACAAAGTCTGCATGTTATTTATTTCTGCTACATCTTTAATTTCAAAAAATGTCACTTTCAAATCCTTTACATGGCATACCTGATGCCAACCGTCTCACTGGTCCAAATTATATGGATTGGCTTCGCAATCTGAGAATCATTCTCACGTGAAGAAAATCACATACGTCCTTGATATAGTGATCCCTACGCCCGATGAAGTGGCAAGCGAGGATGAGATCGCTCGTTATGTGAAGTACATAGATGATTCCACTCTTGCTCAGTGTTATATGTTAGCCTCTATGACTACTGAGTTATAGAGGCAACATGAAAATATGGATGCTAATTCCATACTCCTGCATCTCCGCAAACTGTTTGAGGAACATAAAAGAACTCAGCGATATGAGATATCAAAGAGTCTTTTCTGTGCCCGGATGACTAAGGGGACACCAGTTCAGAACCATGTCCTTAAGATGATTGAGTGGATCGAGAAACTCACAGGTCTAGGAATGGTCCTAGAGGATAACCTGTGTGTGGATCTTGTGCTTCAGTCCCTGCCAGATTCCTTTTGCTCAGTTCATAATGAATTTTAATATGAACAAACTTAAGGTGACCCTCCTAGAGCTCCTCAATATGTTGAGAGAAGCATAGAACACCATCAAGAAAGAGAAGCTGGTTCTCTACACTGGTGAGACCAGAAAGAAAAGGAAGGCTGAGAAGACCCTTAAGAAGGGCAAGGGCAAGGGTAAAATGGATAAGGCAAAGGTTGCCAAGAAAGACCCAACAAAGGACAAAGGCCAGTGCTTCCACTGCAGCAAAGATGGGCACTGGAAGACGAACTGTAAAGAGTACCTTGCAGAAAGGGTGAAACAGAAGCTTGGAGAAGCTTTAGGTACATTCATGATCAATCTCCATTTGTCAGAATCTTATGATAACACATAGGTATTAGATACCGGGAGTGCTTATCATATCTGTAATTCGTTGCAGGTTCTGGTAGGACCTAGGAGATTGAAGAGAGGCGAGATGAACCTTAAGATGGGCAATGGAGCAAAGGTTGCTGCAATGGCTATTGGCAAGGTTACTTTACATCTACCTGGTGGAGCTATTATTGCATTAGATGCATGCTATTATGTTCCTTCTATTATCAAAAATATTATTTCCATTTCATGTTTGACAGTTAGTGGATATAAATTAGTTTTTGAGAACAATGGTTGTTCAATAATATTAGATGATCAGATCATCACAAGAGAAATATTGTATAATGGTTTATTTATGCTAGATATAGCTTCACATATCATGAGTGTAAGTGAGTCTAAGAGGAAATGAGAAGAGGTGAACAATGCATATCCCTGGCATTGTAGGCTAAGTCACATCCACGAGGGAGGGATTCAAAAGTTACTAAAAGATGGATATCTAGATCCATTTGACTATGAGTCATATGCGACATGTGAACCTTGCCTTCGGGGAAAGATAATTAACTCTCCATTTAGTAGAACTGGAGGGAGAGCCACTGAGTTACTAGAACTCATACATACGGATGTATGCGGTCCCATGTCGACTCATGCCATATGTGGTTACTCCTACTTCATTACTTTCACTGATGATTTCTCAAGATATGGACATATGTACTTGATGAAGTACAAGTCTGAAGTTTTTGAAAAATTCAGGGAATATAAAAATAAAGTGGAGAACCAAACAGGAAAGAGTATTAAAATCCTTCGATCAGATCGAGGAGGTGAGTACTTGAGTGCAAAGTTCACCTAGTTCCTCAAAAACTATGGGATCTTATCCCAATGGATATCTCCTTATACACCACAACTTAATGGTGTATCAGAAAGAAGGAATCGCACACTATTAGACATGGTGCATTCCATGATGTGTTTCGCTGACCTACCTATCTCATTCTAGGGATATGTCCTAGAGACCATAGCTTACCTTCTAAATAGAATTCCAACCAAGTTAGTGATATCTACTCCATATGAGATATGGAATGGGAAGATGCCTGATCTTAAGATTGTTAAGATTTGGGGCTGCCCTGACCACATTAAGAGACACAACCCTGACAAGTTGGAATCCAGAATGGAATAGTGCAAGTTCGTGGGATACCCCAAGGAAACTTGTGGGTATTATTTCTA
This sequence comes from Musa beccarii, assembly GCA_024322285.1. Classification (NCBI taxonomy): domain Eukaryota; kingdom Viridiplantae; phylum Streptophyta; class Magnoliopsida; order Zingiberales; family Musaceae; genus Musa; species Musa beccarii. The sequence goes on from CM044402.1 coordinate 23,681,945, forward strand.
TCACCCTGAGGACCAAAAGGTTTTTGTAGCCAAGAGAGCAGTGTTCCTTAATAAGGAACACATTCTTGGTGGAGATAGTGGGAGCATGAAAGAGTTGAGCGAGATTGGAGAACCTAGCTTAAGTACCATTCCACAGCAAGAGTCTGTTCAAGTACCTAGCACATAAGTTCCAACTTTACATAGGTCCGATAGAGTATCCCATCCTCCTGAGAGATATGTGGGAGATATCAGAAGAGAGGATGTTGAGGATATTGATCCTCAAACCTACGAGGAGGCTATTATAAGCATAGACTCTGAGAAATGGCAAGAAGCTATGAATTCAGAAATGAATTCCATGTACTTTAACAAGGTTTGGAACTTAGTTAATGCACTCGAGGGTATTGTACCCATTGGCTACAAGTGGATCTTCAAAAAGAAGATTGGAGTAGATGGAAAGATCGAGACCTTTAAAGTAAGGCTAGTGGCTAAGGGGTATCGTCAAAGGCAAGATGATGACTATGACGAAACTTTCTCATCTGTAGCCATGCTAAAATCTATTCGAATTCTATTGGCTATTGCAGCATACTATGATTATGAGATCTGGCAGATGGACGTTAAAATCACATTTCTCAATAGTAACCTCGAGGAGGAGGTGTATATGATACAGCCTGAGGGATTCGTATCCAAGGATAACCTAGATGAGGTGTGCAGGTTGCTTAGGTCCATTTATGGATTGAAGCAAGCTTCCCAAAGTTGGAACATAAGAATTGATTAGGCGATCAGATCTTATGAATTCGTTAAGAACAAAGATGAGCCTTGTGTGTACAAGAAAGTAAGTGGAAGCACTATCACCTTTTTGGTATTATATGTGGATGACATCCTGATCATTAGGAATGATGTAGGAATGCTCTCCACAGTAAAGACTTGGTTATCTAGGCACTTTTCCATGAAGGACTTAGGGGAAGCATCCTGCATATTATGGATACGAATCTATAGAGATAGATCCAAGAGGATGCTTGGCTTAACTCAATCCAGGTACATAGACACCATTGTCAAAAGGTTTGGCATGGAAAATTCTAAGAGAGGTCTCATACCAATGAGACATGGAATATCACTTTCTAGGAGTATGTCCCCAAAGACTCCTAAAGAAAGGGTACACATGGATATGATACCATATACATCAGCGATAGGATCTATCATATATGCTATGCTATGTACCAGGCCTGATATAGCGCATGCTCTGAGTGTCACGAGTAAATATCAGGCAGATCCAGGCTTGGAGCACTGGAAAGCATTAAAAAGTATCGTTAAGTACTTGAGAAGGACTAAGGATTTTTACTAGTATATGGAGGTAGTAGCCTCAAGGTTGAGGGCTACACAGACTTGAGCTTCCAGTCCAATGTCGATGATAACAAGTCTAATTTAGGGTATGTGTTCACCCTAAATGGAGGAGCAGTAACTGGAAGAGTTCCAAGTAAGACACTACTATTGACTCGACCACAGAGGTGGAATACATTGCTGCAGCATAAGCAGCAAAGGAGGGAGTCTGGATAAAGAAGTTCATCACAGACCTAGGGGTCGTCCCGAGTAGCGAGGAGCTAATTCTTTTATATTGTGACAAATATGGGGTGATTACTCAAATAAGGGAACCCAGGTCTTATCAGAAGTGTTCTAAGGAGGTTTCACTTGATAAGAGAGATTATTGCTAGAAAAGATGTAGCAATGGAAAGAGTTCCATTCGAAGATAACATTACAGATCCATTGACAAAGCCATTGACTCAGATTATCTTTGAGTGTCATAGAGGTCTGATGAGGATCAGACATGTTGGTGATTGACTTTAGGTCAAGTGGAAGATTGCTAGTCATATGTGCCCTGCAAGCCAAACACATGAGTGATGGCACTTGTGACTTGATATGTACTTTTTCTCTTTGCTTATTATTAGGCATTTTATCATTTTATCTTGCATGTTGCATATATTGTGATATCCCTGGATCTGTGCAATGGGAATCGGATCGTGATGAGATCACGATAATAAGACTGATTCACCTTTAAACACAGACCCTGAATTATCTTGATCATAGGTTACTCGAGAAGGACATCGAGATAATGGAAAGTTGACTAACTATCCATTTAGTAGAAGTGGAGAGAGAGTCACTGAGTTGTTGGGACTCATACATAGTGATGTATGTGGTCCTATGTCAACTCAAGCCATAGGTAGTTATTCCTACTTCATTATTTTCACTGATGATTATCTAGGTACGAACACGTATATTTGATGAAGTACAAGTCTGAAGCCTTCAAGAAATTTAGAGAATATAAGAATGAAGTAGAGAACCAGACTAGAAAGAGTATCAAGACTCTTCGATCATATCAAGGAGGTAAGTATTTGAGTACAGAGTTCACCTAGTTCCTCAAAGACCATGGGATTATGTCCCAATGGACACCTCCTTATACACCCTAGCTCAATGGTGTATCCAAAAGGAGGAATCACATACTATTAGACATTGTGCGGTCCATGATGAATTTTGCCAATCTACCTATCTCATTATGGGGATATGTCCTAGAGTCCGCAGCTTACCTTCTGAACAGAGTTTCAACTAAGTTGGTAGTGTCTACACCATATGAGATATGAATAGGGAAGAAGCCCAATCTTAAGGTTGTTAAGATTTGGGGCTTCCCTACCCACATTAAGAGACACAATCCCAATAAATTGGAATTCAAGGTGGAATGGTGCAAGTTTATGAGATACCCTAAGGAAACTTGTAGGTATTATTTCTATCACCACAAGGACCAAAATGTCTTTGTAGCCAAGATAGTAGTGTTTCTTGAGAATGTTCACATTCTTGGTGGAGATAGTGGGAGCATAATAGAGTTGAGCAAGATTATAGAAGCTAGCTCAAGCACCATTCTACAGCCAAAGTCTATTTAGATACATAGCACATAAGTTCTAACTTCACATAGATTTAAAAGAGTATTCCATCCTCTTGAGAGATATGTGAGATATATCAGAGGAGAGGATATTGAGAATATTGATCCTTAGACCTACGATGATGCTATTACGAGTATAAACTCTGGGAAGTGCTAGTTATAGGTGCCCTACAAGCCAATCACGTGAGTGATGGCACCTGTAACATGCTATATCAATCTCGTTGCTTATGATTATTGGTATTTTCTCACATTATTCATATGTATATTGTGATGTCCTTGGATTTGTGTAATGGGAATCGGATTATGATGAGATTAAGATAATGAGATCGATTTACCTTTAAACACAGACCCTAAATAATCTCGATCATAGGTTACTCGAGAGGGATATTGAGATAACTGGACAGACTGGTGTGTTGTATACCCATCCATATAATGGAGGTGGCTGGTCTCATAGCTACTCGTGTGGGGACACTAAAGATACAGTACAAGTGCTCATTGGAGAATGAGTTCACTGATTGATCCGCTTACAGAATACTAGATGGTTATTGATACCTCACGTCAAACAATGATTCTATAGTCTTAGTAGTATATCTGGTCTTCAGACTTGAGATACCAAAGATGCCTTGTATAAGTACTGCATTCTTTGACGTCGGACTTATAGGTTTAGAAAGTTTTAGATCTAGTACAACCAGTTCTCGGGAATGGTAGCCAACCTTATGAAGGCTATTGAATATCAATAGAGGATCATCCACTCTTAGTATCATGAGAAGAATATCCCATGTATTCTTGCTTAGGCAAATCCCTAGGCATGGTTATTTGGATTAAGAGAGAGAGTTCTCTAGGAGAATCCGATTAGAGTGAGACTTGATTGGAAACTGTATGGGCTTGATAGTACCATGCTCGATATATGATCTCTGGGATATTAGATGGATGAGGGACTATAGATAGATGGTAAGTGAGGATAGATATGTCCAAATGATTGGATTTTCCTATATCGTCTAGGGACTACAGTGTAGTGGCCTAGTACGTCCGCAGTCGATGAGTCGAGTGAATTATTATAGAGATAATAATTCACTGAGTCAGAAGGAGTTCTGATAAGTATGACTCATGGCTAGCTTGATATTGGGCTAAAGGGTCACACACATACGGTAGGTATTATGACAAGTAGAGGTTCGGATATGAGATATCCGTCGGAGCCCCTATCTTATTGGATATCCAATAAGTCCCTGTATTATTAGATCCCATGGATGAGATCCAATAAGAGCTAGATTATTGGGTCGAGACCCATTAATCTAAGAGGCTTGGATACTTGGATAGAGATCCAATACCCAATAGGGCTAGATCTATTAGGGTTGACAAGGGGCCTCTATAAATAGGAGGGAACCAAAGGCCCATAGGCTGGGGTTTTTTCTTGGTGGCCACCTCTTATTCTCCTCTCTATAGAGAGGAGCATCATCGTAGTCCCTGCCATATGGATATTATTGAGTCTCAAATTTTAATGATAAAACTAATTGATTATGTTTTATTATCTAATTATGTTTTAAGTCATACAGGCCTATTCGATCAGAATTATACAGTTGACACAAGATAAATCAATGTTGCGCTGGAGAAAATCACGTCAGGATATTGAACGTCGAGCCAGAGGTCCAATCGACAATTGGCAGAAGGCTTCGGACATTGAGCATTGGGCCAAGAAGTGTGGTACTGTGCCAAGGAGATCGAGGTTGCAGAGGTCAACCATCGATTAGGCAACAGGCCACAAGAGAGGATGGTGTGCCAAAAAACTGGACAAAGCGCGACCAATGATATGCCGGGTAACAGGATATTGATTCATGTAACAATTGTCTAGATCAAAGTAGGATTAAAATTTACTTAGTGTGTAGGATTAACTACGATAATAATGAAGGCATAAAGAGAAACAAAGTGCTAGAGTCAAGTCCAATAGAATCATTGGGAGTTCAAGAGTTCGACGGAAGTCCGAAGATTCATCGCGAGTGCTGCAAGAACTAGCCGAGAATGAGTAGGGAGCTTGCCGAAGGACTTTTAGAAGTTCACCGGAAAGATTCGTCGAAAGTTCACGGAGCTCACCGAGAAAGATTGGAGCTTTTCAAAGAAGCTCATCGGAACTCTCCAAAATCATCGTGAAGTCTAAGAGCTTGCTGAGAGTCCACAGAATAGTATCCAAGGGTTCATCGAAAGACCATCGAAAGTTTTACAGAAGCTCGTTGGAGGAAGACTTGATGTGCTGGACTTTATATTAGCTTATGAAATATCTTTAATTTCATAATTAGCACGTAATTGGGGTTAGGATTAGGTGTTAATCCTATAATCCTGGTAGGGGCCAACTGGGCCCGGTAATGGACTAGTTTGGGCCGATTTTAAGGCATAACCAAAAGTGTTGGACCTTATTTAGCGGTGGCACTGCCCTAGGTCCAGCTCCCTAGGTTGTATGATAGAACCCTAGAGGAATTCTATGTAGATTGATCTTTGAAGGGGATCAACCCTTGGAATGCTATAGGGGTTCCACCCTCCAAGTAGTCGACTTGGTGGCAACAATGGTAGATTGATCTTTCTTATTCAAAAGTGGTGGAGGCTACATGCTTATATAGGACTCCAAACCTTAGCCCTAGTGGTTGCTTCTCAAGTAAAATATCCCTTTTGCCCTCAACTCTAGCCAATCGGCTCAATAAAAGGGGACGGTGGCTAGGAAGCCTAAAGGCCCAACTATAAACCCTAGCCATTCTTCTTTATAGAATAGAGATGGCTAGGTGAGGTTTATTACAATCTTATAGGGTTTTTATTAGCTACTCTTGATTGAGTAGGACCCAACCCTACTAGGGTCCTATCAAGCCTGCCCTCTTCAAATCAGTCTTGTCCTTAAGACTAAGGTTCCATGAACTTAGGGAATTAGGTCCTCAGCTCCTCATATGATTCCCGTGTGACATTTTTGGGTGGTAAATTATTCCAATGCATTAGTACTTCAGTAGAGGGATGTCGGCGACGCATCATGATTCTGCAATCGAGGATGGCTTGTGGTTTGGCTTGAATATCTCCATCATCAGTAGTGTTAGGCAGTTGAATCTGGGGTGACTCGTGTTTTCCCAACTTGGTCTTCAAGTGTAACATATGGAAGGCAAGGTGGATTTTGGCATCATCAGGACACATGGAAGGCAAGGTGGATTTTGGCATCGTCAGGCAATTTAAGTCTATACACCACGGTGCCAATACACTCTATGATTAAATAGGGCCCATAAAAATATGGGGATAGCTTTATGGAGGCTCATGTGTTGATGGCGAGTTGCTTGTATAGCTGTAAGCGAAGATAAACCCAATCTCCTACTAAAAATTCTCTTTCACTTTATCGTGTGTCGGCTTATTGCTTCATTCTGGCTTGAGCAGTAGAGAGATTATCCTTTAGCTGCTGTAGGAGTTTGTCCCTGTCAATTAAATCTTGATCAACTTGATCTACCTTGGCCGAGCCAATTATATACTTTGGGATCACAAGGGCCGATCGACCATACAATGCTTCATATGGGGTACATTTTATAGATGAATAATACATAGTATTATACCACCATTCGGCCTAGGGGAGCCATTTCATTCACTCCTTTGGTTGATCACTAGCGAAACACTGAAGGTAGTCTCTAAACACCTGTTCAACACCTTTGTTTAGCCGTCAATTTTTGGATAATATGTTGTGCTTATCTTGAGTTTGGTGCTTTGCAACTAAAATAACTTAGTCCAAAATTTACTTATGAAGACCCTATCATGATCACTTATAATGAACCTTGGCATCCCATATAATTTAAAAATATTTTCTATAAAAATCTGAGCAATACTAGCAGCAATGTAGGGATTTCGCACAGCACAAAAATGAGCATATTTTGTAAATCGATCAACCACCACGAGGATTGTGCTTTTACCTTTAGAAGGTGGCAGCCCTTCGATGAAGTCCAAGGAGATGTCTCCCTTTTTTACAGCGATGCTCGCAACTCCATGGCTCATCGCAATGCCAACATAACCCCTTTATAGATCGCTCCCGAAGCTCTTCACTTGTCAACTTTTTTGGTGCAGAAGCTTGGCTGACAAGGGGGGGCTAAGGGCTTCAATATTGCTGGTTGAGGAGCGACCCTAGTCCTACAGGCTTCATGGTTCAATCGTTGCTCTTGAACTGAGTTCGGTAAAGAGAGTCTAAATCTTATCCTCTATTCACGTTTCGACATCTTCGAATTTAGCATTGATTGCCTCCTCAAATGCCATAGTATATGCCTCTAAATATGTAATGTTAAGATCTCTCTTTTGTTATTGGGTTAAAAGCATATATTAGTTGAGAAAAGTGGTGGCTGAAAGGGTTGGTGGATTGGTGGATGTAGGCTGTGGTTTAGGCTTGTTCTGTGGCTATTTTGGGTGCGGTTTAGCGGTGCGATTTAATGGAGTTTTGGGGCTATGATGGTAGTAGATGAAGGTTAGGGAAGAGGATTTTAGATCTGTGGTAGATGGTAGTAAAGGTTTGATAGAAATTAGTGGAAGTTGCTGCAGATATATGCTGTTTTGTAAGAGCAAAATTATCGTCGAAGAAACAACGGTTTCTTCATGAAATTTCCAGCAAAAACCCAAAGATTTTAGGGGGACATTTGACAACAAAATATTAGTTTAGATAATAACAATGATGACAAATTAGATCAAGAAATTTTTGGCAGCATAACAGCAAGGAAATCGGTGCAAATTATGATAGCAGAATTCTCATCGAAAAATTCTAACGGTTTGCAATGAAAATTTACAACAACAAAAGAACGTTTCAGAGATAAATTCCATGATAGATCAATCACAGATGAAAGCCAAGATGATCTATGAAGTGCACAATAAATTTTGTTCAAAAAGGATAACAAATAGATCTGTTTAAAGGCAGCAATATATGGTTAAAATTTTCTATAGCAATCCTTTATCCGCAAAGATAATAACTTTTACGATGAAAGTAATTCACAGCAAGGGATAGATAGCAAGACTTCTTTTTGGTATTTTGAATGGAAAATTACAGCAAAAATTATTGGTGATAGAAGAATACCATATCTCTGATGCAATTGGAGGTGGCGATAATAGATTGATTTGATCTACGGTAGAAGATGTCGGTGGAGATGGCGACGTTAAGAGCAATTGTGAGAATTACTTGGTTGATGATCGATGGCAGGGATGGTAGCAAAAGTAGCAAGATCGCTACTCTAATACCAGATACTAGAACTCTAAAAGAATTCTATATAGATTAATCTCTAAGGGGATCAACCCTTGGAAAACTATAGGGGTTCCACCCTCCAAGTAGTTGACTTGGTGGCAGCAATTGTAGATTGATCTTTTTTATTCAAAAGAGGTGGAGGCTACATACTTATATAGGAGTCCAAACCCTAGCCCTAGTGGCTGCTTCCTAAGTAAAATTTCCCTTTTGCCCTCAACCATAGCCAACCGGCCCAGTAAAGGAGGACAGTGGCTAGGAAGCCCAACAGCCCAACTATAAACCCTGGTCATTGTTCTTTATAGAATAGAGATGGCTAGGTAAGGTTTATTACAATCTCACAAGATTTTTATTAGCTGCTACTTAGTTGAGTAGGACCCAACTCTACTAGGGTCTTATCATTATATTGGACAATGGTACTGCCTAGTGTCAAAGTACCTAGGTGGTGGTACCACCCAGTACACTGACCGTGGTAGTGTGTCAGGCAGTAGTACCATCAGACTGGGTGGTGATACCGCCCAGTACACTGACAATGTCAGGGTCAAACTAGCAATGGTACCATCAATACCCCAAAAATCCAGGGTAATTCAAATTTGGGCTCCAAATTTGAATTCCCTTAAGGTCTATATATATCTCAGATGTTTTTGCTTAAAAAATAAGAATTATGAAAGAAACTAAGGGAAAACTATATTAATGTTAGTTGAAATCCCTCCTCTAAAAGTTTGAAAGTTATCTTTAAGAGAAGTGTTAAGGGAAGCTTTGTAAATAGAGTTTGTAAAAGGGAGTTTGTCTTCGCCCATTGGAAGGAAGGCAACTAGTGGAAAGTCGATGGTCTCAAGCGAAGAGGAATCGGGAGTGGACATAGGTCGGATGATCGAACCACTATAAAAAAGATTTGTGTTTATGTATTATCTTTTATATTTCTGCAAACCATCTTTTCTTCACTGCTTAACTTACTCATCACTGCCCTTCTTCCTCTCTAAACACCCCTTAGTTTAAGCACTTTCCGATACACTTCAATTGAAATCGAGTTTTTGTCGAAACGAAGTTTTCAACATATAAACTTGTTTAAATCAACGAAATTTATCATTCTTAACCACTACACTAATTCACCCCCCCCTTAGTGCTGCTCTAGATCCCAACAATTGGTATCAGAGCCTCATTGTTTCTCTTTCGAATTTACACCTATGAGAAATGGCTCTTCACGACTTTTAAGAGGGTTCTTCGATCATTCATCCTTTGTTCTTTAATGAGTCAAACTACACTTATTAGAAAACTCGAATGAGAGTTTTCTTGCTTTCTATGAATTTGGATTTATAGAATATCTTTGAAAACAGATTTCAACTTCCCTCTAAACAGATGAACAAATGGTCGGATTTAGAGAGAAAATCTTTTTCTTTAAATGCAAAGGCTATGAATGCTTTATTTTGTGCTTTAAACAAAATTAAATTTAATCATGTTTCTTCTTGCGAATCGGCCTTTGATATTTGGCACACACTTGAAATCATACACGAGGGCACTAGTAGAGTCAAAGACTCGAAAGTAAATATCTTAATACACGATTTTGAGCTTTTCCGAATAGCACCAAGTGAGACTATCAACAACATGTATACCCGTTTCACGAATGTTGTCAATAGTTTAAAAAGTCTTTGTAAATATTTTTTAAATTTTGAACTCACTAACAAGATCTTAAAATCTCTTCCAAAAAAGTGGGACCCTAAAGTAACGGTGATACAAAAAACTAAAGATCTAAATGATTTTCTATTGGAAGAACTAATCAGGTCAATAATGACCTATGAGATGACATTTTTGGAACACAATGAATATGATGAACACATGAACTACCTTCTAAAGAAGAGGAAGAGTTTGGAACTTCGAACTACAAAATACCACTTGAGTGATGACTCAAGTGATGAGGATAATGAAAAGGACATTGAACACATAATAATAAATTTTAAAAAGTTTATTAAATAAAAATTAAAAAACATAAATGAACTTGAACGGAGAAAGAGGCCAAAGAAGAAAAAGAAGGCTAACAAAGAAGAATCAAGTAAAAAAGCGATGAAATGAGCATTAACGGTCTTCGACAACAAGGTAAGAAACTTATCCGAAATGCTTTTACCTTATTTTGAAATTATATGATGTTTTTCATGAGTGCTTAATTTAGATAATAGGATATAAATAAATTATTTTAAAAAAATTATCATGCTTCTCTTTTTAAGCATTTTTGAACAAATTTAAAAAAAAATTGATCGTGAAAATTATATTGTTAAAATTTCATGCATGTTATGATTCAAAATTTTGAATGCGACATTATGGATGATAATTACATAATGTGTGATAATGCAATTCGATGCATATGATTTTCGTATTAGTTTTCGGTTTCAATCTTAATGTATGGGTTTGACATAATAAATTAATTAGCATGATTATATTCGTACACCTAATAAGATTAATCCATGATTGTGTATTTCAGTTTTCATGCTTAATGATATTATACATAAGGATTTGAAGTAATGTTGATTTGAAACTCTATGTTTTACGTTCACATGTTTTTGGTCTAATCATTTTCATGACGAATTAAGATGACGTAATATATGTACACCTGAAAAGATAAATTTCATGTATGCTTTCCATATCATTTTTAGTTTTAAACATGATACATATCTATGTATGAATTTCTTGAAAGTCTTTTGATGATAGATGTGTGTATCATACTTATAATTTGAAAACTTTCATCTTGGATTAATGGGTCTTAATCATTTTTATGATGAAATTTTTAGATGATGTATGTCTACATGAAATCAATTGCAAAACTAAAATACCCAACCCACATTGCTATCAAAAAAATTTTCAAATGAAAGAAACATGGTTTTGATAATGATTTTGAATTTATATGATGCTTGGCTTTTGTGTGAAAATGTGAACATGCTTATATGAAACAAATAACTTAAAATGAAACACGTAAAAGGGAAAGTGTATGTTCATGATGAATCCATAAATCTTGATTATTTTCGTATCACTTTTTGGCTTTAAACTTGATACATATCTTTCATACATAAAGGACTTGAGCATGCTTACATATGTAATCAATCTATGTTGCTCCTAATAAATTTTCTGAATAAAAGTTCTTAATGTTGATTTTGGACTTATATAATAATGTATATTATGATTTATTTTACAAAAATTTATAAAATTTTTATTAAAGGCAAAGATATACTTATATGAAATTAATCATAAAAAAGGGAAATGTATGATTCTTAAAATTTTACTATCTCTAAAATTTTTTCGATTTTTTCATAAAAGATAAGTGATAAATTCATTTATGATATCCTATGAATCACTTGAATTATGAATGAGATTTTGATGATGTGTTTGGTTTTTACGACGAAACTTATGTTTCGATTTTTTGACTTCATGCTTGCCTCTTGTATAAAAATTTTGAACATTTCTATGTAAGACCAAATTGCATGAATTGAAACACATAAAAAGAGGAATGTTTTCGTGAAAAGTCTCTATCTATAAAGTTTTGGCAAAATTATCAAATTGAATAAGATAAAATGATGAATATCTCAATATTAAAAGGATGTTATCATGCTTGAAAGTTATGGAATCATACTTGATGATTTGTTTATACTTGTTTTTTTTTAAGGGCAAAGGCATGCTCATAAGATGAAACACATAAAAAGAGATTGTATTTACTATATTATGGAGATTAATGAATTCATATGAATCTCTTGAAAATGATTTTAATGATTTGAACTTGAATGAGCTTTATCAGTCATGATTTTGATTTTTCGGAACTATATATTTAAATTTTTATGAATTAATGATAATTTAAAATGCCTTTTGGAATTCATGACATAATATGATTGGATCATTGATTTACTCCTTTTTATCATGCCTTGAAAATAAATATTTTTGAATCATGATTAATGACCTTTACATTTTGAAATTATTCATAATGAGTAATGATGGTTTGAATGAATGAATCGATAATCTTTATTTGATATCTTGATATTTAATACTTGAAATATCCTTTTAAATGTGATCTTGATGAAAATTCTAATGCATGAATCAATAACTTTTTACTCTATACTCAAATTTCTGTTTCATGATTTTGATTTCTTGGAACTATATTTTTAAAATTCTTTCTATGAAATCATGATCATGATGAAAATTCCTACATATAAATCAAGATCTTGTGTTTGATCTCATAAGACTTCCTCTTGTTATTTCCCAAAAAAAAGGAGACTTGTTAAAATGATTCATGAACCTTTTGATTTATGACTTTTGGATTCATGACTTGATGTCGATGATTGAAACATTATATACTCAAATTGATTCTTTTTATGGTTCAATACTTCCTTGAATGCATCATGCGATGATTGAAAAGTTGATGTATATTTTTATTGATGTAAATTTATAATTGACATGAAAAGTGGATGTAATTGAAATTTTTAGTCATTGAGTCCTCCACTTCATTTTGACAATAACTAAGGGGGAGCTAGCTTGTTGGCTTGAATATTGAATTCATATTCATGACTTGAATTTTGATGATTGAAATATTTATGTCAATATTTATTTTTGATATCTCATTTGTCATTTTGATGAAAAATGAAATAAATTACAACATTGCATCCTCCCTTCTTTTTAAGAATGATAAAGGGGGAGAAAAATTGCTAGCTTGAAACAAAATTGCTAGCTTGATATATCACAAAGTAAATTTGCTAGCTTGTGTATCACAAGAAAAAGTGACAAAAGTAGTAAGCTAAAACTTGTAAAAAAATTGCAATCTTGCAATCTAAAGAGAGGCAAAGAAGTGCCATCTCAATAGAAGCAAAAATGCAAAACTTAGAAAATTTGCAATCCTACACCTGCTATGCTTCTATGTTGTAATGAAAATTTAGCTTGCATGTTTAAAGTGATGAAATCTTTATAAAAATTGCATGAATATCGTAAAGGAAGCAAAGAAAGTGCAACTTGCACATCTCAAGAAGCAAATGAAAAATTACTATCTTTTCTATCTTTAGAAAGAAAAGTGCAAACTTGCACATTTCAAGGAGAAAGTAAAACTTACCATGCTTGAACTTAAAAACTTTCTATGATTGAATATTGTATATCTTGATAGCTAGTATGATTGTAAAACTTGTACATCTTTTTAAACTAGCTATGATGTAACTTCTCCTTTTTGTTGACGACATAGGGGAAGAAGTAGATTGATGACCTCATCCATTGTATTGAATATTTTATATATTTGCATGATGGTTTGATGTTTCTCATAACATGTGATGAATGCTACTTAGATTTGGAATAATCCAGGGGTCTAATCAATATGGCATATTAATAGGGAGAGTTTGTTTAAACTCCGGGGAGTTAAGGTTAACTCCATCATCAATTAGTTATCATTATCAAAAAGGAGGAGACTATTGAGTATCGAATTTTGATGATAAAACTAATTGATTATGTTTTATTATCTAATTACATTTTAAGTCATGCAGGTCTATTCGATTAGAATTAGATAGTTGACACAGGATGAATCAGCATTACACCGGAGGAAATCACATTAGGATATTGGACGTTGAGCCAGAGGTCCGGTTGACAATCGACAAAAGGCTTCCGACATTGGGCATCGGGCCAAGAAGTGTGGTACTACACCAAAGAGATTGGGGTTATAGAGGTCAACCGTCGATTGGGCAACAGGCCGTAAGAGAGGATAGTGCAACGAAAAATTAGATGAAGTATCGACCAATGACGTGTCGGGCAACTAAATGTTGATTCATGTAACAATTGTTTAGATCGAAGTAGGGTTAAAATTTACTTAGTGTGTAGGATTAACTATGATAACAATGAAGGTATAGTGAAACAAAGTGCTGGAGTCAAGTACGATAGAATCGTTTGGAGTTTGAGAGTTCGGCGAAAGTCTGAAGATTCATCGGAAGTGCGGCTAGAACTGGCTGAGAAAGAGTAGGGAGCTTATTGAAGGATTTTTAGAAGTTTGTAGGAAAGATTCGTTAAAAGTTCACAGAGCTCGTCAAGAAAGATAGGAGCTTGCCGAAGAAGCTCATTGGAACTCTCCAAGATCATCATGAAGTCCACGAGCTTGCCGAGAGTCCGTAGAATGGTATCCGAGGGTTCATCGAAAGATCATCGGAAGTTTGTCGGAATCTCATCGGAGAAAGACTTGATGTGCCAGACTTTGTATTATCTTAAGAAATGTCTTTAATTTTATAGTTAGCACGTAATTGGGGTTAAGATTAGGTGTTAATCCTATAACCCTGGTAGGGGCCAACTAAGCCTAGTAATGGACTGGTTTGGGTCGGGTTTAAAGCCTAACCAGAAGTGCTGGATCCTGTCTGGCGGTGGCACCGCCCTAGGTCCAACTCCCCAGGTTGTAGTAGGCGATGGTACCATCCAATATACTGACCGTGGTAATGTGTCAAGTGGTAGTACCACCAGATTAGGTAGTGGTACTGTCTAGTATATTGATAGTGTTAGGGTCAAACTGGTGGTGGTACCACCAATGTCAGGCGATAGTACCGTCAGTACCGTAGAAATCCGGGGTAATTCAAATTTGGGCTCCAAATTTGAATCCTCTTTAGGTCTATAAATACCCCAGATGTTCTTGCTTGGAAAAGCAAGAATTGTGCAAGAAACTAAGGGAAAACTCTGTTAATCTTAGTTGAAATCCCTCCTCTAAAAGTTTGAAAGTTATCTTTAAGAGAGGTGTTGAGGGAAGCTTTGTAAACAGAGTTTGTAAAAGGGAATTTGTCTTCACCCATTGGAAGGAAGGTAACTAGTGGAAAGCTGGTGGCCTCAAGCGAAGAGGAATCGGGAGTGAACGTAGGTCGGATGACCGAACCACTATAAAAATGTTTTGTGTTTACGTATTCTCTTTTATATTTTCGCAAACCATGTTTTCTTTGCTACTCAACTTACTCATCACTGTCCTTCTTCCTCTCTAAACACTCCCTAGTTTAAGTACTTTCTGATACGCTTCAATTGAAATCGAGTTTTAGTTGAAATGAAGTTACCAATGTACGAACTTGTTTAAATCGTCGAAATTTATCATTTTTAATCGCTGCACTAATTCACCCCCTCCTCTTAGTGCCGCTATAGATCCCAATAGATACAACTAGAGAGGAGAACATTTGACCTCCTTCATCCATCTTATGGATCTGTAAGAATTCAGGGATATACGATCTCCCTAGGTACTTTCTTTTTACACATGTAGTTTTCGAATTCGTGGATTTTTTTTATGCACCGATCTTCGCACGATGACGGAACCTTTTGTGGAAATCCAAAATTTTTATTTTCTATTTTTCCACTGCGCATGAGATGTCGCCCACTGAATTTCCCAACAATGGTATCAGAGCCAGGTTGTTCATGCAAAGATCGAATTTTAACTACATGTGTTGCGTTTTGATATCAAAATCGTTGACGCAAAAGTGAAAAAGGGCAGCAACTATTACTGCCTTTGCGGATGGTAGCCAAGCGCCCCGCACACATGGCCATCGCCGACAGGGTGGCGGCGGCCGCAGGCACAACACAATGTGCAACAAAGGTGGGAACTACGTTTTCGGGCAAAAGATAATTTTGCCCTGGGAAATTTAGAAATTCTAATTTTTTCTCTTTTGTCCGAATGACCAAAATACCCTTTAGAATTTTAAAAATTCTCTATATGTCCTTATTTTTGAAAAAAATATTAGTTAATTAAAATATTTAATTAACTATTATTATTTATCTAGTAGTCCTATATAATAACATATATATGTGATGTATGATGTAAACAGATGATCATAGACCGTGTGATGTGATGTATGTGTATGATGTGATCATTATTATTAGTGGGGCTTGCGAGTCTTTATTTTTCTTGTTTATAGTCGGGCCTATATTTGTAATTATGTTATAATTACATAAAGAGGCACAATGGGAGCTTGGAAGCGATAACGGGATGCACAAGGTCGAGATGGACAATCCGACGCATAGAGATACGTTGAGATGCCGACAAAATCGACAAAGCGAGATGGACGATCACAATACATGGAGATGCATCGATGCACACATAGATCCTGATGTGAGTGATTGGGCCCATTGGCTCGGGCTTGATTACATTAGGATATGGTCCATGATCATTTGGTGTGATTACTCATGTGATGTGTGATTGCTTATACACCTACTAGATATATATATATATACATATATATATATATTTGTATGCAATGTAGATATATATTAAATATGTATATATGTGACACATCATATTAGGAGACCAAATTAAAAAAAATCTCCTCTCTCAATAATATTAAGTCGGTAAATGTGAAACAATTAGATTGACCCACGTGACCTTCCATCGTTATAGGTAGGAACCAATTCCCGGTGTAGGTTGAGTTGGTTGAGTCCCTCAAGACTCACCTATATTGCGATTCACTATCTTATCTACGATATAGCGATGTCACTGGTGACCTGAGGACATGGTATGCTTGGTCGAGTCCCTCGAGATTATATCATCGAATCAGACTCATCTTGTAACAATGGTGATGACTTAATTGAACATCATGGTTGGTCGAGTCCCTCAAGGCCATGGTGGTTCGGAGGTCGAATAGGATGAGAATCATAAGGAGTTATGATTGGCAAGAGTTGTCTACCTTTTGGGTTTAGTGTGATTGGTCGAGTCCCCCGAGGTTATACTAAGATGCTAATTGGATCTCGATCCCCACTAGAAGTCTGCCGAAGACTTCCATTTCATGTGCTGAGAGTGTCGCGTAACTCACTAGAAAAATAGTGGAAGTACATCAAGATAGAAGTCCATATTTTGATTATTTATATTTCTATAAAATCTGCATATTATTTATTTAAGCTACATCTTTATTTTTTGAAAATATCGCTATTAGACTCTCTACATGGCATACTTGATGCTGTTGAATCTCGGATTTTGATGATGAAACTAATTGATTATGATTTGTGGTCTAACTGCATTTTGAGTTACACAAGTCTACTATTGATCAGGATTAGACAGTTGACGCTGGAGGAATTGACGTTGCGCCAGGTGATCACATCAGGATATTGGATGTCGAGCCGAGGTTCGGTCGACAATCGGTAGAAGGCTTCGGACGTCGGGCATCGGGCCAAGAAGAGCATGTTGCACCAAGGATATCGGGGTTGCGGAGGTCAACCGCCAATTGGGCAACGGATCATTGGAGAGGACGATGTGTCAAAGAATCGGACGAAGCACTGATAAGCCAATGACGTGCCGGGGAATTGAATGTCAATTCGTGTTGTAATAATTATCTAGATCGAAGTAGAGTTTTGTTTGTATGTGTGCAGGATTAACTACGATGATGATGAAGATGTAAAGCGAAACAAAGTACCGAAAGACAAGTGGGATGGATCATTGGAGTTCGAGAGTTTGATAGAAGTCCGAAGATTCATTGGGAGTGTTACCGGAGCCAGCCGAGAACGAGTAGGGAGCTTGCCGAAGGGTTTTCGGAAGTTCGCCAGAAGGTTCGTCGGAAGTTTACGGAGCTTGCCAAGAAAGATTAGAGCTTGCCAATGAAGCTTATTGGAACTCGCCAAGATCATCGTGAAGTCCGGGAGCGTGCCGGGAGTCCATTGAATGGTTTCCGAGGGTTCATCGGGAGACCGTCGGAAGTTCGCCAGAAGCATGCCGGAAGAAGTCTTGACTTGTTGGACTTTGTAATAGCTTAGGAAATATCTTTAATTTTATAGTTAGCACATTAATTTGGGTTAGGATTAGGTGTTAATCCTATAACCCAAGTAGGGGCCCATTGGGCCTTGTTTGGGATCTGTTTGGGTCAAGTTTTCGGCCCAAACTCATAAGCTGAATTGTGCTGGGCAGTGGCACCGCCCAGCAGCAGCCGAGCGCCAAGTGGTGGTACCGCCCAGCTTGGGGCGGTGGCACTGCCCAGCGCCAGAAGGTAGCGGCGATAGCACCGCTGCCTTGGGCAAGGGAACCGCCTGTGGACTATCAGTCTGACAACTGACAAGCGATGGCACCGCCCCTGACAGGTGGTGGCACCGCTAGCACCGGGAAGCTCAAAAAAAATTCAAATTTGGAGCCCAAATTTGAATCCTTTTGGGGTTTATAAATACCCTAAGTGTTCCTGCAGGAAAGAAAAAAAACATAACACTTTGAAAGCAAGAAAACTCTACTCAAATCTCTCTAGAAAATCGTCCTTAGTTTTTCACTTGTATTCCATCGAAAGAAAGGAGAGGGTGCTTGTAAGGGTTTCCTCCTAAGCCCGTCAAAAGGAGAGGAGTTGTAAGGGAGTTCATCCTCGCCCGTTGGAAGGAGGATAGCTAGTGGAAAGCCAGTGGCCTCAAGCAAGAGGAATCGGGAGTGGACGTAGATCAGATGACCGAACCACTATAAAAATCTGATTTGTATTTACGTTCTTGCTATTTACTTTGCTGCAAACCCTTTCTACTTAATTTGATGCTCTACTTCTCATCTCTACAAACATCTTTAAGTTAGAGCTTTTCTTATATGATTCCACCGATACGGCTTTCATAATACGAAACGAAGTTTTCACCATACGAAGTTTCCAAAGTTGGTTTAAATCGTCGAAAATTTATCATCTTTATCTGCTGCACTAATTTACCCCCCCCCCCCCTCTCTTAGTGTCGCTCGATCCCTAACAATTGGTATCAGAGTCACGTTATTTCTCATTCGGATTCTCACCCGTAAGAAATGGCTCTTCATGGCTTTCAAGAGGGCTTTTCGGTTTTTCGTCCACCATTCTTTAACGGTTCGGACTACACATATTGGAAAACTCGAATGAGAGTTTTTTTTATTTCTCTTGATTTAAACTTATGGAACATCGTTGAAAATGGATTTCAACTTCCCTCTAAACTGACAAACGAATGGTCGAATTTGAAGAAAAGATCGTTTTCTTTAAATGCAAAGGCTATAAATGCCTTATTTTGTGCTTTAGACAAAAATGAGTTCAATCGGATTTCTACATGCGAAACGGCTTTTGACATTTAACGAACTCTTGAAATCACGCATGAAGAAATGAGTAGAGTCAAAGACTCGAAAGTTAATATTTTGATGCACGATTTTGAGATTTTCCGAATGGCACCAAGTAAGACTATCGATGACATGTTCTCCCATTTCTCGGATGTCATCAATAGTCTAAAAGCTCTTAGTAAATGTTTCTTAGATTTTGAACTCGTAAGTAATATTTTAAGATCCCTTCCAAAAAGGTGGGATCCTAAAGTAACCGCAATACAAGAGGCTAAAGATTTAAATAATTTACCTATTGAAGAACTAATTGGCTCACTAATGACATATGAAATAAGCCTCCTAGAACATTTTGAACTTAATGAACACTTGAACCACCTTCCAAAGAATAGGAAGGATTTAGAACTCCGAACTATGAAATACCACTTGAGTGATGACTCAAGTGATGAGGACAATGAGAACTTTGAACTTCGAACACTAAATCTTAATAAGTTCATTAAACAAAAATCTAAAATAGACAATGAACTTGAATGGAGGAAGAGGCCAAAGAAGAAGAAGAAGGCTTGCAAAGAAGAATCAAGTAAAGAAGAGGCGAAATGGGCTTTGACGGTTTTTGACAATGAGGTAAGAAACTCACCCAAGTTGCTTTTACCTTATTTTGAAATTACATGATGCTTTCCATGAATGCTTAACTTAGTTAGTAGGAATTTTTTTTCATTCTTTTCTTATGTTTTTGGAAATTAAAAAATGTTTTAAAAATAATCCTATGCTTTTCTTTCTAGTACTTTTGAAAAGTAAAATTTTTAAATGGTGTATGCAACATTATGAATGTTGATTGAATGATTTGTAATAATGATTGTACATCAACTATATGTTATTCTTGAAAATCTTTTGATGATAATTTTATAAGTATCATGCTTATGATTTGAAAATCTCTATCTTGGATTAATGGCTCTTAAACATTTTTATGATGAAATTTTTAGATGATGTATACCTATGTGAAACAAATGAAACACATAAAAAGGAAAGTATATGATCATGATGAATTCATAATATTGCTTTTAGTTTTAAACAAGGTGCATGTCTTATGTCATGATGAAAATTATTTCTCGAATTTATATGATGCTTGGCCTTTGTGTGAAAATGTGAACATGCTTAAACAAGATCAATCAACTTAAAGTGAAATACACTATCATGATGTTTTATAGTGAATATATTTGGATTTGATAGTTTTGATGATAAAACTCAAGTTTTGGTGTTAAACATGGTACTCATCTTTTAAACTTAAGCTCACCTATATGAAACAAATAACTTAAAATAAAAAAAAATAAAAATGTGCTATCATGATAATACAATTCCATGCATATGCTTTCCATATCAATTTTCAATTTGAAACATGATACATATCTATGTATGTTATTCTTGGAAGTGTCTTAATGAAAATGTTAGTATTATGCTTGACTTTAGAATTTGATATGCTATAATGTATTTTTGGCTTTAACATAATTTGTTTCGTACTTATACGATAATGCATACAATGATTTATTTTACAAAATTTATCTTTCACTCTTGAATATGATACTAGTTTTTATTAAAGGGAAAGACATACTTATTTGAAGTAAATCATAAAAAGGAAATGCATGATCTTGGAAAATTTTCTACCTCTAAAGTTTTCGGTTTTGATGAATCCATGTGAATTTTTTGAATCGAATCTTTTAGAAAATGCCACATGCTTAATGGAATTCGACTTAATGATCATTATGACGAAATTTGTCTTTCCATCTTGAATGTTGACATTTTGTTTTAAGGCAAAGGCATGCTTATAAGAAGCAAATCATATGAATAGAAATTTTCAAGAATGAAATGCAATCCTCTATCTTTTCGATTCTTCAATAAATCTATGCTTATCATATATGAATTTATTGAATGTGATTTTTTAGGATGATTTTAGATTTAAAAAATGCTTGATTCGTATTTATGACATAAGATACATTTTAAATATGAATCATGCTCTATCTCCCTTAATCTATTTTGTTCTCCTATAATTCCTTTTTACTTATTAAAAAAGGAGAACCTTCCAGATGAATCATGCTTGATAATTTGTGTTATGAGATTTAGCCTTTATGTCTTAAACATTTATGCTTATTTTTATTCGACATAAAAAGGACAAAGGTATGTTCATATGAAATCAATGCAAATCACTAAAAAAGAAATATATGTTTCTTGAACATCTCTCTTTCTCTAAAGTTTTGGATGTTTCAAATAAAATACAAGTGATAAATTCATTTATGATATTTTGTGAATCACTTAAATTATGAATAAGATTTTGATTTCATGCTTTTCTCATCTTATCGAGATTAATGATTTCATAATATCTTAAGAATCTCATAAATTATAAAAGCGATTTCGATGAATTGATTATGAGTTGATAAATTGAACTAGAATGAGTTTTATTTATATCGAGATCTTGATAACTTAAGTTTTTCAAGACCTCTTACTTTATACTATGATTCTCCCATGTCATTGAAGAGAAATTCAAATGAATCATAAGTTATTTTCTCTTGACTTATTGATACTCAACTTGAGAAAATATGTTTTGAATGTTGAAACATTACATGTGTAATTTGAAATTTTCTCTCATGATTCAATACCACTTTGTATGCTTCATGACTTGATGATTAAAATATTGATGTAGACTTTTGATGTATCACTTATCATGATTAATGTAAATTGCTAGCATTTTGAATCTCGAAAATGATTTTGATTTAATTATGGGTTTCAAGCTGTCAAATTATTTTGAATGAGATATTTTCAAGTGAATCATAAACTCTCTCTTAAATTCTTGACTTGAGATATTTTTTTTTACAAATTGAAATACTTTCCTCTATGATTGCTTCATTTTTCATTTACTAAAGAGGAAAACAATTCAAGTCTTGATATATTGATATTTGATACTTGAAATTTCTCATGAAATTTGATCTTAATGAGAATTCCTATGCATAAATCAAGTTGCCTTTTGTGCTATCAATTCTCAAATGAATCATGTTCTTCTTGAGCCTTGATATTATATCCTAGAAGTGACATGATTTCTTTGTCTTGTGTGGCAAATTGAATATTTGATATAAATTAATTTTCTTTATGATGAATCATGAATCATGACTTGATCTATGATTTTGATATATTTTTATCATGATCCTTGATTGTATAATTCTTTTACGCTATTAAAAGGATTTATCAAATGAATCATATCCTTCTTAAATATTTCTTGATATCATGACATGATTTCTTTATATAGCTTAAAATTTTTTAGCAATTGAGTCCTCCACTTCTATTTGATAATGACAAAGGGGGAGCTAGCTTGTTGAATTAGTATTCATGACTTGAATGTTGATGATTGAAAATTTGATGAAAAAGAAATGTGCTTAATGATTGAATCATTGATTTATTTATCATGGCTTAAAAATAAATGAAAAGAAAATATGTTCGCACTTGTAATCATGACTTGATCCATTATATTGATATATTTGTATCATGATTTGAAGATTGATATTTTTTATGTAAACTTATGTAAAAAGTTTATATCATCATATCTGACCCTCCCTTTCTTTTTTATATTGATAAAGGGGGAGAAAGTTTATTGCTAGCTTGCATGAAAAATTTGCTAGCTCATTCAAGAGGAAGAAATTTGCTATCTTGCTTGCCTACAAAAGAGGAAAAGAACTTGCTAACTTGAAATATCAAAAATTGCTATCTTGCAAATTTAAGAAAAGCAAAGTGCAACATTGCACAAGAAGCAAGTAAAACTTGTCATGCTTGAACTTAAATCTTGCTATGATTGAATGATGTATTGCAAATCTATGCTTAAATATTGTATGATGTGATTAATAGCTAGTATGATTGTAAAATTTGCATATCCTTTTAAACTAGCTATGATGCAACTTCTCCTTTTTGTTGATGACATAAGGGGAGAAGTAGATTGATGACTTCATTCATTGTATTAAATATTTTATATATTTGCATGATGGTTTGATAATTCTCATATTCTGTGATGAATATTGCTTGGATTTGGGATAATCTAAGTGTTTCTATTAATGGCATATTGATAGGGGGAGTTTGGTTAAACTCTGGGGAGTTATGGTTAACTCCAAGGAGTTATGGTTAACTCCGTTAGTCATCAATTAGTTGTCATCATCAAAAAGGGAGAGATTGTTGAATCTTGGATTTTGATGATGAAACTAATTGATTGTGATTTGTGGTCTAACTGCGTTTTGAGTTATGCAGGTCTACTATCGATCAGGATTAGACAGTTGACGCTGGAGGAATTGACGTTGCGTTGGGTGATCAGATCAGGATATTGGATGTCGAGCCGAGGTTCGGTCGACAATCGACAGAAGGCTTCAGACGTCGGGCATCGGGCCAAGAAGAGCTTATTGCACCAAGGATATCAGGGTTGCAGAGGTCAATTACCGATTGGGCAACGGATCGCTAGAGAGGACGATGTGCCGAAGAATCGGACGAAGCGCCGATAAGCCAATGACGTGCCGAGCAACTGAATGTCAATTCGCATTGTAATAATTATCTAGATCGAAGTAGAGTTTTATTTATATGTGTGCAGGAATAACTACGATGACGATGAAGATGTAAAGTGAAACAAAGTGCCAGAAGACAAGTGGGATGGATCGTTGGGAGTTCGAGAGTTTAATGGAAGTCCAAAGATTCGTTGGGAGTGTTGCCGGAATCGACCGAGAACGAGTAGGGAGCTTGCCGAAGGGTTTTTGAAAGTTCGCTAGAAGGTTTGTCGGAAGTTCACAGAGCTTGCCAAGAAAGATCGGAGCTTACCAATGAAGCTCGTTGGAACTTGCCAAGATCATCATGAAGTCCGGGAGCTTGCCGTGAGTCCGCTGAATGGTTTCTAAGGGTTCGTCAGGAGACCATCGGAAGTTCGCCGGAAGTACACTGGAAGAAGTCTTGACTTGTTGGACTTTGTAATAGTTTAGGAAATGTCTTTAATTTCATAGTTATCATATTAATTTGGGTTAGGATTAGGTGTTAATCCTACAACCCAAGTAGGGGCCATTGGGCCTTGTTTGAGATCGATTTGGGTCGAGTTTTTGGCCCAAACTCATAAGCTGAATTGTGCTGGGCGGTGGCACCACCCAGCAGCCAAGTGGTGGGCGATGGAATCACCCACCAGCCGAGCGCCAAGGAGTGGTACCGCCCAGCCTGGGGCGGTGGCGCAGCCCAGCGCCAGAAGGCAACGGCGGTAGCACCGCTGCCTTGGGCGATGGAACCGCCTGTGCACTATCAGTCTGACAACTCTTAGGTGGTGGCACTGCCCCTAACAGGCGATGGCACCGCCAGCACCGGGAAGCTAAAAAAAATTTCAAATTTGGAGCCTAAATTTGAATCCTCTTGGGGTCTATAAATACCCCAAGTGTTCCTACAAGAAAGAAAAAAAGCACAACACTTTGAAAGCAAGAAAACTCTGCTTAAATCTCTTTAGAAAATCCTCCTTAGTTTTTCACTTGTATTCTATCGAAAGAAAGGAGAGGGTGCTTGTAAGGGTTTCCTCCTAAGCCCGTCAAAAGGAGATGAGTTGTAAGGGAGTTCATCCTCGCCCGTTGGAAGGAGGATAGCTAGTGGAAAGCCAGTGGCCTCAAGCAAGAGGAATCGAGAGTGGACGTAGGTCGAATGACCGAACCACTATAAAAATCTGGTTTGCATTTACGTTCTTGCTATTTACTTTGCTGTAAATCCTTTCTACTTAATTTGATGCACTATTTCTCATCTCTGCAAACATCTTTAAGTTAGAGCTTTTCTTATATGATTCCACCGATACGGCTTTCATAATATGAAATGAAGTTTTCACTGTACAAAGTTTCCAAAGTTGGTTTAAATCATCGAAAATTTATCATCTTTATCCGCTGCACTAATTCACCCCCCCCCTCTTAGTGCCACTCAATCTCTAACAAATGCCAACCGCCTCACTAGTCCAAACTATACAGACTGAATCCATAACCTGAGAATAGTTCTTACAGTGAAGAAAATCGTATGTCTTTGAAATAGTGTAACGCCTATGCCCAAGGAAGGGGCAAGTGAGGATGAGATCGCTCTCGCTATGTGAAGTATGCAGATGACTCCACTCTTGCTCAGCATTACGTGTTGGGCTCCATGACTCCCGACTTATAGAGACAACATAAGAAGATGGATGGCAGATCCATACTCCTACATCTCCACAAATTGTTTGAGGAACAAAGAAGAACTCAATCATCGAAGAGTCTTTTCTGTGCCAGGATAATTGAGAGGACACCAGTTCAAAACCATGTCCTTAAGATGATTGAGTAGATAGAGAAACTCACAGGTCTAGGAATGGTCATAGAGGATAACCTATGTGTGGATCTTGTGCTTTAGTCCCTTTTAGATTTCTTTTCATAATTTTCTATGCTGGTAAGACTAGAAAGAAAAGGAAGAGAGATAAATCCCTTAAGAAGGGTAAGGGCAAGGGCAGACCGGGAAAAGCTAAGGTTGCTAAGAAGACTCAAAAAAAGACAAAAGCCAGTGCATCCACTATGGCAAAGATGGGCATTAGAAGAGGAACTACAAAGAGTATATTACAGAGAAGGCGAAACAGAAGCTTAGAGAAACTTCAGATATACATCATGATTAATCTCTATCTATCAAACTCATATGATAACATATAGGTATTGGATACCGATAGTGTTTATCATATCTGCAATTCATTGCAGGTTCTGACAATACCTAGAAGATTGATGAGAGGCAAGATGGACCTCAAGATGAGCAATGAAGCAAGAGTTGCTGCTATTGCTATTAGCGAGGTCACCCTATATTTGCTTGGTGGAACTATTATTACATTGGATGCATATTATTTTGTTCTCTCTATCATCAGAAATGTTATTTCTATTTTATGTTTGATATTGAATGGTTATAAAGTAGTTTTTGAGAACAATAGTTGTTCAACTATTGAGGATGATAAGATCATCATGAGAGGAACATTGCATAATGGTTTGATTATGCCAGATACTACTCCATATATCATGAATGTAAGTGAGTCCAAGAGGAAACGAGATGAGATAAACAGTGCATACCTATGGCATTGTAGGCTAGGTCATATCCATGAGAGAAGGATTCAAAAGTTGTTGATAGATAGATACCTAGATCCATTTGACTATGAGTCATATGCGACTTACGAACCTTGCTTTCATGGAAAGATGACCAACTCTTTATTTAATGGAACTGGAGAGAGAGCCACCGAGTTGTTGGAACTCATACATAATGATGTATGTGATCCCATGTCAACTCAGGCCATCAGTGGTTATTCCTACTTCATTATTTTCACTGACGATTTCTCTAGGTGTGGACATGTGTACTTGATGAAGTACAAGTCCGAAGCCTTCGAGAAATTCAAGGAGTATAAGAATGAAGTAGAGGTTCTAATTTGAAAGAGTATCAAGACTCTTCGATCAGATTGAGGAGATGAGTACTTGAGTACAAAGTTCACCCAGTTCCTCAAAGACCAAGGGATCTATCCTAATGGACATCTTCTTATACACCCTAGTTCAATGGTGAATCCAAAAGGAGGAATCGCACATTGTTAGACATGGTGCAATCCATAATGAGTTTTGCCGACCTACCCGTCTTATTTTGGGGATATGCTCTAGAGTCCGCAGCTTACCTTCTGAATAGAGTTCTAACTAAGTCGGTAGTATCTACACCATATGAGATATGGAAAGGAAAGCCCGATCTTAAAGTTGTTAAGATTTGGGGTTGTCCTACCCATGTTAAAAGACATAACCCCGATAAGTTAAAATCCAGAATGGAACGGTGCAAGTTAGTGGGATACCCCAAGGAAACTTGTGAGTATTATTTTTATCAACCCAAGGACCAAAAGGTCTTTGTAGCCAAGAGAGTAGTGTTCCTTGAGAAGGAATACATTCTTGGTGAAGACAATAGGAGCATGATAGAGTTGAGCGAGGTTGGAGAACCCAGTTCAAGCACCATTCCATAACTAGAATTTGTTCAGATACCTAGAACACAAGTTCTAACTTTACGTAGGTATGATAGAATATCCCATCCTCCTAAGAGTATGTGGGATATATCAAAGGAGCGGGTGTTAAGTATATTGATTCTCAGATATACGAGGAGCCTATTACGAGTATAGACTCCAAAAAATGGCAAGAAGCCATAAATTCAAATATGGATTCCATGTACTCCAACTAGGTTTAGAACCTAGTTGATGCACCCGAGGGTATCGTACCAATTGGCTGCAAGTAGAACTTCAAGAAGAAGATCAGAGTAAATGGAAAGGTAGAGACCTATAAAGCAAGGCTAGTGGCTAGAGGTTCTCGTCAAAGCCAAGGTGTTGACTATGACGAAACTTTCTCACCTATAGTCATGCTAAAATCCATCCGAATTCTATTGACTATTGTAGAACACCTTGATTATGAGATCTAGCAGATGGACATGAAAATTGTATTCCTCAATAGTAACCTCGAGGAGGAGATATATATGATACAGCCTAAGAGATTCATGTCCAAGGATAGTCCATATAAGGTGTGCAGGATGCTTAGGTCCATCTATGGACTAAAATAAACTTTCTAAAGTTGGAACATAAGATTTGATGAGGCAATCAAATCTTATGAGTTCGTTAAGAACGAAGATGAGCCTTGTGTATACAAGAAGGTAAGTGGGAGCGCTATCACCTTTTTGGTGGTATATTTGGATGACATCCTAATCATTAGGAATGATGTAAGAATGCTCTCCATAGTAAAGGCTTGGTCATCCAGACACTTCTCCATGATGGACTTAGGGGAAGCATCCTACATATTGGGGATTCGGATCTATAGAGATAGATCCAAGAGGATACTTGGCTTGTCCCAATTCAGGTATATATACACCATTGTTAAAAGGTTTGGTATGAAAAATTCCAAGAGAGGTCTTATACCGATGAGACATAGGCTATCACTTTCTAGAAGTATATCCCCAAAGGCTCCAAGAAAGGGCACACATAGATAGGATACCCTATGCCTTAGTGATAGGGTCTATCATGTATGCTGTGCTATGTACCCGACCTGATATAGCGTATGCTCTGAGTGTCACGAGTAAGTATCAGGCAGATCTAGACTTGGAGTACTAGAAAGTAGTAAAGTGTATCCTTAAGTATTTGAAAAGGACTAAGGATCTTTTACTGGTATATGGAGAAAGTAGCCCTAAGGTTGAGGGCTACACGGACTCGACCTTCTAGTCTGATGTTGATGATGGTACGTCTAATTCAAGGTATTTACCCTGAATGGAGGAGTAATATGTGCTAGTCATATGTGCCCTACAAGCCAATCACATAAGTGATGGCACTTGTGACTTGATATGTAATTTTCTCTTTGCTTATTATTAGGTGTTTTATTACTTTATCTTGCGTGTTGCATATATTGTGATATCCTTGGATCTGTGCAATGGGAATCGAATCATGATGAGATCATGATAATGAGACCGATTCACCTTTAAACACAAACCTTGAATTATCCTGGTCATAAGTTACTTGAGAAGGACATTGAGATAACCGGATAGACTAGTGTGCTATATACCCATCCATATAATGGAGGTAGTTGGTCTCATAGCTACTCGTGTGGGGACACTAAGAGTGCAGTGCAGGTGTTTATTGAGGAATGAGTTCACTGATTGATTCGCCTATGGAATGCTGGATGGTTATTGATACCTCACGTTAGACAGCGATTCAGTAGTCACAATAATGTATCTGGTCCTTAAACTTGAGACACCAAGGATGTCCTGTATGAGTACTCCACACTTTAATACCAGACTTATAGGTTTGGAAAGTTCCAGATCTAGTATAGCTGGTTATTGGGAGTGGTAGCTAACCTTACGAGGGCTATTGAGTGTCAATAGAGGATCATCCGCTCTCGGTATCATGAGAGAAATATCTCATGTGTTCTTGCTCGAACAAATCCTTGGCCAAGGTTATTCAGATTGAGAAAGAAAGAGTTCTCCGGGAGAATCTGACAAGAGCAAGACTTGAGGAGAGTCCATATGGGCCCGATAGCACTATGCCCGGTATAGGGTCTCTAGGATATTAGATGGATGAGGGACTATAGATACATGGTAATTGAGGACAGATAGGTCCAAAGGATTAGATTCCCCTGTATCGTCTGGGGGTCGCGGCGTAGTGGCCTGGTATATCCGCAATCGATGAGTTGGGTGAATTTTTATAGAGATAATAATTCACTAAGTCAGAAGGAGTTCTGACAAGTATGACTCACGGCCAGCTCGATATTGGGCCTAGAGGGTCACACACATATGGTAGGTGTTGCGATGAGTAGAGGTTCGGATATGAGATATCCGCTGAACCCCCTATCTTATTGGATATCCATTAAGCCCATGAATTATTGGACCTTGAGATGAGATCCAATAATTGCTAATGAGAGATTATTGGGTAGAGACCCACTAATCCAAGAGGCTTGAGTAATTGGATGGAGATCCAATACCCAATAGGACAAAAGATCCATTAGGGTTTTCAGGAGGCCTCTATAAATAGGAGGAAATCAAAGCTCTATAGGCTGAGAGTTCTCTTGGTAGCCACCTCCTATTCTCTTCTCTCTAGAGAGAGAGGTGCATTGTCGTAGTCTCTGTCATATGGATATTGCTAGAGAGGAGGACGCTTGACCTCCTTCATCCTCTCCTACAGATCTGTAGGGATTCAGGAATATACGATCTCCCTAGGTACTTTCTTTAACACATGCAATTTTCACGGATTTGTTTTGATGCACCGATCTTCGCACGACGATAGAAACTTTCTACGAAAAATCTGGAGCATTTTGTTTTTGTTCTTCCGCGACGCATGAGATGTCGCTCCCCTGACGGATTTCCCAATAGTGGTGGTATCAGAACCAGGTTGTTCATGCAAAGATCGGATCTTAAATTACGTGTGTTGTGTTTTGGATCTGCTTTTGATGCCAAAAGCGTTGGCACAAAAGGGCCAAGAAGGACAGCAACTACTGTTGCCCTTGCTGCGCTCGTGTAGCGGCCGCAAGGCTACTTGCAACCTTGCTGCCTGCACAGGCATCAACCATCGGCCGGCGGGCTGCTGGTTGCAGGCAGGCTGCCTGCGTCGGCGGCCTACGGCCCGCCCGTAGGGGCGCTGGCGGGCGCTGCGCCCACGCAGAGGCCCCGGCGCTGGATGCCCGCGGCGTAGCAGCGGTGCTGCCGCCCTCCCCGTGCGCAAGGGGCACCGCCCACAGGGTGGCTGCGACCGTAGGCCCATAAGGGTGAGGGATTAGGGTTTTTATGGCAAAAGATGATTTTACCCCTTGAAATTTCAGAAATTCCATATTCTATCCCTTTTGATAGAATTACCAAAATACCCATTTGTCCGAATTACCAAAATACCCCTAAGAATTCAAAAATTCCCTTTATGTCCCTGATGTCAGAAAAAATAAATATGTTAATTAAATATTTTAATTAACTATTATTTTCTTTATCTGGTAGTCCTATAAAATAACATATACATGTGATGTATGATGTGGACAGATGATCATGGACTTGTGATGTGATGTGTGTACATGTGATTATTATTATTGGAGCCTGCGAGCCTCTATTTTTTTCTCATTTATTGTCTGGCCTGCGTGTCTGTAATTATGTTGTAATTACATGAGAAGGTGCAATGGTAGCGTGACTCACGAGGCCGAGACGGATGATCCGACTCATGGAGATGCGTTGAGATGCCAACGGATCCAATGAAACGAGATGGACGATCACAGGGCATAGAGATGCGCCGAAGTATACATAGATCTTAATGTGAGTGATTGGGCCTACTAGCTCGAGCCTGATCACGTTAGGATGTGGTCCATGATCATCTGATGTGATTGCTCATGTGATGTGTGATTAGATATACACCTACAAGATATATATATATATATATTTATATGCGATGTAGATATATATATTAAATACGTATGTGTGTGACACATTATGTCAGGAAACTGAATCAAAAATCCTTTCCATTAATAATATTAAGTCGGTAAACGTGAGGCAATTAGAATGACCCATGTGGCCTTCCATCGTTATAGGTAGGAACCGATTCCCGGTGTAGGTTGAGTTGGTCGAGTCCCTCGAGACTCACCTATATCGCATCTTGCTATCTTATCTACAACATAGAGATGTCACTAGTGACCTGAGGACATGGTATGCTTGGTCGAGTCCCTCGAGAGTATATCACCGAATCAGACTCATCTTGTAACGATGGTGATGGCTTAACCGAACATCATGGTTGGTCGAGTCTCTCGAGGCCATGGTGGTTCGGAGGCCGAACAGGACGGGAATCATAAAGAGTTGTGATTGGCAAGAGTTGCCCACCTTTACGGGCTTAACGTGATTGGTCGAGTCCCTCGAGGTTATGTTAAGACGCCGATTGGATCCTGATCCCCACTAGAGATCCATCAGGGGTCTCCGATTCACATACCGGAGAGTGTTGTGTGTCTCGCGAAAAAAATTAGTGGGAATACATTAAGATATAAGTCCTTATCTTAATTGTTTAAATTTCTGCAAAGTCTACATGTTATTTATTTCTGTTACATATTTTATTTCAAAAAAATATCGCTTTCAAATCCTTTACGTGGCATACTTGATGCCAACTGCCTCACTGGTCCAAATTAT
Organism: Musa beccarii; assembly: GCA_024322285.1. Taxonomy (NCBI): domain Eukaryota; kingdom Viridiplantae; phylum Streptophyta; class Magnoliopsida; order Zingiberales; family Musaceae; genus Musa; species Musa beccarii. The sequence continues at coordinate 23,713,745 of CM044402.1, forward strand.
ATGGATTGGCTTCGCAATCTGAGAATCGTTCTCACGGTGGAGAAAATCGCGTATGTCCTTAATACAGTGATCCCTATACCCGACGAAGGGACAAGCAAGGATGAGATTGAGATCGCTCGTTTTGTGAAGTACTTAGATGATTCCACTCTTGCTCAGTGTTATATGTTAGCCTCTATGACTACTGAGTTACAGAGATAGTATGAAAATATGGATGCTAATTCCATACTCCTGCATCTCCATAAATTGTTTGAGGAACAAGGAAGAACACAACGATATGAGATATCAAAGAGTCTTTTCCGTGCCAGGATGACTAAGGGGACACCGGTTTAGAATCATGTCCTTAAGATGATTGAGTGGATCGAGAAACTCACAGGTCTAGGAATGGTCCTAGAGGATAACCTATGTGTGGATCTTGTGCTTCAATCCCTACTAGATTCCTTTTCTCAGTTCATAATGAATTTTAATATGAACAAACTTGAGGTGACCCTTCCAAAGCTCCTCAATATATTGAGAGAAGCAGAGAGCACCATCAAGAAAGAGAAGTCGGTTCTCTACACTAGTGAGATCAGAAAGAAAAGGAAGGCTAAGAAGACCCTTAAGAAGGGCAAGGGCAAGGGCAAAATGGGTAAGGCAAAGGTTACCAAGAAAGACCCAACAAAGGACAAAGGTCAGTGCTTCTACTACGGCATAGATGGGCACTAGAAGAGGAACTGCAAAGAGTACCTTACAGAAAGGGCGAAACAGAAGCTTAGAGAAGCTTCATGTACATTCATGATCAGTCTCCATTTATTAGAATCTTATAATAACACATAGGTATTAGATACCGGGAGTACTTATCATATCTGCAATTCGTTGCAGGTTCTGGTAGGACCTAGGAGATTGAACAAAGGCGAGATGGACCTTAAGATGGGCAATGGAGCAAAGGTTGCTACAGTGGCTATTGGCAAGGTCACTTTACATCTACTTGGTGGAGCTATTATTGCATTAGATGCATGCTATTATATTCCTTCTATTATCAAAAATATTATTTCCATTTCATGTTTGACAGTTATTGGATATAAATTAGTTTTTGAGAATAATGGTTGTTCAATAATATTAGATGATCAGATTATCACGAGAGGAATATTACATAATGGTTTATTTATGCTAGATACAGCTCCACATATCTTGAGTGTAAGTGAGTCTAAGAGGAAACGAGAAGAGGTGAACAATGCATGAGGTGAACAATGCATGAACAATATCTTTGGTATTGTAGGCTAGGTCACATCCATGAGGGAAGGATTCAAAAGTTGCTAAAAGATGGATATCTAGATCCATTTGACTATGAGTCATATGTGACATGTGAATCTTGCCTTCGGGGAAAAATGACCAACTCTCCATTTAGTGAAACTAGAGAGAGAGCCACTGAGTTACTAGAACTTATACATAGTGATGTATGCGATCCCATGTCGACTCATGCCATAGGTGGTTACTCCTACTTCATTACTTTCACTGATGATTTCTCAAGATACGGACATATGTACTTGATGAAGTACAAGTCTGAAGCTTTTGAGAAATTCAGGGAATATAAAAATGAAATAGAGAACCAAACAGGAAAGAGTATTAAAACCCTTTGATTAGATCGAGGAGGTGAGTACTTAAATACAGAGTTCACCCAGTTCCTCAAAGACTATGGGATCTTATCCCAATGGACACCTCCTTATACACCACAGCTTAATAGTGTATCAGAAAGGAGGAATCACACACTGTTAGACATGGTGCGTTCCATGATGTGTTTCGCCGACTTACCCATCTCATTCTGGAGATATGCCCTAGAGACCACAGCTTACCTTCTAGACAGAATTCCAACCAAGTTAGTGATATCTACTCCATATAAGATATGGAATGGAAAGATGCTTGATCTTAAAATTGTTAAGATTTGGGGCTGCCCTACCCACGTTAAGAGACACAACCCTAACAAGTTGGAATCTAGAATGGAATGGTGCAAGTTCGTGGGATGCCCTAAGAAAACTTGTGGGTATTATTTCTATCACCCTGAGGACCAAAAGGTTTTTGTAGCCAAGAGAGCAGTGTATCTTGAGAAGGAACATATTCTTGGTGGAGATAGTCGGAGCATGATAAAGTTGAGCAAGGTTGGAGAACCTAGCTCAAGCACCATTCCAGAATCTATTCAGATACCTAACACACAAGTTCCAACTTTACATAGGTCCGATAGAGTATCTCATCCTCTTGAGAGATATGTGGGACATATCAGAAGAGAGGATGTTGAGGATATTGATCCTCAGACCTACGAGGAAGCTATTATAAGCATAGACTCCGGGAAATGGCAAGAAGCCATGAATTCAGAAATAGATTCTATATACTCCAACAAGGTTTGGAACCTAGTTAATGCACCCGAGGGTATTGTACCCATTGGCTGCAAGTGGATCTTCAAAAAGAAGATTGGAGTAGATGGAAAGGTAGAGACCTATAAAGCAAGGCTAATGGCTAAGGGGTATCGTCAAAGGCAAGGTGTTGACTATGATGAAACTTTCTCACCTGTAGCCATGCTAAAATCCATTCGAATTCTATTGGCTATTGCAACACACTATGATTATGAGATCTGGTAGATGGATGTCAAAACCGTATTCCTCAATGGTAACCTCGAGAATGAGGTGTATATGAGACAACCTGAGGGATTCGTGTCTAAGGATAACCCAAATAAGGTGAGCATGTTGCTTAGGTCTATTTATGGATTGAAGCAAGCTTCCCAAAATTGGAACATAAGATTTGATGAGGCGATCAGATCTTATGACTTCATTAAGAACGAAGACGAGCCTTGTGTGTACAGGAAAGTAAGTGGGAGCACTATCACTTTTTTGGTATTATATGTGGATGACATCTTGATCATTGGGAAGTAAAGACTTGGTTATCTAGGCACTTCTCCATGAAGGACTTAGGAGAAGCATCCTGTATATTGGGGATACGGATCTATAGAGAGATAGATCCAAGAGGATGCTTGGCTTGTCCCAGTCTAGGTACATAGACACCATTGTCAAAAGGTTTGGCATGAAAAATTCCAAGAGAGGTCTCATACCAATGGGACATGGAATATCACTTTCTAGGAGTATGTCCCCAAAGACTCCTAAAGAAAAGACACACATGGATATGATACCATATGCATCAACGATAGGATCTATCATGTATGCTATGCTATGTACCAGGCCTGATATAGTGCATGCTCTGAGTGTCACGAGCAGATATCGGGCAGATCCAAGCTTGGAGCACTGAAAAGCAGTAAAAGGTATCCTTAAGTACTTGAGAAGGACTAAGGATCTTTTACTGGTATATGAAGGTAGTAGCCTCAGGGTTGAGGGCTACACGGACTCGAGCTTCTAGTCAAATGTCGATGATAGCAAGTCTAATTCAGGGTATGTGTTCACCCTGAATAGAGGAGTAGTATGTTGGAAGAGTTCTAAGCAAGAAACTACTATTGACTCGACCATAGAGGCGGAATACATTGATGCGGCAAAGGCAGCAAAGGAGGGAATCTAGATGAGGAAGTTCATCACAGATCTAGGAGTTGTCCCAAACAGCGAGGAGCCGATTCCTTTATATTGCGACAACAACGGGGCAATTGCTCAAGCGAAGGAACCGAGGTCTCATCAAAAGTCAAAACACGTTTTGAGGAGGCTCCACTTGATAAGAGAGATTGTTGCCAGAAAAGATGTAGCAATGGAAAGAGTTCCATCCGAAGATAACATTGTATCTCTACTGATAAAGCCATTAACTCAGATTGTCTTTGAGCATCATAGAGGTCTGACGGGGATCAGACATGTTAGTGATTGGCTTTAGGTCAAGTGGGAGATTGCTAGTCATATATGCCCTGCAAGCCAATCACATGAGTGATGGCACTTGTGACTTGATATGCAATTTTTCTCTTTGCTTATTATTAGGCATTTTATCACTTTATCTTGCGTGTTGCATATATTGTGATGTCCTTGGATCTGTGCAATGAGAATCGGATCGTGATGAGATCATGATAATGAGACCGATTCATCTTTAAACATAAACCCTGAATTATCCTAGTCATAGGTTACTCGAGAAGGACATCGAGATAACCGGATAGACTAGTGTGCTGTATACCCATCCATATAATGGAGGTAGCTGGTCTCATAGCTACTTGTGTGGGGACACTAAGGGTACGGTGCAGGTACTCATTGGGGAATGAGTTCACTGATTGATCCGCCTACGGAATGTTGGATGGTTATTGATACCTCACGTCAGACAACGATTTCATAGTCCCAGTAGTGTATCTGGTTCTTAGACTTGAGACACCAAGGATGTCCTGTATGAGTACTCCACTCTTTAATACCAGACTTATAGGTTTGGAAAGTTTCAGATCTAGTATAGTAAGTTATTGGGAGTGGTAGCTAACCTTATGAGGGCTATTGAGTGCCAATAGAGGATCATCTGCTCTCGGTATCATGAGAGGAATATCCTATATATTCTTGCTCGAACAAATCTTTGGTTAAGGTTATTCGGATTGAGGGAGAAAGAGTTCTCCGGGAGAATCCGACAAGAGCAAGACTCGAGGAGAGACCGTATGGACCTGACAGCATCATGCTCGGTATAGGGTCTCTGGGATATTGAATAGATAAAGGACCACAGATACATGGTAACTGAGGATAGATAGGTCCAAAGGATTGGATTCCCCTGTATCGTTTGGGGGCCACGGTATAGTGGCCTGGTACGTCCGCAATCAATGAGTTGGGTGAATTATTATAGAGATAATAATTTACTAAGTCAGAAGGTGTTCTAACAAGTATGACTCATGGTCAACCCGATATTGGGCCTAGAGGGTCACACACATATGGTAGGTGTTACGACGAGTAGAGGTCCAGATATGAGATATCTGTTGAACCCCCTATCTTATTGGATATCCATTAAGCCCCTGAATTATCGGATCCTGAGATGAGATCCAATAATTGCTAATAAGAGATTATTGGGTAGAGACCTACTAATCCAAGAGGCTTGGGTAATTAGATGGAGATCCAATACCCAATAGGGCAAAAGATCCATTAGGGTTTTCATGGGGCCTCTATAAATAGGAGGGATCCAAAGCTCTATTGGCTGAGAGTTCTCTTGGTAGCCACCTCCTATTCTCTTCTCCCCACAGAGAGAGATGCATCGTCGCAGTCCATATCGGGTGGATACCACTAGAGAGGAGGACGCTTGACCTCCTTCATCCTCTCTTACAGATCTGCAGGGATTCAGGGATATACGATCTCCCTAAGTACTTTCTTTAACACATGCAGTTTTCACGGATTTGTTTTGATGCATCGATCTTCGCACGACGATGGAAACTTTCTACGGGAAATCTGAGGTGTTTTGTTTTTGTTCTTCCACTACACATGAGATGTCGCTCTCCTAACGAATTTCCCAATAGTATGTTGGAAGAGTTCCAAGCAAGATACTATTGTTGACTCGACCATAGAGGCAGAGTACATTGTTGCAGTAGAGGCAATAAAGGAGGGAGTCTAGAAGCAGTTCATCACAGATTTAGGAGTCATGCTGAGCAACGAGGTGTTGATTCCCTTATATTATGATAACTATAGGGCGATTGCTCAAATAAGGAAACCCGAGTCCCATCAGAAGTGTTCTGAGAAGGTTCTAGCTTATTAGAAAGAACGTGGCCCGAAGAAATATAGCAGTGGAAAGAGTTCCATCCGAAGATAACATTGCAGATCCACTAACAAAGCCATTAACTCAGATGGTCTTTGAGCATCACAGAGGTCTGATAGAGATCAAACACGTAGGTGATTGGCTTTAGGTCAAGTGGAAGATTGCTAGTTATAGGTGCCCTACAAGCCAATCACGTAGTGATGGCACTTGTAATACGCTGTGTCAATCTCGTTACTTATGATTATTCTCACATTATTCATATATATATTGTGATATCCTTAGATCTGTACAATGGGAATCGGATCATGGTGAGATCATGATAATGAGACCGATTCACCTTTAAACACAAACCCTAATAATCCCGATCATAGGTTACTTGAAAGGGATATCAAGATAACCGGACAGACTAGTATGCTGTATACTCATCCATATGATGGAGGTGGCTGGTCTCATAACTACTCATGTGGGGACACTATAGATACAATACAGGTGCTCATTGGAGAATGAGTTCACTGATTGATCCGCTTACAGAATACTGGATGGTTATTGATACCTCATGTCAAATAGCGATTCTGTAGTCCTAATAGTGTATCTGATCCTTAAACTTGAGACACAAAAGATGCCTTATATGAGTACTCCATTCTTTGATGCCGGACTTATAGGTTTGGAAAGTTCTAAATCTAGAACAATCGATTCTCGGGAATGACAATCAATCTTACAAGGGCTATTAAGTGTCAATAGAGGATCATCCACTCTCAATATCATGAGAGAAATATCTCATGTGTTCTTGCTTAGTTAAATCCCTTACCAGGGTCATTCAGATTGAGAGAGAAAGAGTTCTCCAGGAGAATCCAATTAGAGCGAGACTTGATTGGAAACCATATGGGCTTGATAGCACCATGCCCAATATACGATCTCTAGGATATTAGATGGATAAGGGACTATAGATACATGGTAAGTAAGGATAGATAGGTCAAAAAGATTTGATTCCCCTATATCGTTTGGGAAATGTGGCGTAGTGGCCTAGTACATCCGTAGTCGATGAGTCAAGCAAATTATTATGGAGATAATAATTCACCGAGTCAGAAGGAGTTCTGACTAGTATGACTCACGACCAGCTCGATATTGGGCCTAGAGGGTTACACACATGTGGTAGTTGTTACGACGAGTAGAGGTTCGGATATGAGATATCCGTTGGAGCCCCTATTTTATTGGATATCCAATAAGCCCTTGTATTATTGGATCCCATGGATGAGATCCAATAATAGCTAAGTTATTGGGTAGAGACCCATTAATCTAAGAGGCTTGGGTAATTGGATAGAGATCCAATATCCAATAGGGCTAGATCTATTAGGGTTGACATGGGGCCTCTATAAATAAGAGGGAACCAAAGGCCCATAGGCTGGGGTTTTTTCTTGGTGGCCACCTCCTATTCTCCTCTCTCTAGAGAGGAGCATCATCGTAGTCCTTGCCATATGGATACTGCTAGAGAGGAGGGTGCTTGACCTCCTTCATCCACCCTACGGATATGTAGGAATTCAGGAATATACGATATCCCTAGGTACTTTCTTTTTACATTCGTAGTTTTCAGATTCACAGATTTGTATTTGACACACCGATTTCACACGATGATGGAACCTTTCGTGAAAATTTAGGATATTTGTTTTATGTTCTTCCACTGCGCATGAGATGTCACCCCCCGGATTTCCCAACAGGAAGTGCCAAGAAGCCATGAATTCAAAGATGGATTTCATGTACTCCAATAAGGTTTGGAACCTAGTTGATGCACCCGAGGGTATCATACTGATTGGCTGCAAGTGAATCTTCAAAAAGAAGATTGGAATATATGAAAAGATAGAGACCTAGAAAGCAAGGCTAGTGGCTAAAGGGTCTCGTTAAAGCCAAGGTGTTGATTATGACGAAACCTTCTTACCCGTAGCCATAATAAAATCCATTCAAATTCTATTGGCTATTATAGTACACCTTGATTATGAGATCTAGCAGATGAACATGAAAATTATGATCCTCAACGGCAACCTCGAGGAGGTGTATATGACACAACCTAAGGAATTCATGTCCAAGGACAATTCAGATAAGGTGTTCAGGTTGCTTAGGTCCATCTATGGACTAAAGCAAGCTTCCAAAAGTTGAAACATAAGATTTGATAAGATGATCAGATTTTATGACTTCGTTAAAAATGAAGATGAGCCTTGTATGTATAAGAAGGTAAGTGGGAGCGTTATCACCTTTTTGGTGCTGTATGTGGATGACATCCTGATCATTAAAAATGATATAGGAATGCTCTCCACAGTAAAAGCTTAGCTATCTAGACACTTCTCCATGAATAATTCAAGGGGAGCATCATACATATTGGGGATTCAGATCTATAGAGATTGATCCAAGAGGATACTTAGCTTGTCCCAGTCCAGGTACATAGACACAATTATCAAAAGATTTAGCATAGAAAATTCTAAGAGAGGTCTCATATCGATAAGACATAGGCTATCACTTTCGAGGAGAATGTCCCTAAAGACACTTGAAGAAAGGGTATACATGGATATGATACCCTATGCCTCAACGATATGGTCTATCATGTATACTATTGAATCTCATATTTTGATGATAAAATCAATTAATAAGTTTGTTATCTAATCTATACTTTGAGATAAGTGATGTAGGACTAACCTTGATCAAAAGAGGCAAAACAATTAAAGGAAGAAGAATCAAGTGTTAGGCTGAAGTCAAAGTTCGGGCATCAGGTCGAAAGAATCGGACAATGCACCGAGAACGGATGTTATAGGAGTCAACATGCTGGTGGATCGGGCACTACACCAAAGGTTCAAACAATGCATCGAAAGCTCACTTGAAGATCACCGGAAGGTCACCAGAAGTTCACCAGGAGAACCAATGACATGCCGGATAACTTAGATTCGTAGCTTGTAATTGTTTACATCTTAATGGTCGAAGGTTAGGTTAAAATTGAGTTGGTTTTGGGTAAAATCATACCAACTCAATTAGGGGCTAATTGGGACTTATTTGGGCTCATTGAGAGACCCATTTAGTGGCCCAAACATTGCTGTAGGCGGTGGCACCGCAGTAGTAAAGCTACAGCGGTGGTACCACTCCAGGCTAGCAGTAATACCATCAGAACCTCTATTTTTGAGGTTCTACGGGCGGTGGCACCACCCAATGCAGGCGATAGTACCGCCCGTACCTAAAAGACCTAAAAATTTAAATTTTGGCTTTGTTTTTTGAGCCATTTGGGGCCTATAAATACCCCACTTATCCCTGCAAAGATCATACAAGAAAAGTAAGCTAAAACTCTGGTGAATCAAGTTGTAATCTTGAAAAAGTCTTGAGTGTTCTCTCCCTCCTCTGGAAAAGTTTAGAAGTTTGTCTAAGGGAGGTGTGAGACTTGTAAAGATTATCTTATAAACCTTTGAAAAGGAGAAAGAGTTGTAAAAGGGTAGTTGATCTTCACCCATTGAAAGAAGATCATTAGTGAAAGCCAATGACCTCAACGAAGGAGGAATCGAGAGTGGATGTAGGTCGGAGGACCGAACCACTATAAAATCAATTTACGTTTCTTTTCCAGCAATTTACATTTTTACAAATCCTTTACCTTATTGCAATCACTTGAATCCTTCTCTTTCACTTACGAATCTCTTTAAGTTAAAATGTATTCGAAGTTGGTTTTCATTGACACATGATTCTTCTCGAACGAAGTTTTTTGAAATCGCACAAATCAACATTTTTAACCATTGCACTAATTCACACCCCCTCTTAGTGTCGCTCTAAATCATAATAGTTGGTATTAGAGCTTGGTCACTCTCATTTAGTTTAAAACCCAAGAGAGATGGCTTATACCGACATGCAAGACAGTCATTCCATTACACGTTCGCCTATGTTTAATGGGTCGGATTACACTTATTGGAAGACTCGTATGAAGATTTTTTTATTTCCATGGATTTTGAACTTTGGAATATCGTTGAAAATAGATTTCAAAAATCTTCTCTTCTGATGAATGAATGGAATGAATCAGAGAATAAGGTTTTTGCTCTAAATGCAAAGGCTATGAATGCCTTATTTTGTGCACTTGATAAAAATGAGTTTAATCGTATTTCGATTTATGAATCGGCCTTTGATATTTGGCGTATTTTTGAAATCACTCATGAATGTACTAGCCGAGTGAAATAGTCCAAAATCAATCTCTTAGTGCATTCTTATGAATTGTTTCAAATGAAACCAAGTGAGTCCATCGGAGATATGTACACCCGTTTCACGAATGTCGTCAATGGACTCAAAGCACTTAGTAAAGGTTTTTCTAATTTTGAACTTGTAACTAAAATTTTAAGATCCCTTCCAAAGAGTTGGGATCCAAAAGTTATGGCCATTCAAGAGGCCAAGGACCTTTAATGACCTACGAAATGACATGCCATGCTCATGATGAGTTAGAGAATCCCATTCCAAAGAATATGAAGGATATGGCATTGAAGACATAAGAAGACCACTTAAAGAAATCTTCAAGTGATGAGGACCTTGATGATGAATTTGCACTCTTAACTCAGAAATTCAAATAATTTATAAGAAGGAATAAATTTAAAAATGACACTAAAAATAAACTTGAACCAAAAAAGGATCAAGTCATATATTACGAATGCAAGAAGCCAGGACACTTCAAAAGTGAATGCCTCCAAGCCAAGAAGAAACTACCAAAGAGGAAGAAAGCTCTAAAGGTGACATGGGATGATTCAAGTGGCTCCGAAGATGAAGAAGCAAGCAACAAAGAGGAGGCCAACTTCAAACTAATGACTTTAAGAGATGAGGTATGTGAGTTAATTAATGAAGATTTATCTTTCGATGAACTTTTAATAGCTTTACATGAATTATTTGATGAGTATAGAACTATTAGTAATAAGTTCAATTTATTAAAGAAGGAGCATGCTTTATTACAAGATAAGACTAATATGAGTATTGGGTTTGGTGACAATGTTCAAAATATGAGTATTGTCACCAAACCCAATATGAGTATTGTCACCAATTCACACATAAATCATCATGATAGTACATTTTTTAATTTTTATGTGTTTCAATTTAAGTGATGTGATCTTTCATAGGAATGTTCAAAATTTTTATATGAAAATGTCATGCATCATATTTAAAACCAAAAGCATCATCAAAACCATTTTAATTCTTTCTTTTAATAGTTATAACAAGATGATCAATGCTCAAATTTTTGCTAAAATCATGCATCATTTTATAAATCTGAAAAATAATTTTTGTCATGAATTCCATCAAGTCCAAAAACATATTATTCCAAAATGTAGGATTTCAATTTTCATTACTTCAATTCCTCATTAAGCATGATACAAAAAATTTAAAGATCAAGCATAATACCATAAAGCATCTTCAGAATTTTTATACGAGAGCCAAGTATTAACAAATAAGATTCGCTCATCATGTATAGTTTTAAAATGTAAAGTCATCAAGATAGATGTTAATTGATTTTATCTTGTTAGGTGTACAAGCATGAGATGCAATTATCATAAAGATACTTTCAAGAATAACATACATAGATATGCATTAAGTTTAAGACTAAAATCCGATACGAAAAGCATACATGAAATTTATGCATTATCTCAAATTAAGTAATTATCATTCATAATTTTTACTTTTCAAAAATACTAGAAAGGAAACCATAATATAATTTTTGAAAATAATTTTTTATTTCCTACTATCTAAATTAAGCACTCCTGAAAAACATCATGTAATTTTAAAATAAGGTAAAAGTATAATGGGTGAGTTACTTACCTCATTGATGAAATCCATCAAAGCCCAGTTTGCCTCTTCTTTACTTGATTCGCCCTTGTGTACCTTCCTCTTCTTTAGCCTCTTCCTCCATTCAAGTTCATTTTTTATTTTAGATTTTTATTTAATAAACTTATTAAAATTCATGGTTATGTGTTCAATGTCCTGATCACTTGAGTCATCATTTAAGTGGTATTCATTTGTCCGAAGTTCCAAATCCTTCTTGTTCTTTGGAAGGTGGTTAAAATATTCGTAGTGTTTAAGGTAGCTCATTTCATATGTTATCAATGAGCTGATAAGTTCTTTAATAGGTAAATTTTTTAAATCTTTAACCTCTTGTATTGCAGTTACTTTAGGATCCCACCTTTTTGGAAGGGTTCTTAAAATCTTATTAATGAGTTCAAAATCTGAGAAATATTTACCAAGGGTTCTTAAACTATTGATGATATCCGAGAAACGAGAGAACATGTCACCGATATTCTCACTTGGTGCCATTTGGAAGAGCTCAAAATTATGCAATAAGAGGTTTACTTTCGAGTCTTTGACTCTACTAGTTCCCTCATGCATGATTTCAAGTGTCCGCCAAATATCAAAAGTCATTTCACACGTAAAAATCCGATTAACCTCGTTTTTATCTAAGACACAAAATAAGGCAGTCATAGCCTTTGCATTTAAAGAAATATCTCTTCTCTAAATCTGACCATTCGTTCATCGATTTAGAGGGAAGTTAAAAATCATTTTCAATGATATTCCATAAGTTTAAATTCAAAAAGATCAAGAAAACTCTCATTTGAGTTTTCCAATATGTGTAGTTTGAATTGTTAAATAACGGAGGACGAACAATTGAAAATCCCTCTTGAAAGCCATGAAGAGCCATTTCTCGCGGGTGTGAATCCGAAAGAGAAATAACGAGGCTCTGATACCAATTGTTGGGATCTAGAGTGGCATTAAGAGGGGGAGTGAATTAGTGTAGCGATTAAGAACGATAAAATTTCGACGATTCAAACAAGTTTGAAAACTTCATACGTTGAAAACTTCATTTCGATGAAATTCGGTTTCTATTGCATATAAACTTAAACTTGAGAATGTTTAGAGAAGATAAAATAGAACAACAAGAGAAGATGGTTTGCAGAAATGTAAATAACAATAATAGAAATGTAAACCTGATTTTATAGTGGTTCGGTCATACGACCTACATCTACTCCCGATTCCTCTTCTCTTGAGGCCACTGGCTTTCCACTAGTTATCTTCCTTCCAACAGGCGAGGACTGACTCCCTTATAACTCGCTCCTTTTGGCGGGCTTAGGAGGTAACCCTTACAAGCACTCTCTCCTTTCTTTTGAATCGAATAAAAGAAAAAACTAAAAGAGGGATTTCTAGAGAGATTTGAATAGTTCTGCTTTCAAAGTGTATGTGCTTGTGTATTCTAACCAAGGATGGGACGGGATTTTATAGGCTCCAATTTGATTCAAACTTGGAGCCAAAAAACTTCCCATCCCGATTTTTTCAAGGTACTAGCGGTACCACCGCCTATCACTGGCGATACCATCGCCAGTCTAACTCTGACATTGGATAGTACCACTACTCAGTCTGGTGGTACTACCGCTTAACACACTAACATAGTCAGTGTACTAGGTGGTACCACCGCCTAGCTAGCGGTGCCACCGCCCAGGCACTCTGCACCATGGCGGTACCACCGCCCAGTCTGAGCGATACCACCGCCCCAGACTACCTGGGAAGCTAGACTTGGGCAGTGCCACCGCCAGACAATGTTCAGCACTCTTGGTTGGGCCTTAAACCCAGTCCAAACCGATCCAATACCGAGCCTAGTTGGCCCCTAACAAGGTTAAAGAATTAATACGTAATCTTAACCCTAATTATGTGCTAACTATGAAATTAAAGACATTTCCTAAGCTAATACAAAGTTCGCAAGTCAAGACTTCTTTCACCGGTGAACTTCCAACGGTCTTCCAACAAACCCTCGGACATCATTCTATAAACTCTCGGCAAGCTCTTGGACTTCTCGATTGATCTTAGCGAGTTCCGATGAGTTTCTTCGACAAGCTCCAATCTTTCTCGGTGAGCTCCGCGAACTTCCGACGAACCTTCTGGCAAACTTTCGAAAACCCTTCGATAAGGTCCCTACTCATTCTCGGCCAGTTCCAACAGCACTCCCGATGAATCTTCGGACTTCCGTCAAACTCTTGAACTCCCAATGATTCCATCGTACTTGATTTCGGCACTTTGTTTTGCTTTATATCTTCATCGTTATTGTAGTTAATCTTGCACATATAAAACTTAACTCTACTTCAATTTAGTTAGTTATTATAATGTAAATTGATATTCTATTACCCAGCACGTCATTGGTCGGCACTTCATCTGGTTCTTCGGCACATCATTCTCACTTGTGGTCTGTTGCCTAATCGATGGTCGACCTTCGCAACCCCGATATCCTTGGTGCAATACCACTCTTCTTGGCCCGATGCCTAACGTCCGAAGCCTTCTGCCGATTGTTGATCGGACCTCCAGCTCGACGTCCAATATCCTGATGTGATTTCCTCCGGTGCAACGTCAATTCCTCCTGTGTCAACTATCTAATCCTGATCAAGTAGACCTGCATCACTCAAAACGGACAATAAAACATAATCAATTAGTTTCATCATCAAAATCTGAGACCTATCAGAGTTGAGTGAATAATTATGAAGATAATAATTCATTGAGTCAGAAGGAGTTTTGGCAGGTATGACTCATGGCCAGCTCGATATTGGGCCTAGAGGGTCACACACATATGGTAGGTGTTGTGACGAGTAGAGGTTCGGATATAAGATATCCGTCGAAGCCCCTATCTTATTGGATATCCAATAAGCCCCTGTATTATTGGATCCCATGGATGAGATCCAATAAGAGAGATTATTGGGTGAAGACCCATTAATCTAAGAGGCTTGGGTAATTTGATAGAGATTCAATACCTAATAGGGCAGGATCTATTAGGGTTTATAGGGGGCCTCTATAAATATGAGGGAACCAAAGGTCCATAGGCCGGGGTCTTCTTGGTGGCCACCTCCTGTTTTCCTCTCTCTAGAGAGGAGCATCATCATAGACCCTGCCATATGGATATCGCTAGAGAGGAGGATGCTTGACCTCCTTCATCCACCCCATGGATTTGTAGGAATTCAGGGATATACGATCTCCCTAGGTACTTTCTTTTTACATGTTGTTTTTAGATTCACGGATTTATTTTTGACACACCGATCTTCGTATGATGATAGGACCTTTTATGGAAATCTAAGATTTTATTTTCTATGTTCTTCCGCTGTGCATGTGATGTCACCCTCTGAATTTTCCAACAGTGGTATTAAAGCTAGGTTGTTCGTACGAAGATCATATTTTAACTGCTTGTGTTGTGTTTTGGATGCGCTTTTGATACCATAATCGTTGACGTAAAAGACAACAAAGGGCAACAACTGTTGCTGCCCTTATAGTATATCCCTGATTTTAGAAAATTATTAGTTAATTAAAAAATTTTAATTAACTATTATTATTTATCTAGTTGTCCTACACGATGATGATATATACATGTGATGTATAATGTGGACGGATGATTACGAACCATGTGATGTGTGTGTACATGTGATTATTATTATTCGGGCCTACGAGCCTCTATTTTTCTTGTTTATTGTTGGGCCTACGTGTCTGTAATTATATTGTAATTACATAAGGAGACACAGTTGGAGCGTGGAGATGCATTGAAGTGCTAACGGAACTAACAAAGCGAGATGGACGATCACAAGGCATGGAGATGCACTGATGCACACATAGATCTTGATGTAAGTGATTACACCTATTGTCTAGGGCTTGATCACATTAGGATATGGTCCATGATCATCTAGTGTGATTTCTCATGTGATGTGTGATTGGTTACACACCTATTAGATATGTATATATAATGTATATATATTTGCACGCGATGTAGATATATATTAAATATACATATATGTGACATGTCATATTAGAAGACCAAATTCAATAAAATCCCCTCTCTCAATAATATTAAGTCGATAAATACGAGGTAATTAGATTGACCCATGTAGCCTTCCATTGTTATAGGTAGGAACCGATGCCATATGTATACATTATTTGCACAACGTGTGTCGTGTTTTAGATATACTTTTGACACCAAAATTGTAGGTGCAAAAGGCGAGGAAGAGCAACAACTATTGCTATCCTTGCTACGCTCGTATAGCGGCGAAGAGGCTACTTGCACCCTTGCTGCCTATACCGGCGGCAGTGGTTACGGGCAAAGGGCTTGCAGGTAGGTGGCCGTCGACCCACCCGCAGTAGCAGTCCTTGTGGGGCAACTTGTCACCAAGGGCGGGTGGCGCCCGCCGAGGCAATGCTGCCTACGGCGGCTTGCGGGTGCTGCCCCATAGGCAGTAGAGCCCGCATGGGTGGCACATGCCCGTTGTGGCCGCCTCACTGGTAGGGGCGACCGTCGCCCAGGGCACAAAGCCCGCAGGGCCCCCGCCTGCGGGCGACCAGCACACAGCAACACATGCCTGAGGGTGACCAGCCCACAGCGGTGCCCGCAGGGGCGCGCACCTGCAAGGGCAGCGCCATCGAGAGGTGACGCTTGCCCGCAAGGGGTAGCACCGCCCATGGGTGAGCCACCAGCGAGCAGAGGGCGGCACGTTCGCCGTGCAATGCCCGTCGCCGGTAGGGTGGCGACGACCACATCGCAGCAAAGCAGTGAGAGGGGTTAGGTTTTGGGCAAAAGATAGTTTTGCCCTTGAGAATTTATGAAATTCTAGTCTTATCCCTTGTAGCCAAATGACCAAAATACCCTTGGGAATTCAAAAAATTTCTTCTATGTCCCTGATTTTAGAAAAATATATATGTTAATTAAATAGTTTAATTAACTATTATTCTTATCTAGTAGTCCTATAAAATAATATATACATGTGATGTATGATGTGGACAAATGATCATGGACCTGTAATGTGATGTGTGTACATGTGATTATTATTATTGGAGCCTGTAAGCTTCTATTTTTCTCATTTATTATTGAGCCTACGTGCCTGTAATTATGTTATAATTACATAAGGATGCGTAGTGATAGCAGGACCCACAAGGCTGAGACGAATGATTCGACGCATAAAGATGCATTGAGATACCAATAAAATCAACGAAGCGAGAAGGACGATCACAGGGTATGGAGATGTGCCTAAGCACACATAGATCTTGATGTGAGTGATTGGGCCCACTGACTCGGGCCTGATCACATTAGGATGTGGTCCATGATCATCTGGTGTGATTGCTCATGTGATGTGTGATTGGTTATATACCTATTAGATATATATATATATATATATATATATATATATATATATATATTTGCATGCGATGTAGATATATATATTAAATATGTATGTGTGTGATACATTATGTTAGGAGAACAAATCAAAAATCCTCTCTATTAATAATATTAAGTCGATAAACGTGAGGCAATTAGATTGACTCACATGGCCTTCCATCGTTATAAGTAGGAACCGATACCCGGTATAGGTTGAGTTGGTCGAGTCCCTCGAGACTCACCTATATCATGTTTCGCTATCTTATCTATGACATAGAGATGTCACTAGTGACCTGAGGACATGATATGCTTAGTCGAGTCTCTCGAGATTATATCACCGAATCAGACTCATCTTGTAACGATGGTGATGACTTAACCGAACATCATGGTTGGTCGAGTCCCTCGAGGCCATGGTGGTTCGGAGGCCGAACAAGACGGGAATCACAAGGAGTTATGATTGGCAAGAGTTGCCTACCTTTACGGGCATAACGTGATTGGTCAAGTCCCTCGAGGTTATGTTAAGACACCGATTCGATCCTGATCCCCACTAGAGATATGCTGGGGGTCTCCAATTCACATACCGGATGGTCTTGTATGTCTCGCAAAAAATTAGTGGGAATATATTAAGATAGAAGTCCTTATCTTAACTATTTAATTTTTACAAAGTCTACATATTATTTATTTTTGCTACATCTTTAATTTCAAAAAAATATCACTTTCAAATCCTTTACGTGACATACTTGATGCCAACCGTCTCACTGGTCCAAATTATACGGATTGGCTTTGCAATCTGAGAATCGTTCTCACGGCGGAGAAAATCACATATGTCCTTAATATAGTGATCCCTACACCCGACGAAGGGGCAAGCGAGGATGAGATCGCTCGTTATGTGAAGTACATAGATGATTTCTCTCTTGCTCAGTGTTATATGTTGGTCTCTATGACTACTGAGTTACAGAGATAGCATGAAAATATGGATGCTAATTCCATACTCCTACATCTCTGTAAACTGTTTGAGGAACAGGGAAGAACTCAATGATATGAGATATCAAAGAGTCTTTTCAAAACCATGTCCTTAAGATGATTGAGTGGATCGAGAATCTCACAGGTCTAGGAATGATCCTAGAGGATAACCTGTGTATGGATCTTATGCTTCAGTCTCTACCAGATTCCTTTTCTTAGTTCATAATAAATTTTAATATAAACAAACTTGAGGTTACCCTCCCAGAGCTCCTCAATATGTTGAGAGAAGCAGAGAGCACCATCAAGAAAGAGAAGCCGGTTCTCTATACTGGTGAGACTAGAAAGAAAAGGAAGGCTGAGAAGACCCTTAAGAAGAGCAAGGGCAAGGGCAAAATGGGTAAGGCAAAGGTTGCCAAGAAAGACCCAACAAATGACAAAGGCCAATGCTTCCACTACGGCAAAGATGGGCATTAGAAGAGGAACTACAAAGAGTACCTTATAGAGAGGGTAAAATAGAAGCTTGGAGAAGCTTCTCCATTTATCAGAATCTTATGATAACACATGGGTGTTGGATACCGGGAGTACTTATCATATCTGTAATTCGTTGCAGGTTCTGGCAGGACCTAGGAGATTGAACAAAGGCGAGATGGACCTTAAGATGGGCAATGGAGCAAAGGTTGCTGTAGTGGCTGTTGGCAAGGTCACCTTACATTTGCCTAGTGGAGCTATTATTGCATTAGATGTATGCTATTATGTTCCTTCTATTATCAAAAATATTATTTCTATTTCATGTTTAATAGTTAGTGGATATAAATTAGTTTCTGAGAACAATGGTTGTTCAATAATATTAGATAATAAAATCATCATGAGAGGAATATTACATAATGGTTTATTTATGCTAGATATAGCTCCACATATCATGAGTGTAAGTGAGTTTAAGAGGAAACGAGAAGAGGTGAATAATGCATATTTGTGGCATTATAGACTAGGTCACATCCACGAGGGAATGATTCAAAAGTTGCTGAAGAATGGATGTCTAGATCCATTTGGCTATGAGTCATATACGACTTGTGAACCTTACTTTCGGAGAAAGATGACCAACTCTCCATTTAGTGGAACTGGAGAGAGAGCCAATGAGTTATTGGAACTCATACATAGTGATGTATATGGTCCCATGTCGACTCATGTCATAGGTAGTTACTCCTACTTCATGACTTTCACTGATGATTTCTCAAGATACGGATATGTGTACTTGATGAAGTACAAGTCTGAGGCTTTTGAGAAATTCAGAAAATATAAAAATGAAGTGGAAAACCAGACAGGAAAGAGTATTAAAACCCTTCGATCAGATTGAGGAGGTGAGTACTTGAGTATAGAGTTCACCCAGTTCCTCAAAGACCATGGAATTTTATCCCAATGGACACCTCCTTATACACCACAGCTTAATGGTATATCAAAAATGAGGAATCGCACACTATTAGACATGGTGCATTCCATGATGTGTTTCGTCAACCTACCCATCTCATTTTGGGATATGCCCTAGAGACCGCAACTTACCTTCTGAACAGAATTCCAACTAAGTCAATGATGTCTAGTCCATATGAGATATGGAATGGGAAGAAACCCAATCTTAAGGTTGTTAAGATTTGGGGTTGCCCTGCCCACGTCAAGAGACACAACCCTGACAAGTTGGAATCCAGGACGAAACAGTGTAAGTTCATGGGATACCCCAAGGAAACTTGTGGGTATTATTTCTATCACCCTGAAGACCAAAAGGTCTTTGTAGCCAAGAGAGCAGTGTTTCTTGAGAAGGAACACATTCTTGGTGGAGACAATGGGAGCATGATAGAGTTGAGCGAGGTTGGAGAACCTAGCTCAAGCACCATTCCACAGCCATAATCTATTCAGGTATCTAGCACACAAGTTCCAACTTTACGTAGGTCTGATAGAGTATCTCATCCTCTTGAGAGATATGTGGAACATATAAGAGGAGAGGATGTTGAGGATATTGATCCTCAGACTTACGATGAGACTATTATGAGCATAGACTCCGGGAAATGACAAGACGCCAAGAATTCATAAATGGATTTCATGTACTACAACAAGGTTTAGCATCTAGTTGATGCACCCGAGAGTATTGTACCCATTAGCTACAAGTGGATCTTCAAAAAGAAAATTGGAGTAGATGGAAAGGTAGAGACCTATAAAGCAAGGCTAGTAGCTAAGGGGTATCGTCAAAGGCAAGGTATTGACTATGACAAAACTTTCTCACTTGTAGTCATACTAATATCCATTCAAATTCTATTAGCTATTGCAGCACACTATAATTATGAGATCTGGCAGATGGACGTCAAAACTGTATTCCTCAACGGCAACCTCGAGGAGAAGGTATATATGATATAGCCTAAGGGATTCGTGTCCAGGGATAACCCAAACAAGGTGTGTAGGTTGCTTAGGTCCATCTATAAATTAAAGCAAGCTTCCCGAAGTTAGAACATAAGATTTAATGAGGCGATCAAATCTTATGACTTCGTTAAGAACGAAGATGAGCCTTATGTGTACAGGAAGATAAGTGGGAGCTCTATCACCTTTTTGGTATTATATGTGGATGACATCCTGATCATTGAGAATGATGTAGGAATGCTCTCCATAGTAAAGGCTTGGCTATCTAGACAATTCTCCATGAAGGACTTAGGGGAAGCATCCTGCATATTGGGGATACGGATCTATAGAGATAGATCCAAGAGGATGCTTGGCTTGTCCCAATCTAGGTACATAGACACCATTGTCAAAAGGTTTGACATAAAAAATTCTAAGAGAAGTCTCATACCAATAAGACATGAAATACAACTTTCTAGGAGTATGTCTCCAAAAGACTCTAAAGAAAGGGCACACATGGATAGGATACCATATGCCTCAATGATAGGATCTATCATATATGCTATGCTATGTACCAGGCCTGATATAGCACATGCTCCGAGTGTCATGAGTAGGTATCAAGCAGATCCAGGCTTGGAGCACTGAAAAATAGTGAAATGTATCCTTGAGTACTTAAGAAGGACTAAGGATCTTTTACTGGTATATAGAGGTAGTAGCCTCAGGGTTGAGGGCTACACGGACTCAAGCTTCTAGTCCAATGTCGATGATAGCTAGTCTAATTCAGGATATGTGTTCATCCTAAATGGAGGAGCAGTATGGTGGAAGAGTTCCAAGCAAGACACTATTGTTGACTTGACCACAGAAGTGGAATACATTATTGCGATAAAGGCAATAAAGGAGGGTGTCTGGATGAAGAAGTTCATCATAAATTTGGGAGTCATGTCGAGCAGCGAAGATCTGATTCTTATATATTGCGACAACTACAGGATGATTACTCAAATAAGAGAACCCAGGTCTCATTAGAAGTGTTCTAAGGAGGTTCTAGCTTATTAGAGAGATCATGGCCCGAAAAGATGTAGTAGTGGAAAGAGTTTCATCCGAAGATAACATTATAGATCCATTGACAAAGCCATTAACTCAAATTATATTTAAGCATCACAAAAGTCTGATGAGGATCAGACATGTTAGTGATTGGCTTTAGGTCAAGTGGGAGATTGCTAGTCATATGTGCCCTGCAAGCCAATCACATAAGTGATGGCACTTGTGACTTGATATGCAATTTTTCTCTTTGCTTATTATTAGGCATTTTATCATTTTATCTTGCGTGTTGCATATATTGTGATGTCCTTGGATCTGTGCAATGGAAATCGGATCGTGATGAGATCATGATAATGAGACCAATTCATCTTTAAACATAAACCCTAAATTATCCTAGTCATAGGTTACTCGAGAAGGACATCGAGATAACCGGATAGACTAGTATGCTGTATACCCATCCATATAATGGAGGTAGCTGGTCTCATAGCTACTTGTATGGGGACTCGAGGAGAGACCGTATAGGCCTGACAGCACCATGCCCAGTATAGGGTCTCTGGAATATTAGTTGGATGATGGACTATAGATACATGGTAACTGAGGACATATGGGTCCAAAGGATTGGATTCCCCTGTATCATCTGGGGACTGTGGCGTAGTGGCCTAGTATGTCCACAGTCGATGAGTTGGGTGAATTATTATAGAGATAATAATTCACTGAGTCAGAAGGAGTTTTGACAAGTATGACTCACGGCCAGCTCGATATTAGGCCTAAAGGGTCACACACATATGATAGGTGTTGCGACGAGTAGAGGTTCGGATGTAAAAAATCCGCTAGAGTCCCTATCTTATTGGATATCCATTATGCCCCTGAATTATTAGATCCTAAGATGAGATTCAATAATTGCTAATAAGAGATTATTTGGTAGAGACCCACTAATCCAAGAGGCTTGGGTAATTGGATGGAGATCCAATACCCAATAGGGCATAATCCATTAGGGTTTACAAGGAGCCTCTATAAATAGGAGGGAACTAAAGCTCTATAGGTTGGGAGTTCTTTTTGGTGGTCATCTCCTGTTCTCCTCTCCCTAGAGAGGTGCATCGTCAGAGTCCCTGTCATGTAGATACTGCTAGAGAGGAGGACGCTTGACCTCCTTCATCCTTCCTATAGATCTATAGAGATTTAGGGATATACGATCTCCCTAGGTATTTTCTTTTACACATACAGTTTTCGCGGATTAGTTTTGATGCACCAATCTTTACACGACGATGGAAGCTTTCTATGAAAAATCTGGGGTGCTTTGTTTTTGTTCTTCCGCTACGCATGAGATGTCGCTCCCTAAAAGGATTTCCCAATAGGTATCATACCCATTGGCTACAAGTGGCTCTTCAAGAAGAAGATCGGAGTAAATGAAAAAATAGAGACCTATAAAGCAAGGCTAGTGGCTAAGGGTTATCGTCAAAGCTAAGGTATTGACTATAACGAAACCTTCTCACCTGTAGCCATGCTAAAATCCATCCAAATTCTATTGACCATTGTAGCACACCTTGATTATAAGATCTGGTAGATAGACATGAAAATTGTGTTCCTCAACGGCAACATCAAGAAGGAGGTATATATGATGCAGCCTAAAAGATTCATGTCCAAGAATAGTTCAGATAAGGTGTGCAGGTTGCTTAAGTCCATCTATGGACTAAAGCAAGTTTCTTAAAGTTGGAACATAAGATTTAATGAAATGATCAGATCTTATGAGTTTGTTAAGAACGAAGATGAACCTTGTGTGTACAGAAAGGTAAGTAGGAGCGCTATCACTTTTTTTGTGCTACATGTGGATGACATCCTAATCATTGAGAATGATGTAGGAATACTCTCCACATTTAAGGTTTGGCTATCTAGATACTTTTCTACGAAGGACTTAAGGGAAGCATCCTACTTATTGGGGATTCAGATCTATAGAGATAGATCCAAGTGGATGCTTGGCTTGTCACAGTCTAGGTATATAGATACCATTGTCAAAAGGTTTGACATGAAAAATTTCAAGAGAGGTCTCATGTCGTTAAGACATAGGCTATCACTTTCTAGGAGTATGTCCTCAAACACTCCAGAAGAAAGGGTAGACATGGATAGGATACGCTATGCCTTAATGAGAGGGTCTATCATGTATGTTATGCTATGTACCAGGACTGATATAGAGTATGCTCTAAGTGTCACGAGCAGGTATCAGGCAGATCCAGGCTTGGAGCATTGGAAAGTAGTAAAGTATATCCTTAAGTACTTGAGAAGGACTAAGGATCTTTTATTGGTGTATGGAGAAAGTAGCCTCAAGGTTGAGGGCTACACGGACACGAGCTTCCAGTTCGATGTCAATGATGGCAAGCCAATTCAGGGCATGTGTTTACCCTGAATGAATGAGCAGTATGCTGAAAGAGTTCCAAGCAAGATACTATTACTGACTCGATTATAGAGGCGGAGTACATTGCTGCAGTAGAGGTAGTAAAAGAGGGAGTCTAGATGAAGCAGTTCATCGCAGATTTAGGAGTCATACCGAGCAACGAAGAGCTGATGATTCCCTTTTATTGTGATAATTATGGAGTGATTACTCAAATAAGGGAACCCGAGTCTCATCAGAAGTGTTCTAAGGAGGTTCTAACTTATTAGAGAGATCGTGGCAAGAAGAGATGTAGTAGTGAAAATTGTTCCATCCGAAGATAACGTCGTAGATCCACTAACAAAGTCATTGTCTCAAATTGTCTTTAAGCATCACAAAGGTTTGATAGAGATCAAACACATGGGTGATTGGCTTTAGGTTAAGTGGGAGATTTCTAGTTATATGTGTCCTACAAGAAAATCACGTAAGTGATAGCACCTGTAACATACTACGTCAATCTCTTTGCTCATGACTACTGGTATTTTCTCACATTGTCTGGATATATATTGTGATGTCCTTGGATCTATGCAATGGGAATCGGATCACGATGAGATTATGATAATGAAATCGATTCACCTTTAAACACATACCCTAAATAATCATAGTCATAGGTTACTCGAGAGGGATATTGAGATAATTGGATAGATTAGTGTGCTGTATACCCGTCCATATGATGGAGATGGCTGGTCTCATAGCTACTCGTATGGGGACACTAAGGGTATAGTGCAGGTGCTCATTAGAGAATAAGTTTACTGATTGATCCGCTTATGGAATGTTGGATGGTTATTGATACCTCATGTCAGATAGCGATCCGTAGTCCCAGTAGTGTATCTGGTCCTTAGACTTGAAACACCAAGGAAGTCTTGTATGAGTACTCCACTCTTTGATACCAGACTTATAGGTTTAGAGTTTCAGATCTAGTACAACTGGTTATTAGGAGTGGCAACCAACCTTACGAGGGTTATTGAGTGTTAATAGAGGATCATCCACTCTCGGTATCATGAGAGGAATATCCCATATATTCTTGCTCAAGCAAATCCCTGGCTAGGGTCTTTCGGATTGAGAGAGAAAGAGTTCTCCGAGAGAATCTGATTAGAGCAAGACTCGATTGGAAACTATATGGGCCTAATAGCATCATGTACAATATACAATCTCTGGGATATTAGATGGATGAGGGACTATAGGTACATGGTAACTAAGGGCAGATAGGTCCAAAGGATTAGATTCTCCTGTATCGTCTAGGGACTGTGGCATAGTGACCTAGTACGTTTACAATCGATGAGTCGAGTGAATTACTATAGAGATAATAATTCACTGAGTCAGAAGGAGTTCTGATAGGTATGACTCACGGCCAACTCGATATTGGGCCTAGAGGGTCACACATATGGTAGCTGTTGCGATAAGTAGATATTCGAATATGAGATATTCATCGGAGCCCTTATTTTATTAGATATCAAATAATTCCCTATATTATTGGATCCCATGGATGAGATACAATAAGAGCTAGATTATTACGTAGAGACCCATTAATCTAAGAGGCTTGGGTAATTAGATAGAGATCCAATACCCAAAGGGTAGGATCCATTAGGGTTTACAAGAGGCCTCTATAAATAGGAGGGAACCAAAGGTCCATAGGTCAGGGTCTTCTTGGTGGCCACCTCCTGTTCTCCTCTCTCTAGAGAGGAGCATCGTCATAGTCCCTGCCGTGTGGATATCGCTAGAGAGGAAGACGCTTGACCTCCTTCATCCACCCTACAAATCTGTAGGAATTCAAGAATATACGATCTCCCTAGGTACTTTCTTTTTAATTCACAGATTTATTTTTGACGCACCAATCTTCGCATGATAATGAAATCTTTCGTGGAAATCTAGGATTTTATTTTTTATATTCTTTCATTGCGCATGTGATGTCGCCCCCTAGATTTTTTATACTCGCTCTATATGAGTATTCCACTCTTTAATACTAGACTTATAGATTTAGAAGTTCCAGATCTAATATAGCCGATTATTGGGAGTGGTAGCCAACCTTACAAAAGCAATTGAGTATCAATAGAGGATCATCCACTCTTAGTATCATGCGAGCAATATCTCATATATTCTTGCTTAGGCAAATCCCTGACAGGGTCATTTAGATTAAGAGATAAAGAGTTCTCCGGGAGAATCCGATTAGAGCGAGACTCGAGTGGAAATTGTATGGACCTAATGGTACCATACCCGATATATAGTCTCTAGAATATTAAATGGATGAGGGACTATAGGTATATGGTTACTAAGGATAGATTGGTCCAAGGATTGGATTCCCTTGTATTGTTTAGGGATTGCAGCTTAGTGGCTCAATACATTCGTAGTCGATGAGTCGAGTGAATTATTATGGAGATAATAATTAACTAAGTCAGAAGGAGTTCTGATAGGTATGACTCACAACCAGCTCGATATTAGGTCTCACACACATATGGTAGGTGTTGCAACAAGTAGAGGTTCGGATATGAGATATCCGCCGGAGCTCCTATCTTATTGGATATCCAATAGGCCCCTGAATTATTGGATCCCATGGATAAGATCCAATAAGAGCTAATAAGAGATTATTGGGTAGAGACCTATTAATCTAAGAGGCTTGGGCAATTGGATGGAGATCCAATAGTCAAAGGGCATGATCCATTAGGGTTTACATGGGGCCTCTATAAATAAAAGGGAACCAAAGGTCCATAAGTCGAGGTCTTCTTGGTGGCCACCTCCTGTTCTCCTCTCTCTAGAGAGGAGCATCATCGTAGTCCCTATCGTATAGATACCACTAGAGAGGAGGATGCTTGATCTCCTTCATCCACCTCATGAATTTGTAGGAATTCAAGAATATACGATCTCCCTAGGTACTTTCTTTTTACACATGTAGTTTTCGGATTCACTGATTTATTTTTGACGCATCAATCTTTGCACGACGACAAAACCTTTTATGGAAATCTAGGATTTTATTTTTTATGTTCTTCCACTGCACATGTGATGTCACCCCCTGGATTTCCTAACATATCCTATATGAGTATTCCACTCTTTGATACCAGACTTATAGGTTTAGAAGTTTAGAAGTTTGTTATGACTCTAGCTATGAGAGTCCTAATTTAGTTTCATTGATAAGGGCATTCATGTAAATCCTATCTAGTTGACCCCTATTAAAGAGGTGAAGAGGCCGGCTAGGTTAGGGTTAGGTTGCTTCTTAGAAAAGGAGTCCTATTAGAGAAAGAGTCCTAATAGAAGTAGGAGTCCTATTAGAGAGAGACTCCTATTAGAAGTAGGAGTCATATTAGAGAAAGAGTCCTATTAGAAGTAGGAGTCCTATTATGGAAAGAGTCCTATTAGAATTAGGAGTCCTACTAGAGAAGGAGTCCTAATTAGAAGTAGGAGTTGGTTAGAAGTAGGAGTCTTGAGTAAGAGTCCTATTAGGAGTTGGGGTTTAGAAGCCCTATAAATAGTCATGTATTCACCCTCTTTTCATTTTGAATAGATCAATCTTTTAGCAGCCTTTGAGCAGCAACTTGGAGGAAGAAACCCTTATAGAGTTCCAAGGAGGCCGATCCCCTATAGAGATCAACCCCAAGCTTAGAATCTGCAAGGGTTCTAACAAAGTTCCAAATCTAGTATAGCCGATTATTGGGAGTGGTAGCCAACCTTACGAAGGCAATTGAGTATCAATAGAGGATCATCCACTCTCAGTATCATGCGAGGAATATCTCATATGCTCTTGCTCAGGCAAATCCCTGGCCAGGGTCATTCGGATTGAGAGATAAAGAGTTCTTTGGAAGAATCTGATTAGAGCAAGCTCGAGTGAAAATTGTATGGACCTAATGGTACCATACCCAATATACAGTCTCTAGGATATTAAATGGATGAGGGACTATAGGTATATGGTAATTAAGGACAGATTGGTCTAAAGGATTGGATTCTCTTGTATCGTCTGGGGATTGCAACTTAGTGGCCTAGTACATCCATAGTCGATGAGTCGAGTGAATTATTATGGAGATAATAATTAACTAAGTCAGAAGGAGTTCTGATAGGTATGACTCACAACCAGCTCGATATTAGGTCTCACACACATATGGTAGGTGTTGCAACAAGTAGAGGTTCATATATGAGATATCCGTCGGAGCCCCTATCTTATTGGATATCCAATAGGCCCCTGAATTATTGGATCCCATGGATAAGATCCAATAAGAGTTAATAAGAGATTATTGGGTAGAGACCCATTAATCTAATAGGCTTGGGTAAATATATGGAGATCCAATACCCAATAGGGCAGGATCTATTAGGGTTAACATGAGGCCTCTAAAAATAGGAGGGAACCAAAGGCTCATAAGCTAGGGTTTTCTTGGTAGCCACCTCTTATTCTCCTCTTCCTATAGAGGAGCATCTTCACAGCCCCTACCATGTGGATCACTGCTAAGAGGAGGACGCTTGACCTCCTTTATCCTCCCCAATAGATCTATAGGATTCTCAAAGATATACGATTTCCCCAGGTACTATCTTTTCATATACGTAGTTTTTGATTTTGTAGATTTTTATGTATCAATCTTCGTACAATTATGAAGCCTCTTAGTGGAAATCGAGGATATTTTTATTTTTTGTTCTTCGTACAATTATGTAGATTTTTGTGCATGTAATGTTGCCCCTGAATTTTCCAACACAAGTGACCAAGTGTGGTGGTGCAATAAGGTTAAGTGAAAAGGCACGGAGGCACACAAAGGGCGATAGGGTTGGGTGTGATGGCATGATAGGCTCAAATGAACAAGCGTAAGAGCAGACGAGGGGTTACATGACAAGGTATAGTGGCACAATAGGGTTGGGCAAACAAACATGAGGGCATATGAAAGGCTGCAAGGCTAAGTGCAGTGGTGTGATAGGGTTGGGCGAACAGGTGCGGGGTTGCACAAAGGGCCACAGGGCTAGGTGCAGTGGCATCTGTATCGATGTTGTACAGTGGCATGAGGATCCAATCAACACATATACGAAGCACACCACTCCATCGGTAAACAAGAGAATCTGAGCGAATCAGGATACAAGTGTACGCACCATACCCACTTACAGCAAAAACGGTGTTAGGATCTAAAGCAGCACTAAGAGGGGGGGTAAATTAGTGCAGCGGTTAAAAACGTTGATTTGTGTGATTTCAGAAAACTTCGTTCGAGAAGAATCATGTTTCGATGAAAACCAACTTTGATTGTGTTTTAACTTAAAGAGATTCGTAGGTGAAAGAAAAGGATTCGAGTGATTGCAATAAGGTAAAGGATTTGCAAAATTGCAAATTGCAAGAAAAGAAACACAAATTGATTTTATAGTGGTTCGGTCCTCCGACTTACGTCCACTCCCGATTCCTCCTTCGTTGAGGTCACCGGTTTTCACTAATGATCTTTTTTCAATAGGTGAAGATCAACCAACCCTTTACAACTTTTTCTCCTTTTCAAAAATTTAGGAGATAACCTCTACAAGTCTCACACCTCCTTAGACAAACTTCTAAACTTTTCAAGAGAAGGGAGAGAACACTTAAGACTTTTTCAAGATTACAACTTGATTCACCAGAGTTTTAGCTTACTTTTTCTTGTATAATCCTTACAGGGATGAGTGAGATATTTATAGGCTCAAATGGCTCTAAAAACGAAGCCAAAATTTAAATTTTTAGGTCTTTCGAATGCAGGCGTATACTCACTTTGCATTGGGCGATGCCCCGCGCCATGAACCTCGAAAACATAGGTTCTATGATAGGACCCTAGCAGAGTTAGGTCCTACTCAACCATGTAGCAGCTAATAAAAACCCTGTGAGAATGTAATAAACCCCACCTAGCCACCTCTATCCTATAAAGAAGAGAGGCTAGGGTTTATATTTGGGTCTTTGGGCTTCTTAGCCGCCCCTTATTCTTGGGCCGGCCCGCTAAGGTTGAGGGTAAATTGGGTAGTTCACTTAGGAAGCAGCCCCTAGGGCTAGGGTTTGGAGCTCTATATAAGCTTGTAGCCTCCACCTCTTTGGAATAAGAAAGATCAATCTACAATTGCAGCCACCAGGCTACTTGGAGGGTGGAACCCCTATAGCGTTCAAAGGGTTGATCCCCCTCAAAGATCAATCTCCATAGAATTCCTCTGGGGTTCTATCATCTGGTATCAGAGCAGCGATCTTGCTGCTTTTGCTGCCATCCCTGCCACCCACCATTAGCCAAGTAATTCCCACAATTGCTCTTGACGTCGTTGTCTCCACCATCATCTCTTGACGTAGATCAAATCAATCTACAGTCGCCACCTCTAATTGCATCAGAGATCTGGTATTTTTCTATCACCAATACCTTTTGCTGCTGCAATTTTTCATCTAAAATATCAAAAAGAAGTTTTTCTATCGATCCCTTGCTGCGAATTCCTTGCGTCGCAAAAGTTACCATCTTTGCGAACGTAGGATTGCTGCAGAAAATTTCAACGGTGTGTTGCTGCCTTTAACCGATCTAATTGTTATCCTTTTTGAACGAAATTTTTTGTGCACCTCATAGATCATCTTGGCTCCCATCCATGATTGATCTATTGTGGAATTCATCACAAAAACAAATTTGTGTGTTGCTGCAATCTCTCGTCACAAAGTGCTGAAATCTTTTTGACGAGAATTCTGCTATCGCAACTTGCACCGATTTCTTTACTACTTTGCTGCCGAAATTTCTTGATCCAATTTGTTATCCTTGTTGCTATCTAAACTAAGATTCTACCATCAAACCCCCTCCTCAAACCCCTGAGTTTTCGCTGGAAATTTCGTCAAGAAACCGCTATTTCTTCGACGACAATTCTGCTCTTACGAGACAGCGCATATAGGCAGCAATTTCTACTGATTTTTGTCAAATCTTTGCTGCGAGCTACCACAAATCTAAAACCCTCTTCCCTAACCTTCATCCACTACCATCTCAGCCCAAAACTCCATCAAATTGCAGCCCCAAACAGCACCCAAAATAGCCACAAAACAAGCCTAAACCGCAGCCTACATTCACTAATCCACCAACCCTTTCAACCACCACTTCTCTCAACCAATACATGCCTTTAACTCGATAGCAAAAAAAAAGATCTTAATATTATAGATTTGGAGACATATGCTATGGCATCCGAGGAGGCAATTGATGCTAAATTCGAAGCCTTCGAGACACGAATGGAGGAGAAGATTCGGACTCTCTTTGCCGAACTTAGTTTGGGTCGACCACCGAGCCCAAAGAAATCACATCAAGGGGAGAGCTCTAATCGAAGAGATGACTTCTAGGAAAGGGGAGGCTCTATGACCGATCCCCACTATCCACGCATGAGGGTGGACTTCCCTAGATGGGAAGAAGGAGACCCGATTGGTTGGATCTCAAGTGAGCGATATTTTCGGTACCACAAAACCGCAGATGCATCTATGGTAGAAATTACAACTATACATCTTGAAGGAGATGCCATACAATGGTTTGATTGGTTTGAACATACTCATGGAGTCCTCTCATGGTGACAATTCAAAGAAGGACTGCTGATCCGTTTCGGACCAACCGATTACGAGAACATCGACGGACAACTAGCAAAGATCCAACAAACCTCCACCATCCAGGAGTATCAAACCAGGTTTGAAAGGTTATCTAATCAAACTCGTGATTGGTCTGAAAAACAGTTATTGGGGACATTTATTGAGGGCTTGAAGCCGGAGATCCGGGGAGAAGTTAAAGCGTGACAACCGTACACGCTTATGGCCGCCATCTCTTTCGCACGACTTCAGGAGGAGCGATTGAACCATGAAGCTCGGAGGACTAGGGTCACTCCCCGACCAGCAATATTGAAGCCCTCAGCCCCCCTACTATCAACTGAGATCCTGCACCAAAAAGGTTGACAAGAGAAGAGCTTCGAGACCGATCTGCCAAGGGGTTATGTTGGCATTGTGACGAGCCGTGGAGCCACGAGCATCGCTGTAAAAAGGGGAGACTTCTTATGATTGAACCAGTGGAAGAAGAGATTAGTGAACAGCTAGAAGAGAGTCTTGAACATGAGGATGAAGATATGGAAGAAGAGCCACAATCGGTCGACTTTATGGTACATGCGCTAGCCGGCTACTTAAATCCGCAAACGATGAAAGTTGGAGGCCTGCTCAAACAACAACCGATCACTGTTCTCATCGATACAGGTAGCACTAATAACTTTCTAAATAGTAAGGTTGCTGCTCGGATGGCGCTCCACATCGAAGGTTGTAGCAAGTTCGACGTAAAGGTCGCCGACGGTCGAATCCTAAAATGCGACCAAAGATGCCCGCAGGTGAAACTATTACTACAGGACCAAGAAATTGTTGCTGACTTCTTCCTCCTACCAATTGATGATTATGAGGCTGTGCTAGGCATCGAATGGCTGACGACACTAGGTGATGTCTCTTGGAACTTTTCCAAATTGATTATGAAATTCTATTGCAAAGGTAAACAGGTCACCCTACGCGGGAAGCGCGGAAACAACGTAACCACCATTTCAACTCAACGAATGGAGAAAGTTTTACACAAGATAAATGGTGGCTTTCTTATGCATCTCCAGCAGCAACCAGAGGGGGAGAAAACAAAAATTAAAAATCAAAAGATCACCCAACTGCTTGTTAAATTTGATGATGTTTTTACTGAACCGCGCGGTCTTCCTCCTACTCGGCAACATGACCACCGGATTCCAATCCTTCCGGGCAAACCACCAGAAAACACTTGGCCTTACCGCTATCCTCATGTCTAGAAGGATGAAATTGAGAAAATCCTGAAGGAAATGCTCGAAACAGGGGTGATTCGACCAAGCTGCAGCCCCTACTCCTCACCGGTGCTACTTGTGCGCAAGAAAGACGGAACTTGGCGGATGTGCGTCGACTACCGAGCTCTAAATGACATCACCGTCAAGGATAAGTACCCCATACCAGTGGTGGATGAACTTCTTGATGAATTAAAAGGAGCTCGAGTCTTTACGAAGTTGGACCTTCGATCCGGTTATCATCAAATTCGGGTATGTGAAGGCGACATCCCAAAAACTGCTTTTTGCACTCACAACGGGCATTATGAATTCTTGGTAATGCCCTTTGGACTCACTAATGCTCCTTCAACCTTCCAAAGTCTCATGAACAATATTTTTCGGAGCTTTCTTCGCAAATTTATGCTGGTATTTTTCGATGATATTCTCATTTATAACCCTTCTCTTGAGACTCACTTTCAGCACTTGCGAATTATTCTGACGATCCTTCGAGAGAATACTCTTTTTGTTAAGCTATCAAAATGCAGCTTTCTCCAGCAAAAAGTAGAGTACCTTGGGCATATAATATCAGAAGGAGTGGCCGTAGACCCAACAAAAATTGAAGCAATGCAAGGCTGGCCGAAACCTATAAATGTGAAATTGCTGCGTGGGTTCCTTGGACTAACGGGCTACTACCGAAAATTCATGAAGGACTATGGGAAGATTAGTGCCCCCCTCACTTCTCTACTGAAAAAAGACGCCTTCCTATGGTCGAACAAAGCCTCCGCTGCCTTCGATAGACTTAAGGCAGCCATGACGACAACACCGGTGCTAGCACTACCATATTTCAGCCGACCCTTCATCATTGAGGCCGATGCATCTGGAGTTGGAATTGGAGCTGTTCTCATGCAAGATGGTCGACCACTCGCATACACTAGCAAGGCATTATCTCCCACCCATCAAAAAATATCTATCTATGATAAGGAGATGCTCGCCATTGTGTACGCAGTAACAAAGTGGAGACCCTACGATTGGCCGAAGCGATTTGATTAAAACCGACCATAGAAGCCTTAAGTACTTTTTGGAGCAGAAGATATCATCCCCGGAGCAGCAAAAATGGGTAACCAAACTTCTAGGATTTGATTATGAAATTATTTACAAAAAGGGGAAAGAAAACATTATTGCAGATGCACTCTCACGGCTCCCTCAGCAAGCTGAATTTTCAGCTATCTCTCTTCCTACCACCAGCTTCCTCGAGGGCATTAGGGAAGAATGGAAGAAGGATCCAGAAACCAGCAACATCATCAAAAATTGGAGGAGGATCCAAGTGCAATAGCTCACTATACTTGGGATTCGAGGGATCTACGCTATAAAGGTCGTATTGTGCTTATACCAAACTCCCCTTGCATCAAAGTCATTCTGCATGAAATGCACTCCACACCTTCAGCAGGGCACTCCGGATTTCTAAGAACCTACAAAAGAGTGAAGCAAAACTTTTATTGGAAAGGAATGAAAAAAATTATTTCTGAATACGTAGCACAATGTGATGTATGTCAACAGCAAAGAGGTGAAACAGTGGCAAGTCCAGGGAAACTACAACCACTACCCATACCAGACTCGGTGTGGACTGACATCTCCATGGACTTCATCGAAGGGCTGCCACCTTCAAAAGGTAAAAGCACAATCCTTGTGGTGGTTGATCGACTTACGAAATATGCTCATTTTTGTGCTGTACACAATCCCTACACTGCTGTTAGTATTACTCAGATTTTCATAGAAAATATTATTAAACTGCATGGGATGCCAAGGTCCATTGTAAGTGATCGTGACAGGATCTTCACTAGTAAATTTTGGACCGAGTTATTTGATTCAGGCACCAAACTCAAGATGAGCACTGCATACCATCCACAAACTGACGGCCAAACAGAAGTGGTGAACAGATGTTTAGAGACATACCTTCGGTGTTTCACTAGTGATCGACCAAAGGAGTGGACGAAATGGCTCCCCTGGGCCGAATGGTGGTACAATACTACATATCATTCATCTACAAAATGTACCCCATATGAAGCATTATATGGTCGGTGGCTCTGTGATTCTAAAGTATGTAATTGGCTCGGCTAAGGTAGATCAGGTTGACCAAGATTTAATTGACAGGGACAAACTCCTACAGCTGCTAAAGGATAATCTCTCTACTGCTCAAGCTAGAATGAAGCAGCAAGCTGACACACGAAGAAGTGAAAGAGAATTTTTAGTAGGAGATTGGGTTTATCTTCGCCTACAACCATACAAGCAACTATCCATCAACACACGAGCCTCCATGAAGCTATCTCCACATTTTTATGGGCCCTATCAGATCATAGAGCGTATTGGAGCCGTGGGCGCATGACTTAAATTACCCGAAGATGCCAAAATTCACCCTGTCTTTCACGTGTCATGCTTGAAGCCTAAGTTGGGAGAACACGAGACACCCCAGATCCAACTGCCCAACACCACTGATGATGGAAATATTCAAGCCCAACCACAAGCCATCCTCGACCGCAGAGTCGTGATACGTCGTCGACGTCCCTCTACTGAAGTACTAGTACATTGGACTAATTTACCACTCGAAGATGCCACATGGGAATCATATGAGGAGTTGAAGTCCGGTTCCTGAGTTCATGGAACCCCACCTTGAGGACAAGGTGATTTGAAGAGGGCGGGCTTGATAGGACCCTAGCAGAGTTAGGTCCTACTCAACCATGTAGCACTAATAAAAACCCCTGTGAGAATGTAATAAACCCCACCTAGCCACCTCTATCCTATAAAGAAGAGAGGCTAGGGTTTATATTTGGGTCTTTGGGCTTCTTAGCCGCCGCCCCTTGTTCTTGGGCCGGCCCGCTAAGGTTGAGGGTAAATTGGGTAGTTCACTTTAGAAGCACCCCTAGGGCTAGGGTTTGGAGCTCTATATAAGCTTGTAGCCTCCACCTCTTTGGAATAAGAAAGATCAATCTATAATTGCAGCCACCAGGCTACTTGGAGGGTGGAACCCCTATAGCGTTCCAAGGGTTGATCCCCCTCAAAGATCAATCTCCATAGAATTCCTTTGGGGTTCTATCATTCTAGCGGTACTACCGCTAGCCTGGAGCGGTATCACCACTGCAGCTTTACTACTAGGTAGTACCACCGCCCAGACTGGGTGGTATCACCGCCTACAGCTTGGAAAAGTGCGCTTTTTCACTTTTCTAGCTCATAGGCAGTTCTACCGCCGGTTTGGCAGTGCCACCTCCAATTTAGGCAGTCTTAATGAGCCCAAATCAGTCCCAATTTAGGATCAATTGGCCCCTAATTGAGTTGGTATGATTTCACCCAAAACCAACTCAATTTTGACCTAACCTTCGACCATTAAGACAAACAATTACAAGCTACAAATCTAAGTTATCCGACATATCATTGGTTCTCCCGGTGAACTTCCAACGACCTTCTAGTGAACTTCCGACGCATCATCCGAACCTTCGGTGTAGTGCCCAATCCACCGGCATGTTGATTCCTGTAACATCCGTTCTTAGTGCATTGTCCGATTCTTCAAATCCGATGCCCGAACTTTGACTTTGGCCCAACACTTGATTCTTCTTGCTTTAATTATTTTACCTCTTTTGATCAAGGTTAGTCCTGCATCACTTATCTCAAAGCATAGATTAGATAATAAACTTATCAATTGATTTCATCATCAAAATTTGAGATTCAATAATCTCCCCCGTTTTGATGATGACAATCAATTGATGGAATTATACTCAACTCCCCCTGTCTATATGCCATATCGAAATAAGATAAACTTGAATTTAAAAGAAATAATAACCTTTGAATTCAAGTAAAACAATTTTGATCATATATAATATATTGTATCAAGATTTTATATATTATGTAGCATAATTTCAAATCATCGAAATACAATATATACAATCACAATAAATCAACATCACTTTAGGTATAACATACATGATACCAAAATAATAAGATTTTCAATCATTCATCATTACTTACTTCTCCCCCTTTGTCATCAACAAAAAGGAGGTGAATTAAAAAAAATAGTCATCGTAAGGTATCATGATGCATATCATTTATCAAACATATCAAAAACATATGATACATGAGGCTAATATTTGCTTAGAAATCGAGTTCAACATAATGCAAAATATATCATCCGAGATGGATAAATTTGAAAAATAATTTGATCATTTTTATTCATGTCTATGAAATCCGGAAAATGATCAAGTTATGAAGGATTCATACATGAAAGAGGTTCCAGATACAATTTTGAAAATTCAAACATAAAATTGTAAATTGGAAATATAGATCATTGAAGCCATTCATCAAATATTTAGTCATTCATCAAATATACTAATAAGAGCTCATGTAAAAAAAATTTATAAGAGAAAGATCATGATAAAGTTCAACTTGGCATTTATGAAGTGTAGCGCATCAACGTCAAAAGTTTTATAGAGAGAGATTCAACTTGGCATTCTCATGAGGTGGAGAAGAAGAAAAAATAATCAAGTCATAAAAGATCAAGAGTTAAGAATAAAGTCCGAAGGGAGTATAATAAACTCTTGAGAGCTTAATCATTATGCAAAGATTTCATGACATTAAGCTTCAAATGATACGAAAATTATGAAATTTATTTAATCATTCCAATAGAGGTAGAAGGAGTATAAAACCAATTTTAATACTTCATCAAAAGGCATGATCTTCATCGATCAAAGAAGGAGGAGAATCAAAATGTTATGATCGAAGGATAAAAATGAGAGCTTCATTCAAAATATGATATCGAAAAGATGTCATCCAAAATCCAAAAATAATATCAAGTTGAGAGTATATAAACCGAGGTTGAAAAATTTCGAAAAAGGAACATACAACATCTTCATGCATTAGGACAATTTAGCATGCCTAATTCTCTTTTAATGAAGTCAAATTGTTCTTCATTTAGGGGTTTTGTGAAGATGTATGCTAATTGATATTTTATATCATTAAATTCTAAAATGACATCATTATTATTGACATGATCTCGTATAAAGTAATGTCTAATGTCAATATACTTAGTTCTAGAGTGCTGAATAAGATTTTTGGTTAGACAAATAACACTTATATTATCACATTTTATGAGAATATTCTTTAAATAAATTTCATAATCTTCTAATATATTTTTCATCCAAATAACTTGTGCACAACATGCACTTGCAGCTATGTATTCGACTTCGGCCATAGATAGTGCAACCGAGTTTGTTTCTTGGAAGACCAAGAAACAAGTGTATGTCCTAAAAATTGACATTTTCCAGATGTGCTTTTTCTATCTATTCTACATCTGCCAAAATCGACATCTGCATAAGCTATTAAATCAAAGTTATTGAATTTTAGATACCATAATCCTAGATTAAGAGTTCCTTTAAGATATCTAAGAATTCTTTTAACGGCTTAAAGATGAGACAACTTAGGATTAGCTTGAAATATAGCACAAAGTCCTACACTAAACATGATATCCGGTCTAGTTGCGGTGAGGTAAAGTAAACTACCTATCATTCCCCTATATGTTTTTTTATCAAAACTTTCTCCACTTTCGTCCATGTCTCACTTAGTGAAGGTACTCACAGGAGTATTGATGGCTTTTGAACCATCCATATTAAACTATTTTAATAATTCTAAAACATATTTGGTTTGACTAAGAAATATACTATCATTAAGTTGTTTAATTTATAATCCTAAAAAGAAGGTTAATTCACCCATTAGACTCATTTCAAACTCTTGGCTCATACACTTAGCAAATGATTCACATAATGATTCACATAATGATTCATTTGTAGAATCAAAAATAATATTATCAACATAAATTTAAACAATAAGAAAATTATTTTTAAAATATTTAATAAACAATGTAGTATCGACCTTGTCTTTAGTGAAATTATTTGAAATAAGAAAAGAGCTAAGCCTCTCATACCAAGCCCTTAGGGCTTGTTTTAACCTATAGAGAGTCTTAATCAATTTAAACACATGATTAGGAAAAAGAGAATTTTCAAAATCGGGTGGTTGTTTAACAAATACTTCTTTAGAAATAAAACCATTTAAGAAAGTACTTTTGATATCTATTAGAAATAATTTAAAATTATTACTACTAGTATAGGCAAGGAGCATCCTAATGGCTTCTAATCTTGCCATAGGAGCAAAGGTCTCTTCGTAATTGATACCTTCTTCTTGGTTGAAACCTTTGGCCACTAATCTAGCCTTATTTCTAACCATAATATCAAATTCATCTTGTTTGTTTCTAAATAATCATTTAGTACATATAACTAAATGGTCACTTGGTCTAGGAATAAGCTTCCACACCTCATTCCTCTCAAATTGGTTCAATTTTTCTTGCATTGTGATAACCCAAGAATCATCTTTTAAGGCTTTGTCAATGTACTTATGTTCAATTTGAGAAAGAAAAGCAGCGTTGGCACAAAAATTCTTAAAAGAGGAACGAGTTTGAACCCCTTTTGATGTGTCTCCTATAATTAGCTCCTTTGGATGGGCATCTACATACTTTCATTCCTTAGGTAAGGAAATTTGGGAAGAAGATGCATCCAAGTTACTATTTTGAAGAGAGGGTTCATTCAAATTCAAACCATCAAAATCAAGATTATCATCAAAATTATTTTTATTAAATTCAAAAACTTCATTAAAAAAATATATGAATAGACTCTTCTATAACCAAGGTTCTTTTGTTAAAAACACGAAAGGCTTTAGAAACGGAAGAGTAACCAAGAAAGATGCCTTCATCGGATTTAGCATCGAATTTTCCTAAGGCATCCTTTTCATTCAAGATAAAGCATTTGCAACTGAAAATTTTAAAATAAGAAACATTTGATTTTTTATTATTTCACAATTCATAAAGAGTTTTGGATAGAGATGGTCTTACTAGAACCCTATTCATGATATAGCAAGCCGTATTAACGACTTCGGCCCAAAAGTATTTGGGTAAACTATGTTCATTTAACATGGTTCTTGTCATTTCTTGTAAATTTCTATTCTTTTTTCTAGTACTCTATTTTGTTGAGGATTCCTTGGAGTAGAGAAGTTATGGTTATATCCATTAGATTCATAAAAATTTTGGAAGTCATGGTTTTGGAAATCACCACCATGATCACTCCGAATTGATGAAATCATGAAACCCTTTTCGTTTTGAACAAGTTTATAAAATTTTAAAAAATATTTAAAATAATCACTTTTGTGAACCAAGAAATAGGTCCAAGTGTATCTACTATAGTCATCTATAATGACAAATGCATATTTGTTACCTCCTAGACTCATTGTATCAATTGGTCTAAATAAATCCATATGGACCAATTGTAATGGTCTAGAGGTACTTATTTGATTCTTTGATTTAAAGATAATTTTTATCTATTTTTCTAGTTGACATGCATCACATACTTTATTTTTAATAAACTTAACATTGGGAATACCTCTTACAAGTCCTTTAGATGTGATTTGAGTGATTAGTTTGATGCTTACATGACCTAATCTCCTATGCTAAAGCCAAGCATCATCATTCAAAATCGAAAAACACATTTCATTACTAAGATCATCAATATTTATGGTGTAGATATTATTTTGTTTTAGTGCAATCATAGATGTGTTATTATATGATTTTTCAATGATACAAGCATTAGATTCAAATTTCAGAATATATTCCTTATCATATAATTGACTAATGCTCAAAAGATTGTATTTTAAATCATCTACCAATAGCACATTATTAATTGAAAAACTTAATTTGTTACCTATAGTTTTCTTATCAATAATTTTACCCTTGTTGTTGTCTCCGAAGGTGACATACCTTTCGTCTTGACTAATAAGCTTAGAGAATTGAGATAGATCTCTGGTCATGTGCCTTGAGCATCCACTATCAAGGTACCATCTCTTGCTCCTAGCTTGTGTGGGTGAATGTGTATACAAAAGAGGATAGTTTTTAGGTACTCATTTGAACTTGGGTGCCTTAAAAATTGATCTACTAAACTTGTCATTGTTCATTGAGTTCCTTATTGTTCTTTAGGAACTCATATTAACCTATGTGGGCTAAGTTTCTTATATGGACATTTGTAAGTAACATGTCCGAATTTGTAACAAAAGTTACATTTCAAATGAGATGATACTTATCGTGTAGGTCCTTTAATAAAGGTGGTTGGAGTTCGATAAGATCCACTCAAAAATCTAATTCTATTTCTTTTTTCGATGTGACCCTTGTTTGCAAGGATCATGTCTAAGCCTTTACTACCAACCTTAAACTTGTTTTGGGTCTCTTTAAGTAACAAGTTCTCATTTTTTATTGTTTCTAAGTGTTCACATTTAAAGCATGGAGGTAGAGAGGGAGTATCAAGTTCAAGATATTCAAGTTTATCTAGTAACAAAGCATGCTCCTTTTTTAATAAATTAAACTTTTTACTAATAGCTCTACATTCATCAAACAATTCATGAAAAGCAATTGAAAGTTCATCAAAAGATAAATCTTTATTAATTAACTCATATACCTCTTCTTCAAAAGCCATTAATGCGAAGTTGGTCTCCTCTTTGTTGCTTGCTTCTTTAACTTCGAAACCACTTGGTCATCCCATGTCACCTTTAGAGCTTTCTTCCTCTTTGGTTGCTTCTTCTTGGCTTGGGGGCTTTCACTTTTGAAGTGCCCCGGCTTCTTACATTTGTAACATATAACTTGGTCCTTTATAGGTTCAAGTTTGTTTTCAGTGTCATTTTTAAATTTATTCTTTCTTATAAATTTTTTAAATTTCTGAGTTAAGAGTGCAAGTTCATCATCAAGGTCCTCATCACTTGAAGATTCCTTCAAGTGATCTTCTTGTGTTCTCAATGTCATATCCTTCCTATTCTTTGGAATGGGGTTCTCTAGCTTATCATGAGCATGGTATATCATTTTATAGGTCATTAAAGACCCAATGAGTTCTTCGAGAGGAAAAGTTTTAAGATCCTTGACCTCTTGAATAGCCGTAACTTTTGGATCCCAACTCTTTGAAAGGAATCTTAAATTTTAGTTACAAGTTTAAAATTAGAAAAATCTTTACCAAGTGCTTTGAGTCCATTAACGATATTCGTGAAATGGGTGTACATGTCTTTGATGGACTCACTTAGTTTCATTTGAAACAATTCATAAGAGTACACCAAGAGATTGATTTTGGACTCTTTCACTCGGCTAGTATCTTCATGAGTGATTTCAAGAGTACACCAAATATCAAAAGCCGATTCACAAATTGAAACATAATTAAACTCATTTTTATCAAGTGCACAAAACAAGGCATTCATAGCCTTTGCATTTAAAGCGAAAACCTTCTTCTCTGATTCATTCCATTCGTTCATCGGAAGAGAAGATTTTTGAAATCCATTTTCAACGATATTCTAAAGTTCAAAATCTATGGAAATCAAAAAAATCTTCATGCAAGTCTTCCAATAAGTGTAATCTGACCCATTAAACATAGGCGAACGTGTAATAGAATGACCCTCTTGCATGCTGGTATAAGCCATCTCTCTTAGGTTTTAAACCAAATGAGAGTGACGAAGTTCTGATACCAATTGTTAGGATCTAGAGCGGCACTAAAAGGGGGGGTGAATTAGTGCAGTGGTTAAAAATGTTGATTTATGCGATTTCGAAAAACTTCGTTTGAGAAGAATCATGTTTCGATGAAAACCAACTTCGATTACGTTTTAACTTAAAGAGATTCGTAAGTGAAAGAAAAAGATTCGAGTGATTGCAATAAGGTAAAGAATTTGCAGAAATGTAAATTGCAAGAAAAGAAATGCAAACCAATTTTACAGTGGTTCGGTCCTCCGGCCTACGTCCACTCCCGATTCCTCCTTCGTTGAAGTCATCGACTTTTACTAATAATCTTCTTTCAATGTGTGAAGATCAACCACCCTTTTATAACTCTTTCTCCTTTTCAAATGTTTAGAAGATAACCTCTATAAGTCTCACACCTCCCTTTGACAAACTTCTAAACTTTTCAAGAGGAGGAAGAGAACACTCAAGACTTTTTTAAGATTACAACTTGATTCACTAGAGTTTTAGCTTACTTTTTCTTGTGTAATCCTTGCAGGAATGAGTGAGGTATTTATAGGCCCTAAATGGCTCCAAAAATGATACTAAAATTTAAATTTTTGGGTCTTCCGAGTACGAGCGGTACTACCACCTGCATTGGGCGATGCCACCGCCAGTAGAACCTTGAAAATAGAGGTTTTGGCGGTGCTACCGCTAGCCTGAAGCAATGCCACTGCTACAACTTTACCACTGAGTGGTACAACCACCCAGATTGGGCGGTACCACCACCTGCAGCTTGGAAAAGTATGTTTTTTCACTTTTCCAACTTATAGGCGGTTCTACCGCTAGTTTGGTGGTGCCACCGCCTGCAGCAATGTTTGGGCCACTGAATAGGCCTCTTAATGAGCCTAAATCAGTCCTAATTTAGGCCCAATTAGCCCCTAATTGAGTTAGTATGATTTCACTCAAAACTAATTTAATTTTGACCTAACCTTCGACCATTAAGACAAGCAATTACAAGCTATGAATCTTAAGTTATCCAACATGTCATTGGTTCTCCCGGTGAACTTCCGACGACCTTCCGGTGATATTCCGGTGAACTTCCGACGAATCGTCCGAACTTTCAGTGTAGTGCCCGATCCACCGGCATGTTGACTCCTGCAACATCCGTTCTCGACGCATTATCTGATTCTTCTGATCCGATACCCGAACTTTAACTCTGGCCCTACACTTAGATTCTTCTTACTTTAATTATTTTGCCTCTTTTGATCAAGGTTAGTCCTGCATCACTTATCTCAAAGCATAGATTAGATAACAAACTTATCAATTGATTTCATCATCAAAATCCGAGATTCAACAAATGAGTTATGGAAAAATAGCATGCTGATGCGTGGCTATTATGTAAATCGTGATAGATTCAATCACGATCATAATGATGATTTATGTAACCACGAGAGCCGAAGGATGGTGCCACGCCTCTTGGGCTATGTCAATAGTGCCACATGTCCCACTTTACTTGAAGCATTTGGGAGTTAAAATGAATTCCTAAAGCATCCTAGCAATCCAGCATAAAAATATCTTCCTCAACTTCCTCCTCCAACACCTTCTTAGATAGGATGTCATCCCCATCTGGTAGCATAAGCTTTGGCTTCGAAAGGAGTTGAGTCGGCCACTCCAATGAAGGTTGCCCACCCCACAAACAAAGGTGAATCCATTGTGTGGTATGGCTTCTCCACCTAGTACAGAGTCCCTTTCAGGACTCGACAATGAAGGCCTCTAACCTGTATATTATCCAAGAGGTCTATTCACATTTCGATCGAGTTTGAGTTAGTGCTTGCTTGATCGAATGACCAACCTTATACGTTATGTCATATGGTTTATACCAGCACGAATGTATTGGAG
The DNA here is from genome assembly GCA_024322285.1 of Musa beccarii. NCBI lineage: Eukaryota > Viridiplantae > Streptophyta > Magnoliopsida > Zingiberales > Musaceae > Musa > Musa beccarii. The sequence goes on from CM044402.1 coordinate 23,757,545, forward strand.
GTGCGACTTCATCTCTCCCTTCATCTATTTTCTGTTGACACTTTCAACTATTAGAAGTTCTCACATATCCATATGATGTCAAAGTCCGAGCATTTTCTTATTGTGTTTGTCGGAAAGAACGTGAGAACATATATCTCCCTATCGCTAATTCTTGTATTTATCTTCTATAGTCTATTTCAATGTATTTTCTCTCTATCCAACCTGGTTATCAGGTTAAGGGTACTCGTAATGCTTTGACCTCCTATAAAGATTGAAAGAATAGTTTCTTCTTTTTTTTTTTTTTGAGATATGATTGGTCAATCAATTTAAATAGAGATTCTGTCTATCAAACCAAGATACTATACTGTAAATCAACGGCGGGATGACCGGGAGGTTGCAAGTGAGGCCGCCACTTGCTATCGGTGCTTAATGCAATCCTCCGTGGCCAACCGTATACATCCACTGTGAGACATCTAGAAATGAAGTGCGCGAGATTGCACAAGAAGTCATCCTCAATAATGCAGCACAAATCACAACCACGGAAGTCAAACTGTTGTCCTCCACTTCCGGGAATGAGTCCTAATGTGTGGTCAAGAAAGACTGCAAGTGGAGCAAAATATATAGTCCACAAAGCAATAAGGCAAACAACACACACAAAAGCTTGTGATCTAACGATGGCATTTCTTCGCCATCTGCTCCTCCTCTCCCTCTTGCTCCCTTTCTCCTCCTCTGACGACTCCATTGGTTATTACTGCGACAAGAGCTTCATTGGCGGCCAGATCCAGGCGGACATCAACGGCGTGCTGTCGGATCTTGTTGCGAAGGCCTCCGTTGGAGGCTTTGCCACCTCGTCCTATGGCAAAGGTGGCAGTGCAATCTACGGCCTTGCACAATGCAGAGGAGATGTCAGCTCGGAAGAGTGCTCGACGTGCCTCAAGGACGCCGCAAAGGCGCTCCCGGCGGCCTGTCCGAGCCAAGCCGACGCGCGGATCTGGTACGACTACTGCTTCCTGCGCTACGACGACGAGAATTTCGTCGGGCAATCCGACTCCGGCTACGCCATCATTCTCTACAACGTGGAGAACGCGACGGATCCGGATGCCTTCGACAAAGAGGTGGGCGAGGTGATGAGGAAGGCGAGGGCGCAGGCGGTGGCGCCTGGAAGCGGAGGGCTGGGGAGGGTGAAGACCAAGTTCTCGCCTTACATCACCATCTACGGCCTCGCGCAGTGCACCCGCGACATCCAGACACTGGCGTGCGCCCAGTGCTTGTCGTCGGCCGTGGAGAACTTCGCTAACTACTGCGTCCACCGGAAGGGCTGCCGCGTGCTCTACAGCAGTTGCATGGTGCGCTACGAGATCTATCCCTTCTTCTTCCCTGTTGACCCTGGCAGCAGCAAAGTTGGCAGCTACTTCACAGCCATCTTGTCTCCATAGGAGCCTCTATTAATGCTGTGCACTGAGGTGAATTATGTAGCTGTGACCCTGTGCATCAATGTTTTTCTATTAACTAATAAATGAATATATAGCATATATTAACTATACAATTTCGATATATATTTTTTTATGGATACGCATCTCAATTCCGATTAATGAAATCATAATTTCGATTTAAGCGAATCGAGTACATAAGAAAAAAATAATTTATAGGCACCCACATACAGATTGACTCGAAGAGTGATGCAGGTGACGGCGGGAAGCCTATCTGCACCACTTTAATAACGGTAGTAAACAGGGCAAGGCAGGGCCCAACGATGAGGTCAGCAAGCCGGGCCCAGATTGTGGGAGCCGCAGACAGTAACCAATGGGATGGTCCCCAGTACCTGCTTTTACGCTGCGCAGTAGCAGGTGGGTCCCACTCGACGTGGCCTAGTCGCGCTTGTTTTACCGGGACACCCGGCGAAATGCCAGACAAATCTTAAACCGTCCGATTCGGCCGGCCTGACGGCGGAGATCGTTCAGAACATTCCAGCGAAATGCCGGACAAATCTTTAGCCGTCCGATTCGGCCGGCCTGACGGCGCAGATCGTTCAGAACATTCCAGAACCCAAGCTTCCCCGAGCCCATCGTTTTATTCTCTCCGCTGCTCACGCTTGCTCAACTCACAAATCGTAGTGGCGGATTCGAGCTTTTCCTTGCGGCTTCGACGTCCTTCCGCCCCTTGATTTCGTCGTTGATCTCCGTTCCAACCCTCCATGGCCGGAAAGGGCGAGGGTCCGGCGATCGGTATCGATCTCGGCACCACCTACTCCTGCGTCGGCGTGTGGCAGCACGATCGGGTCGAGATCATCGCCAACGACCAGGGTAACCGCACCACCCCCTCCTATGTCGCCTTCACCGACACCGAGCGGCTCATCGGTGACGCTGCCAAGAACCAGGTCGCCATGAACCCAACCAACACCGTTTTCGGTAAACTCTCCTTCAGATCTGTTATTGATGCCTGCTACGAGAGTTGTTATCGTTAAGATATTGCGTTTTCTTATGAATTCCAGTTTTAACTTGGTAGATCTGTTCTTGTACAGCAGATCTGTTGCATTGCGCAGTAGCTGTCGCTCCTCATATTTTAATCAATTATGATGCAGATCTGTCACTATTAGTGTCTAATTTGTTAGGATATGTTTGATCTGCTGATATCTGAGTAGTTTGTTGTTTATATTTGTTGTCGCACTTAGTTTATCGACGATTTTCTTCAGGGCTGGCGATTGCTCTTAGCATAGTTTATCTTGGATATGTTATTATCCCTGTTGCTCTGTGTCAACATAAATCACAAGTGGCGAACACAAAGCCCTAGAAACTCATCTTCTATTTAACGCGTATTTGTTTTACTTATCTTTTCACTGTTTTATCGGTATGTGACCCTGCAACGATGGCGTCTCTGCGTTCCTGACTAGATCTATATCTCATTTGGCACAGCGATAGTGGGTGTAGTACTTAATTATCTCACGCATAATCCCAAAACATGTGCAAATAAAATTTGATATCAAGTGATCACCTGGATGAAGAATGAAAACAGTGTTGGACTTTAATTTCGTACTTGTTGCCATTTGGTCTTTTTTTATATTAGGATTTGCCATTTTGCCCAGTGATTTTCCTAGCTCCGTTTAGATTTAGCATTCCAGATGACATTTCTTTTTTGTCCGCGAATTAATGTTTTTTGAATTCCCACAAATACTTTGTGATTTGTTGGATCTGATTAATTAGTAATAAGATGGTAGGCCTTGAGGCAATGGTGAAGATGCTGCATGGTCACCTGAGCATGCTGATCATGGAAACAGATGCTATCTAAGGCTGTTGCTCTGATCCTTTTCTGAGACCTTGTGCTAAGAGACCTTTCTTAATGCTAGACATGACCCTGGTTTGGTTCCAACCAAAACCAAACCAGTTTGGTGGTTCATCGGTTCCGACCTTGGGTGGTTTGGTTTTGGAATTGGCAGTTCCAATTTTTTTTAAAAAAATTACTGTTTTAAATTATTTTTAATTAAAAATTAAAAGTAAAAAAAAAAAACTGGAGATTCGAATCAGGGTTGCAACCATCGGAACTGGAACTGAAACTGGAACGGGAAACAGGCCCTTTGCGGTTCGGTTCCGTTCCCAAAATTTCTGAATTGGAACCGTCAGTTCCAGTAAGTCAGGTCTACTTAATACTGTGTTCTTAGTCTCTCTTGTTCCTTGGTTTACTTGCATGCCATACTTGTGGAGATCATGCCACATTCCCTGACCATTGCCTTCTCATCAAATGAAATATTTGCTTATTATTGTTTTTCATGATGTACTATTTATTTGTGTACTTTATATGTGTTTTAGATGCCAAGCGTCTTATAGGAAGGCGATACAGTGATGCTTCTGTCCAAAGCGATATAAAGCTCTGGCCCTTTAAGGTTGTTCCTGGTCCTGGTGACAAGCCCATGATAATTGTCCAGTACAGGGGGGAGGAAAAACAGTTTGCTGCGGAAGAGATTTCTTCTATGGTCTTGATAAAAATGAAAGAAATTGCCGAAGCCTACCTGGGTTCCACCATAAAGAATGCTGTTGTTACTGTTCCTGCTTACTTTAATGACTCCCAGCGCCAGGCAACCAAGGACGCTGGTGTCATTGCTGGTCTTAATGTAATGAGGATTATCAACGAGCCAACAGCTGCTGCTATAGCTTATGGTCTCGACAAGAAGGCTGGTAGTGTTGGGGAGAAGAATGTCCTCATCTTTGACCTTGGTGGTGGCACTTTTGATGTCTCTCTTCTGACCATTGAAGAGGGTATTTTTGAGGTGAAGGCTACCGCTGGTGACACCCACCTTGGCGGTGAGGACTTTGACAATCGTATGGTCAACCATTTTGTCCAGGAATTCAAGAGAAAGAACAAGAAAGATATAAGCGGAAACCCTAGGGCTCTCAGGAGGTTGAGGACAGCATGCGAAAGAGCGAAGAGGACTTTGTCTTCCACTGCTCAAACTACAATTGAGATTGATTCCTTGTACGAAGGCATTGATTTCTACTCCACCATTACTAGGGCGAGGTTTGAAGAGCTTAACATGGACCTGTTCAGGAAGTGCATGGAACCTGTCGAGAAGTGCTTGAGGGATGCAAAGATGGACAAGAGCAATGTCCACGATGTTGTCCTTGTGGGTGGGTCCACCAGAATTCCAAAGGTTCAGCAACTCTTGCAGGACTTCTTCAATGGGAAGGAGTTGTGCAAAAGTATTAATCCGGATGAGGCCGTTGCTTATGGTGCTGCTGTTCAGGCTGCCATACTCAGTGGGGAGGGCAATGAGAAGGTGCAGGACCTACTTCTTTTGGATGTCACACCACTCTCTCTTGGTCTGGAGACAGCTGGAGGAGTGATGACTGTTTTAATCCCAAGGAACACCACTATCCCTACAAAGAAGGAGCAGGTCTTCTCAACGTATTCTGATAACCAGCCTGGTGTCTTGATCCAGGTTTATGAGGGTGAGAGGACTAGGACGAGAGATAACAATCTCCTAGGCAAATTTGAGCTATCTGGTATTCCCCCTGCTCCAAGGGGTGTTCCTCAGATCACAGTTTGCTTTGACATTGATGCCAATGGTATCTTGAACGTGTCTGCCGAGGACAAGACTACCGGGCAGAAGAATAAGATTACTATCACCAACGACAAAGGTAGGCTGAGCAAGGTTGAGATCGAAAAGTTGGTTCAGGAAGCAGAGAAGTACAAAGCAGAGGACGAGGAGCACAAGAAAAAGGTCGAGGCCAAGAATGCTTTGGAAAACTATGCATACAACATGAGAAACACCATCAAGGACGACAAGATTGCTTCTAAGCTGGCTGCTGCCGATAGAAAGAAGATCGAGGATGCAATCGAACAGGCCATTCAGTGGCTCGATGGCAACCAGTTGGCAGAGGCAGACGAGTTTGAGGACAAAATGAAGGAGCTTGAGAGCATTTGCAATCCGATCATTGCTAAGATGTACCAGGGGGCTGGCGCAGACATGGCTGGTGGAATGGACGATGATGTTCCTTCTTCTGCTGGTGGCAGTGGTGCCGGGCCGAAGATTGAAGAGGTTGACTAAGTATTATCACCTTGTGTTCCTGGTTTGGTTTGATTTCCTATTTAGGTCTACTTGCCTTGGTGCGATGAGCTATGCACTTATAACTTCTTGTTTGCATATGTACTTATATTATGCTGTTATGGTCAGTTTGCTTCTGACGTTTCCTCTCTCGAACCTGAGTTCTATTTGATTCGAGTCAGATCAGGCATACTTCGACTCATGCATTCTAGACAATACTCTTAATTCTTTTGATACTGTGAGTTGCTTAGCATCTAGAACAACTGAAGTAGCAAACTGAACAAGAAGGGATTGAAAAGGAGAAGATCCAGCACTCTGAGGGTGTAGAACCAAGAACAAGAACAAGACATTGGCCAGCATAGAAGCTGCAGCACCTGGGGGTTCCGAGAGATGATGGCGCAGTTGCTGGTAGGTGGGGGGGGGGGGTTTGTGGTAGGGGTGCATAGTGCAGAGTCACCCAAGCGGGCGGCAGGTGAAGGTGTTGACCGTAGGGGAGCGCGAGCAGCGTGTCTCGCTCCTCCCGTACCCGATGGCACTATGTCGAGAACCCTTGGCAGGAGGAGCCATTTGCCTCGTTGCTTAGTATTCCTCCCACCTTCCTACGTTGGCAGAGGCTGTGGAGAGGCAGCAGCAGCTGTTGGTTCAGGAGCAGGTCACGTGGCAGCTGCATGCCGAGGATTGGGATGCCGGCACGTTATCACACTTGAGGTGACTTCTACCCTCCTCCCTTGTGAATTATATTTCCATTTTCCCATTTTTTGATCCTGTGTTTCCTTTCAGCTCAAGTTGTCGGGTGATCGAACGTTCCCTGTTCTCATGTACGTATCAACAATGATTCCGGATATACTAGGCAGATGCCAAGAAGTAGGAACACCAGTGACATTTCGGAGACACTGAGCAGTAGCCTCAAAAGGCTGGTCCTCCGCCATCGGATCATGCGGAGAGAAACGTAGCTCCGCGCGCATCGCTGATAGCAGCGACATGGTGCACAGACCTTTCAGATGCATAATAAGTGGAGCAAAAAGGATTCCTGCTGCGAAACTGCATGAGATATATGATGCTGTAATATCACGCTCGGCGAAGAACTCATGTGACTGCTACTGTCATACGCAGCTGTGAGCATCTTGTCTCGTCTGTGTCATGGCCCAGCACGTCGTTGAAGATAATTTGTCCTCAAAGGAAAATAAAAAGCTGGAGACCTCGTTCGTTAGGTTATTAGGTTCGGGTCCTTTTCTTGTGTTTGTTTGGTCATGTCCAGTTCCTGACATATACCCAGTCACCAACTCGCACTCGGCTGTGCTCTCCGTGACGGTGGTGTCCTTGGAGGTAAAGATGTCACAGGTGGTTGGCCACCAGGACGCAATTGCTCCTCCCGAGAAACGGAAAAAATAGTCAGCACGCAGTTCTACCTCGCAGTACTAACGCAATCAATGACCACACCACACAGATCTAACACAAATATTTGTAGCGATGATAAGACGTGAACCTCGTTTTGGTTTTGTGCTTAAAAATCGTTATCTTTAATACACAAGTACATATGCATATATAATGACAACACTTAGTATCAGCTTCCAATTCCCACTCCAACACAAAAAAAAAAAAAGGGAAAAGAAGAACGAAAAAGCAGCAGGCATTGTGAACCCTGCTACTATGCGAGAGAACAAGAAAACGAATATCTCATTTTAGAATATTTGGCCAGTAAAAGGCCCATACAACGCTAAACCCCAGACAAAGACAGCTGCTGGTGTCAAATAAATTATGTGATCAGAAATTAAATTTCACAATTTAGAAATTGGTGAAAAACGGTAGGAACTAAAATATCTGTGATTTACGCAGATGAGCAGCCGAGTTAAAAATTGATTATTAAGATCCTCAAGTGGGGGTTCACCCCGCAAGTATCCCACTTCCTTCGTGGCAGATATATAGGGGTACGCATCATCATAAGCATCAGCTACAGGCTCCAAAATCAACAGGAGGTATACCTGAATTATCAAGCAAAATAATAATAATAATAATAATAATTAAACATCATCTGGACAACTGGCTTTCGCAACCTGACTGAACAAACATCCCAAAAATGAAGCACAGAGCATAGAAGATGCAAGCTGGTCCAGATAACATCGCCACACGAACCAGAAAAGGTAACGAAGGATGGTGATAAAAGACGGCCACCACCTGCTACCGCTTGACACATCGGAAGCTCTTCCTTGCTTTGGCCGTCTTCCGTTCAACCACACGTGGGTCTCGTGTTAAGTAACCAGCTGGATGAAGCACACAGACACAACAGCAGCCGGTCAATAAGTTACACAACTACACGAAGTTAAATATATCATAATTGGGTAATGAACACAGTGCAGCTCGATGGATCGAGCATTACTACTTAATTCATCAGAGGATTCATGACAAGCACAGATGAAAAAGTTGGATCAGAGAGCCGAGTGTTAGACGAGGCTGTTAAAGCTTAGACAGCATAGCACAAAAACTTAATAAGGTAGGACATATGCCAGACGGCATACGCTTTGCTTCTTCGAGGTTTACCAGATTTTAGGTACGGCCGAAGCCCAGGTTGACCTGCAACCCATATCAAGATGACTTAATCCTACAACCATATACGGCCAAGGATGGTTTCATCCAAAATTTGAAAAGGGAACGCAGTATCCTTGGGTCCTGCCAATTGGAAAAAAGAAGCATAGCATGTGCGGGTGCAGATGCTTCGGCCTTATGATTTTATTTCCAGCAAATATGAAGCCTTATAATTTCCATGGACGAAATTGGAATCATCATCCCGGCTGAGCCTGTGCAGGTGCTTTGGGGGGCCTGGAGTAAATAATATGGAATAATTCTCAAATATACGCATATCATCAAAGTAAAGCTCACCAGAAACACCACCCCCTTCCACGGTGCAATCTACATCCCAGAGACCAAAGAGTTTTCGTTGCAGTGAAAGGCCGAAGCGATGATCCAGAATTGGGAAGTAAGCATCATATTGCTTTTCATTGACAGCCAACTTCCCATCACCAGGTTGGATCCATACACGAGCTACGCTACACTTTCTTCTTCCTGTTCCATATGCTCTTCCCTTCTCATCCGCCAGTCTAACCCAAGCTTTTGCAGCCTCCTCCCGTTTCTTCCGCTCAATCTCAGCTCTTGTTGATGTCGCATTCATTGCTACAATAAGCTTTATCTTCCATTTCACTAAGGCGGCAACCCCTGACGCCCTTCGAGAGAATCACACTGTCAATCATATCGTCTGTGATTCCTGATGCTGCAACGAGATCACCAAACGCCCGATTCGGACCTGCCATTTAGTAAATTCAATTGCAGGTCAGCAATAAAATACCGTCGCATGGTTAGCGAGAAATGCAAAGTGTGCACTGAATGTCTCCTTATAAGCACCGACTCCCTCTTTTTTGTTTCATCTGTCTCTACTCTGAAAAGCACTAAGATACAACACAGCAGAACTCAATGTCATCAGCAATAGCCAAAATTAGCAGAAAAATTGGCAGAAAGACACAAAATAGCCTGTCTTGATGCACGGTGACCAAATATAGTTCCCTGTCAACTAGCTATATTTAGATGCAGCATTACATAGTGCATGAATGAATATCTCAACGCCATTGCTCAGCACTGTGAGAAAGGCACTACAAAGGAAACTTCCGAAGGAAGCAACCGTTCGAACTATCATAGCATATGCACACCAAATGTTGAGAAGATCTCATCATACACGAAGATCTCACCCACATATGTATAGAGATAATAATACAGCTACAGTTGAAGGCGGACGTGAGTTTGTTAAGTAATTTTCCTAACGACTGTATGAATATATGATTGAGACATTGTAACTCTTACTTTTTTTTTCCGAAAATGATGTGAAAAATGTAATGGTCTAAAGCCACCTCTTATATTAAGAAAATTGTGTTCGAGTTCTTCAAAAGGAAGCAGTTTTCCAAAGTAAATATTGATGGAAGAGATGGAACAAAGTGGAAGCAAAAAACTAATTAGGATAATATTCTAATTCTTGCCAAGAAGAAATTTTGAATCTTTCCCCCAAGGTCGCAACCAAGACATTACATCCAAGCGTTGGCTATCGAGGTCCGCATAGATAAAAGTAGAACGATCAAATTCAGACATCATGTTGGAAACCGTGGCTGTCATGTTGAATGAAGTACACCGAATAACATACCATACGACAACAACAAGGAAAACTAGGTTCTCCTTGTTGGTGTCAACAACTTTATACCATGGTCTCGGGGCCGACGTAGCTGGGTTCGGGTCCGAATGCACAAAGATCTTCCTCGATCGACCCTGATGTCCGACGATGTCGACGGGGGCTCTTCGATGCGCGCTCCGTCTTCGTTCCTACACACAGGTCGGGTCGGGAAAGCTCCGCCCGACCCCTCCGACGATTAAGTTAGTTGGTGGTTTCAGAGGGGGTTTTTCCTGATCCGAGTGAGCCCTCCTCTTCTTCCCGAACGTAGGAGATTAAATAGGGAAGGTTACTGGTTCCTGACGTGTCCGCTTGTTGGGAGCAGGGTCATACCTCTGATGGCGTCTGATGCTACGTGGAGAACCTGGCTCCTGCGGGATGGCGACGTTCCTTGGTCAGCACGTGGGATGGCGACGTGCCTCGGTCGACGTTCAGCCTGCTTCGGCCAGGCGCTGTCGGGCCGGACGGACAACCTCTGTAGCTCTTCACCAAGCACGGTCCAAGGGACGTCACCCGAGAGCAGGTGACGTCAGTTCACATCCCGTCATCATAATTACCCTCATCATTCTCCCCCCCCCCCGAAGGAAGCCATGCACTGGCTCTTACCGGGGGGTCGGAGGCATAGCTTCTAATAGTTGAGACTACTGGTTTGTCCTCTGATCGGTGCTGGGAAAGTTCTCTAGAGGATCTCAGTGGATGTTGGCTTGGCGTCCTGGGCGGAATGCGACCGAGGTGTATGACTTGGGCGTCCTTCGACCGAGGCCGAAGGGTTGAGCGACCAGGTCGCGCTGAGATGTGGACTCAGGCAGACCACAGCCGAGGTACACAGCTCAGGTGGGTGAACGCATAGAGGTGTAGGACTCGGGCAGGCTGCGGCCGAGGTACACAGCTCAAGCGAGTGGACCGCGTAGAGGTGTAAGACTCGGGCAGCTGCGACCAAGGTACACGGCTCAGGCGGGCTGACCACGTAGAGGTGTAGGACTCGGGCAGGCTGCGACCGAGGTACATGGCTCAGGCGGGTGGACCGCGCAGAGGTGTAAGACTCGGGCAGGCCGCGACCAAGGTACACGGCTCAAGCGGGCTGACCGCGCAGAGGTGTAGGACTCGGGCAGGCTGCGACCGAGGTACACGGCTCAGGCGGGTGGATCGCGCAGAGGTGTAAGACCCGGGCAGGTTGCGGCCGAGGTACACGGCTCAGGCGGGTGGACCGTGCAGAGGTGTAGGACTCGGGCAAGCTGTGGCCGAGGTACACGGCTCAGACGGGTGGATCGCGCAGAGGTGTAAGACTCCGGCAGGCTATGGCCGAGGTACATGGCTCAAGCAAGTGGACCGCGTAGAGGTGTAGGACTCGAGCAGGCTGCGGCCAAGGTACACAACTCAGGCGAGTGGATCGCGTAGAGGTGTAGGACTCGGCAGGCTACGATTAAGGTACACGGCTCAGGCGGGCTGACCGCGCGGAGGTGTAGGACTCGGGCAGGCTGCGACCGAGGTACAAGGTTCAAGCGAGTGGACTGCGCAGAGGTGTAGGACTCGGGCAGGCTGCGACCGAGGTACACGGCTCAGGCGGGTGGACCGCACAAAGGTGTAGGACTCGGGCAGGCTGCGGCCGAGGTACATGGCTCAAGCTGGTGGGCTGCGCAGAGGTGTAGGACTTGGGCAGGCTGCGACCGAGTAGTTTCTTAGGGCGGTGACAATTCAACATAACTATTTGCCGGACGTGGGTGACCAAGCAGCCCCTTTCTTGCGTGAGGCTTCGAGGAACGGTCCCCTGTGTCCAACCGTAAGCTCTCAAGAGTCGATATCGAGGAGCCTGCACTCTGGCATTTACTCCGTTCACCTCCCGACTACTACATCAAGCCTCATTTATGGTGGAGTGGCTTTTGGCCTTCCCGAGGTGACGTGCCTCACGGGCAAGCACGCCAGTGGGCTGTTGCCCACTTGCGGGAGACGAGGGGTCGCTGTTTTGGCGGGACTTTTCCTATAAATAGCGTGCAGTTGCTTCCCTGCACGCCTCTTACTGGGTATTTGTCTAGCCGCTCCCTCCGAGCCTCGTCGCTTCCCCTTTCAGTCCTCCCTTCTGATTTCTGTGGCCATCTCCGTTTGAGTCAACCCTCCTAACTCCCCTTCTAAAGGTCAGTAAGGATGGCCTCCTCTTCCTCCTCGACTTCATCTTCTTCTACTTCCTCCTTTAGCAATGTCGGGGAAAACCCGTTGCCGCCGAGCCACCACTCGTCTTCTGACGACATGGCATGGGCCCTTGAGGTCCTGATGTGGCCACATGATCTCGACTCCACAGTGAGCGAGTCATCGCTCAGCGACCTTAAGGATCATTACAGCATCCTGGAGGATTATGTCCTTCTCGCCCCCGAGCCAAGGCAACGGGCGTACGACCCAATTCCTAAGGGCTTCGCCTTAACCTTGGACACCCTCGAGGTGGGGTTGCGTTTCTCTTTGCACCCTGTCATCAACTCCTACATCTCCTAATGGCGCATTTCACCGTCACAGGTGGCGCCGAACTCCTGGCATTATCTGGTGGCATTCCTAGGAGAATGTCACTACGCCGATATCACCCGAGCCCTCTTCCTGTCTTGTTTCCGCCTTTCCAAGGGCGCGGGGGGTTATTATCTTTCAGCTCGGCCGGGCTTTCAGGTTAGTGAGGCCCCTTCCAACAATAAAGGATGGAAGGGGCATTTCTTTTACATTTGTTGCGTAAGGGACTGGGGCTTCGGGCTCCGGTGGTCGGCACGTATGATTGACAACAACACCACGGGTTTGAGCGACGAAGAGTACAGGGACCTCCGGAGGCTCAAGGAGATTCTTCCCTCCTCCAGAGTTATCCGAAATATGACCGAGCAATGGTTGGTTGGGGCGGGCCTTAGCCCGATGCCTCAAGGTATATCCGCAGTAGGTAGTTTAGGGAATTTACAAGTTGTTCTGGATACTAACTGATGTCTATGTTTTCTTGCAGAGATGGTGAATCTCAGGTCCATGCGTGGGGGGCGGGCTTCGACGGTTTCATCCCCGTGGCCACCGACCGAGTCGAGGACGGGCTCGAAAGAAGCCCCAGTGGAGATCGAGGCCAATCGACCTCAGAAGAAGGCGAAGGTCTATGCCTCAAAGGGGCCTGAGACGGCAGCGGCCCGGTCGGGAGGAGCCATCGTAGAACTGGCTGATCGGGTAGGAGCGAGCCTCAGGCAGGGTGAGGCCGGGCCCAGCCGGGAGGAGACGGGGAAGGAGCCTTAGCTTCCCTCTGTACAAGATCTCTGCCGGCTCCCTACAGGCATCAAGGACGAGCCCTACCAGGCTCGGGCGATGGGCAATCTGCCAGCAAGGGAGGCGTCTGACCCGCTGGTGGCCCGCTGGGAGAACCCGACCTGCAGGGATCGGGTGTGAGCCAACGGTGATTCCACGGCCGCGTTCATCCGAGGTGGACTCCATCCCGACATGGCTCGGGAGATGTACACCCTGTCCTCCAAGTTTCTGCTTAGCAAATCTGCCAAGTCACTGATGTGGGTAAGTATCATGCCCTCGGCTTCTCGTCATTACTCGGGCGGCATCATTCTAACTCTTTTCATTGCAGGGCCAGCACTATGCCATGGCACTGATGGACCGGGTGTGCGACGTTGGCCGAGTAATCGGCGGACTGAGCGAGTGCAATGCTGAGCTATGGAAGCAGGTCGAGGAGATCCATGCAGGAGCGGCTCCCAAAGCAGTGGCGGTCGCCGAATAGCCCACATCGGACCTGGAGGCGGAGGCGACCCACCTCAAGTCTGAGCTCAAGGTGGCCGAGGAGCAGAATAAAGAGCTTCAGGTGATTCTGAAGTCGAATCGGGCCGAAATCCGCTTGGTGAAGGGCGAGGTGGCCGCACTCACCAAGAAGCTGGAGGGCGCGGGTGCCGAGGTGTGGACGGCTTCCAAGGCCTTGGCTGAAGAGATCCGCCAAAGGCCAAAGAGGAATAAGAAGCTGATCGAGGCCTACAAGGAATCCTAGGGCTTCTAGCTCGGGCTGACTCAGACAGGGTAGGTTACCTATGAGTATGGGTACCGAATCGCCTTGGCCCATTTTCGAGCGCGCCACCCCGGCCTCGAAGTCACGAAAGATCCTTTCGCCTCCTTCCCCGAGGACTTGGGCGTTGACATGCCGAAGGAAGTCCCCTTCGACGACAGCCTGGAAGCCCCGAAGGAGTAGGACGGACTCATTGTAATAATTTTGATAATTTTTCTAAGGGGCCAGTTGAGTGTAAATGTTTGTAAGACATGGTCGTCCGGTCCTGTAACCCAACTTTTGCTAAATGAAGAGAATTTTTGTTCAGACTCTTTGTATTGTCCTGCTTAGTCTTCTTACATGAAATTTTTTTAAAAATTCTACACATTCCACGTCCTTGGTAAAGGATGGCCCCCCATCGTCACGAGTTGGTATGTGCCGACTCGGACAATCTCAATAACCCGATAAGGTCCTTCCCAGTTGGGAGCGAGCTTGCCATGCGCTTGGGTCGGGTCACTCACCTCGGCTTTGCGCAGGACCAGATCGCCTAATTTGATTGGTCAAGGATGTACTCTCCGGTTATAAATCCGGGCAACAGCTCTCTTATAAGAGAGAGCTTTTAAGTGTGCATTGGCTCGCCGCTCCTCGAGCAGGTCCAGTCTGGCTTGGAGTCCCTCGGCCTACATCCCTTCTTCGTAGCCTTCTGTCCGAGGGGTAGGGATGACCACCTCGGGTGGTAGGACGGCCTTGGTGCCGAACGCGAGGCTATAGAGGGACTCTCCAGTCGTAGTTTTAGGGGTGGTCCACAAGGACCACAGAATGCTCGGGAGTTCATCTACCCAAGTTGATCGTGCCGTGGACGCTCTTCTCCTAAGTCCATCCAGGATGGATCGGTTGGTTACTTCCGCTAGACCATTCATCTGGGGGTGGGCCACCGAGCTGAATCTCAGCTAGATCCTATAGCTCGGGCAGAATTCCTTGAACCGGGCACTAGTGAACTGGGCCCCGTTGTCAGTGATGATGACCTTGGGCAGGCCGAATCGAGTCACTATATTTTTCCACACGAACTTCTCCACCTGACGCTCCATGATCGCTGCTAGTGGCTCAGCCTCAACCCACTTGGTGAAGTAATCCACCCTGACCACAATATACTTCTGTTGCCCCGAGGCTAGTGGGAAAGGTCTGAGGAGGTCCATTCCCCACTGCGCGAAGGGCCACGCGCAGTCTATGGGGGTGAGCGGAACCACGGGCCGTCGAGGCGTCCAGGCATGCCTCTGGCACGCATCGCGTCGTTGCATGTAGGTTTTCATATCTCGGCACATGGTGGGCCAGTAGTAGCCTTGGCGAAGGATCTTGTATGCCAAGGTTCACCCACCGATGTGCTCTCCACAAATCCCCTCGTGGACCTCGGCCAGAACCGACTGAGCTTCGTCGGGGTCTAGGCACTGTAAGAGAGGACGCGAGAACGATCTCTTATAGAGCCATCCATTTATTTCACAGTACCAGGCTTGGGTACGGCATAGGCACCGAGCCGCGGACTGGTCGACGAGCAAAGCTCCAGTGCGCTTAAACCGCAGCATCTCCTGCACCCACGTTGTCGGTGCGTCGGCTGTGGCTACCGTGGTGATCGTACAAGAAGGGAGTTCTTCTACGTCGGGCTCGACCTCGGGGCCCAACCTTGAAGTTAGTTTAGCCAATGCATCTGTCCGCTCGTTCTGACTCCTCGGCACCCTAGATAACGTAAAGCTAGAGAATTTGGCGGTCAGGCTTTTTACCTCTGCCAAATATTTTGACATGGTCGGGTCGTGGGCCTCGTATCCGTCGCTGAGGTGCTCAGCTACAAGCTGTGAGTTGGTGAGGATGTGTATGGCGTCCACCTGCATTTCGGCGGCCAATCTGAGTCCTGTTAGGAGCACCTCATATTCTACCTCATTGTTTGTGGCCTTAAAGCCAAAGCGGAAGGAGCGCTCGAACGAATGTCCGTCGGGGGCTTCCAACACCAGCCCCGCTCCCGCACCCTTCGAGCCAGCCAAACCATCTACGCACAGGACCCATCCTGCCTTAACCTACTCAGGACCCTCATCCTCGGGCTGAGTTAGCTCTGAGATGAAGTCGGCCACCGACTGGGTTTTGATGGTGATCCTTGGCACGTACTGTATGTCAAACTCGTCGAGCTCCACCGATGACTTGAGAAGGTGACCTGCCAAGTCAAATTTAGACAAAACCTACCGAAGTGATTAGTCAGTGATTATCTCTATCGGATGAGCTTGAAAATAGGGATGCAGCTTCTGGGCCGTTAATATGAGTGCTAGCGCCAGCCTCTCGATCAGCGGGTACCGCACCTCAGGCCCGTTCAATACATGACTGGTGTAGTAGACTGGTAGCTACTCCTCGGAAGCCTCCTTGATTAGGACAGAGCTAACCGCATGCTGAGAGGTGGCCAAGTAAATGCTGAGTTTCTCCCCAGAGGAGATCGAAGTGAGACGAGGGAGGTCGGCCAAGTGCTGCTTTACGCGTGCGAGGGCCTCCTCGCAGTCCGTAGTCCATTCGAAGTCCTTCGGGCTCTTCAGGGCTCGGAAGAAGGGGAGACATCGATCGCCCGATCGAGAGAGAAACTGAGACAGGGCGGCAAGCCTCCCATTCAGCCTTTACAACTCCTTGATCGTCCGAGGTGCTTGCATGCTGGTGATCACCTGGACTTTCTCCGAGTTGGCGTCGATTCCTCTTTCGTGTATGATGAATCTGAGGAACCTTCCCGAGCTGACGCCAAAAGTACACTTCGAGGGGTTGAGGCGCATGCCATATTTCCGAAGCGTGGAGAACGCCTTGGCCAAGTCAGTCAAGTGGGTCGCGGCTGTGTGGCTTTTCACGATCATGTCATCGATGTAGACTTCCATGTTTCGTCCGATCTACCGAGCGAACATCTTGTTCACGGCCCTCTGGTATGTAGCTCCGGAGTTATTTAGCCCAAAGGGCATAACCCTGTAGAAGTATACTCCCTGATCGGTGAGGAAGGCCGTATGTTTTTGGTCCTCGGGGGCCATCCTGATCTAGTTATAGCCGGAGAAGGTGTCCATAAATGAAAGGCGAGCATGCTCGGAGGTCGCATTGACCAACTGGTCAATTCTTGGGAGGGGGTAATAGTCTTTCGGGCACGCACGATTGAGATCGGTGTAGTCAACGCACATCCTCCAGCTCCCATTAGATTTTTTCACGAGGACCACATTCGACAACCACCGCGGGTACTTGACTTCTTCTATGAAGTCTGCTACCAAGAGTCGCTCCACCTCCATGCGGACAACCAGTTGTCGGTCAGGAGCAAGTCGACGGGGCCTTTGCCTCACTGGCCGAGCCTTAGGGGAAATGCTCAGGTGGTGTTGGGCAACCTCAGGGTCGACGCCTGGCATATCCGCTGGCGACCAGACGAAGACATCGGCGTTTTCTCGTAGGAAGCCGATAAGTTGCCTCTGTTCCTGCTCTGGGAGTTTCGACCCGATCTGGATCGTCTGATCCGGTCGACCTTCACGCAGGGGCACGCCTATGGTGGACTCCGTCGGCTCGGGGTATTGGGTTGGTTTCTTTGTCTCCCGGGGATCCTCCAGGGGTTGATCGACACTTGGTCTTTTGTGCAACGAGACCGTCGCCAGGTAGCATCACCTGGATTCGCGAGGACTTCCCCAAACATCACCGACCCCAGCGTAGGTCGGGAATTTCACTGTTCGGTGGTAAGTGGTGTTGGGAAATCCGCGCAAGGGGCGCGACATTACATGCGCAGCGGAAGAACAGAAAAACAAAACCCCAGATTTCCCGTAGAAAGTTTCCATCATCGTGCGAAGATCGGTGCGTCAAAAACAAATCCGTAAAACTGCACATGTAAAGAAGATACCTAGGGAGATCATATATCCCTGAATTCCTGCAGATCTGTGGGAGAAGATGAAGGAAGTCGAGTGTCCTCCTCTCTAGCGGTATCCACACAGTAGGGATTGCGACGATGCTCCTCTCTCTCTATCTCTTTGGGGAGAGGAGAAAAGGAGGTGGCTGCCAAAAGAAACTCTCAGCCTATAGAGCTTTGGTCCCCTCCTATTTATAGAGGCCCCCTTGAAAAATCCTAATGGATCTTTTGCCATATTGGGTATTGGATCTCTATCCAATTACCCAAGCCTCTTAGATTAGTGGGCCTCTACCTAATAATCTCTTATTAGCAATTATTGGATCTCATCTCAGGATCCAATAATTCAGGGGCATAATGGATATCCAATAAGATAGGGGGTTCAGCAGATATCTCATATCCGAACCTCTACTCGTCGCAATACCTACCACATGTGTGTGACCTTCTAAGCTCAATATCGAGCTGGCCGTGAGTCATACTTATCAAAACTCCTTCTGACTTAGTGAATTATTTACTCTATAATAATTCACCCAACTCATCGACCGCGGACGTACTAGGCCACTACGCCGCGGCCCCCAGACGATACAGGGGAATCCAATCCTTTAGATCTATCTGTCCTCAGTTACCATGTATCTATAATCTCTCATCCATCTAATATCCTAGAGACCCTATACCGGGCATGGTGTTGTCAGGCCCATACGGTCTCTCCTCGAGTCTTGCTCTTGTCGGATTCTCCCGGAGAACCCTTTCTCTCTCAATCCAAATAACCTTGGCCAAGGATTTGTTCGAGCAAGAATATATGGGATATTCCTCTCATGATACCGAGAGCGGATGATCCTCTATTGACACTCAATATCCCTCGTAAGGTTGGCTACCACTCCCAATGACCGGCTGTACTAGATATGGAGCTTTCCAAACCTATAAGTCCGGTATCAAAGAGTGGAGTACTCATACAGACATCCTTGGTGTATCAAGTCTAAGGGCCGATACACTCATCGGGACTAGTAATCGTCTCGACATGAGGTATCAATAACCATCCAAAGATTCCGTAGGCGGATCAATCAGTGAACTCATTCTCCAATGAGCACCTGCACTGTACCCTTAGTGTCCCCACACGAGTAGCTATGAGACCAGCTACCTCCATCATATGAACGGGTATACAGCACACCAGTCTATCCGGTTGTCTCGATGTCCTTCTCAAGTAACCTATGATCAAGATAATTTAGGGTTTGTGTTTAAAGGTAAATCGATCTCATTATCGTGATCTCATCACGATCTGATTCCCATTGCACAGATCTAGGGACATCACAATATACATCTAGATAATATGAGATAATACCAATAATCATAAGCAAAGAGATTGACGCAGCATATTATAGGTGCTATCACTCATGTGATTGGCTTGTTGGGCACCTATAACTAGCAAGTGGTTATGACGGCTCTGAACTTGTTGAGGGTCAGGCGACCCAAGATCGCATTATACGTAGTAGGGAGGTCGACTACCAAGAAGGTTGTCATCACCGTCTTCGATCTTGGTGGGTCCCCCAATGTCAGGGGCAAGGTGACCGTACCTAGCGGCGTGATCGAATCGCCGGTGAACCTGGTGAGTGCGGAACGCTTCGGTTCCAGGGCATCTCTAGTCAGTCTGAGCTTCTCGAAAGCATCCAAATAGAGTACATCAGCCGAGCTCCCTATCACTCATGTGATTGGCTTGTAATGTGAGATAATGCCAATAATCATAAGCAAAGAGATTGACGCAGCATGTTACAGGTGCTATCACTCATGTGATTGGCTTGTAGGGCACCTATAACTAGCAATCTCCCACTTGACCTAAAGCCAATCACCAATATGTTTGATCCTCATCCGACCTCTGTGACGCTCAAAGACATTCTGAGTCAATGGCTTTGTCAGTGGATCTGCAATGTTATCTTCGGATGGAACTCTTTCCATTACTATATCTTTTCGGGTCACGATCTCTCTAATAAGTTGGAACCTCTTCAGAACACTTCTGATGAGACCTGGGTTCCTTTATTTGAGTAATCGTCTCGTATTTGTCACAATATAAAGGAATCAGCTCCTCGCTGCTCGGGATGACTCCTAAATCTGTGATGAACTTCTTCATCTAGACTCCCTCCTTTGCTGCCTGCGCACAAAGAATGTATTCGCCTCTGTGGTCGAGTCAGCAGTAGTGTCTTGCTTGGAACTCTTCCAGCATACTGCTCCTCCATTTAGGGTGAACACATACCCTGAATTAGACTTGCTATCATCGACATCGGACTGGAAACTCGAGTCTATGTAGCCTTCAACCTTGAGGCTACTACCTCCATATACTAGTAAAAGATCCTTAGTCCTTCTCAAGTACTTAAGGATACATTTTACTGCTTTCTAGTGCTCCAAGCCCGGATCTACCTGATATCTGCTCATGACACTCAGAGCATGCGCTATATCAGGCCTGGTACATAGCATAGCATACATGATAGATCCTATCACTGATGCATATGACATCATATCCATGTGTGCCCTTTCTTCAGGAGTCTTTGGGGACATATTCTTAGAAAGTGATATTCCATGTCTCATTGGTATAAGACCACTCCTGGAATTTTTCATGTCAAACCTTTTGACAATGGTGTATATGTACCTAGACTGGGACAATGTTAGGACTCTAGCTATGAGAATCCTAATTTAGTTTCATTGATAAGGGCATTCATGTAAATCTTATCTAGTCGACCCTTATTAAAGAGGTGAAGAGGCCGGCTAGGTTAGGGTTAGGTTACTTCTTAGGAAAGGAGTCCTATTAGAGAAAGAATCCTATTAGAAGTAGGAGTTCTATTAGGAAAAGAATCCTATTAGAAGTATGAGTCCTATTAGGAAAAAAGTCCTATTAGAAGTAGGAGTCCTATTAGGAAAAGAGTCCTATTAGATGAGGAGTCCTATTAGGAAAAGAGTTCTATTAGAAGTAGAAGTCCTATTAGGGAAAGAGTCCTATTAGAAGTAGAAGTCCTATTAGGGAAAAAGTCCTATTAGAATTAGGAATCCTACTAGAGAAGGAGTCCTAATTAGAAGTTGGTTAGAAGTAGGAGTCTTGAGTAAGAGTCCTATTAGGAGTTGGGGCTTAGAGGCCCTATAAATAACTATGTATTCATCCTCTTTTAATGAATGAATAGATCAATCCTTTAGCAGTCTTTGTGCAGCAACTTGGAGGAAGGAACCCCTATAGAGTTCCAAGGAGGTCGATCCCCTATAGAGATCAACCCCAAGCTTAGAATCCACGAAGGGTTCTAACACTTGGTATCAGAGCAGCGTTCTTGGCGTCTCGCTGCCCTTCCACAGCCATCCACCAGCCCTCCACAACCGCCAAAGCAATTCCCACAATTGCTTAGAAGATCATCGCTGAATACCGTCATCATCTCCACCACCGTAGATCATCCTTTGATCTTCCCGTGAATTGCAACAGGTTCTGGTTATCTACCCTACTGCTGCTGCAATTTAGTTATCCTAATTCAAAAAATCTAAAAAAATTCGTTCCTATAATTGCTGCATAAACTTTTCGTCGCAAAGTTTTCATCTCTACAACGAAAGTCGCACTACAGAATTTCAGCCGCATAGCACTGATTTTTTTATCTTGCTACAATGTTTTTTCTATCCAATTCTCTATGGAATTTTTATGGCGGCTTTGACACTTCCTAATAGTAGTTTTCCCTTTGGTTTTGTCGAAAAATTATCAATAAAAACCACTTATCTTTTACGTCCAATCTGCTGCACTTTAGACGTAAAAATCTGCTATAATACCTCTCCGTGATTCTCAATTTTGCCAAATCTCTTGTTGTCGTTTCTTCCTACGAAATTTTTTACAGTATTACCTCTTCCTTATCAGTAGATACCCTTTGAGTTTTACTTGAATCTCTTTTGAAAATTTCTGAAAAAATTACATCTTTACTGCTGGAATTTTTTCGGCGAAAAATCTGGTTTGCACCTTTGTCCTTTTTTCTTCTCCGTAACCTATCAAACCCTAGCCACCTTGCTGCCACAAACCAAGAAGTCTTTAGGGCATCCCTCTAGCCTCAAGATACAGCCATCATAACCTAGTTTCATAACCCTAACAGCATCAAAAACCACAGCCCAAAATAGTAAACCATTTACACTGAACCCTTCAATCACCGATCTATTGTCCGAACCTTCCACCACCCTATGCCATTAACCCATCAACAGAAAAAGACAAGGGCATCTCTGATCTATAGACATATGCTATGGCTTCCCAAGATCCAATTGATGCTAAATTTGAAGCATGGGAATCTCGGATTGAATCACGGCTTGAATCGCGCTTGGAAGACAAATTGCGCGCTTTGTTTGCAGAATTCAGAATTGGACAACCATCGAGTCCAACCAAACTGCAGCAAGGAGAGAATTTAGAAAGGACCCCAGAGAAGGAGGGACAGCCTCGGACGTGCTTCAGCCATGCATAAGGGTGGACTTCCCATGATGGGAAGAAGGAGACCCAATGGGTGGATTTCACGCAGCCTTAACGTTACTTTCGCTACTACCGAACATCGGATAATGCTATGGTGGAGATTGCTGTCATCCACCTTGAAGGAGATGCTATTCAATGGTACAATTGGCTGGAATATAATCATGGGGCTCCGACATGGAATCAATTTAAGAATGCCTTTGTTGAACCGCTTTCGGACCTATGGAGTATGAAAATATCGACGCCAACTCGCAAAGATTCGACAAACCTCTACGATTAAGAGTACCAAACCAGGTTTGAGAAGCTATCTTACCTTGCTCGTGATTGGACTGACCATCAATTGTTAGGAACATTTATCGAAGGACTCAAGCCAGAGATAAAAGGGGAAGTTAAGGCACGACAGCCCCGTACCGTGATGGCTGCGATTTCTTTTGCCCGAATACAAGAAGAACGACTCAACCAAGATTCTCGGAGGATGGGAACCACTCCTAGAACCTCAACATATAAACCCCCTTCTGCTCCCAACCATCCTTCGCTGCCCAAAAAATTGACAAGAGAAGAACTACGTGATCGATCAGCAAAGGGTCTTTGTTGGCATTGCGACAAGCCGTGGAACCGCAATCATCGCTGCAAAAGGGGCCGCCTCCTATTGATTGAACCTCTTGAAGACAGGGAGGAGGAGGTCCAGGAGTATGAGGAAGAGGTCACGGATGAAGAACAATAGCCAATTGATATTATGATGCATGCCCTTGCCGGTTATGCGAACCCGCAAACAATGAAAGTAGAAGGATTTCTGAAGCAACAACCAATCACTGTTCTTATTGACACCGGGAGCACTAATAATTTTATGAACAGCAAGGTTGCTGTCCGGATGGCCTTACCTATTAAGAATTGCAGCAGGTTCAATGTTAAATTCGCAGATGGACGAATTTTGAAGTGTGATCGTAAGTGCCCACAGGTGAAACTGTTGCTGCAGGACCAAGAGATAATTATAGATTTTTTCCTCCTCTCTCTCGATGATTATGAGGCCGTGCTTAGCATCGAATGGTTGACGACATTAGGTGATATTTTCTGGAATTTTTTGAAATTAATTATGAAATTTTACAGCAAGGGGAAACAGGTGATACTGTACGGGAAACGTGGGGGGCGACGTAATGACAATTTACACACAATGAATGGAGAAAGTTGTGCACAAAGCATGCAGCGGCTTTTTGGTACAACTTAAGTAGCAAAAATGGGTAACAAAGCTTCTTGGATATGATTATGAAATAACTTACAAAAAAGGGAAAGATAATGTTGTTGCAGATGCGCTTTCACGGCTACCCGAGCAAGCTGAATTTTTGGCTATTTCACTTCCGACCAACGACTTCCTTGAGGATATTAGGAGGGAATGGGAAGATAATCCGGAAACGAGTAAAATCATAAAAAAATTAAAGGAAGCACCAAGCTCTATGGCTCATTATAGTTGGGACTCAAAGGACTTGCGATATAAAGGACGCATTGTGCTTGTGTCAAATTCTACTTGCATAAAGACCATCCTTCAAGAGATGCATTCCACACCTGCAGCCGGGCACTCTGGGTTCCTTAGAACCTCTAAAAGAATTAAGCAAAATTTTTATTGGATAGGGATGAAAAATATTATTGCTGAATTTGTAGCACAATGTGATATATGTCAACGACACAAAGGTGAGACAGTGGCAAGTCCTGGAAAGTTACAACCTCTACCCATCCCAGAATCAATATGGACTGATATATCAATGGATTTCATCGAAGGGCTTCCCTCATCACAAGGAAAAGGTACAATTTTTGTTGTGGTTGATCATCTTATAAAGTATGCTCACTATTGTGCCATCCGTAATCCCTACACTGCTTCTAGTATTGCTCGAATCTTTATGGAGAATATTGTAAAATTACATGGGATGCCGAGATCTATTGTAAGTGATCGTGATAGGGTCTTCATGAGCAAATTTTGGACAGAGTTATTCCAGATGCAAGGCACTAAATTAAAGATGAGTACGGCATATCACCCACAGACCGACGGCCAAACTGAAGTGGTGAACAGGTGTTTGGAGACATACCTTAGATGCTTCACCAGTGACCGACCAAAAGAATGGACAAAGTGGCTTCCCTGGGCCGAGTGGTGGTATAATACAACTTATCATTCCTCCATAAAATGTACTCCCTATGAGGCCATGTATGGCCGAACCCCCCTTGTAATTCCAAAATATGTGTTGGGCACCTCTAAAGTAGAACAAGTAGACAGGGAACTATAAGATAGAGATAAAATGCTGAAGTTGCTAAAAGATAATCTCACCGCAAAGACAAGCAAGGATGAAACAAAGACAATATGATCAACACAAAGGCTTAAAGAGAATTTTTAGTAGGAGATTGGATCTTCCTACGGCCCGCCCATACAAACAAACATCAATCCAAACCAGAGCGTCTATGAAGCTTTCACCTCGGTTCTATGGACCCTACCAGATTTTGAAGCGCATCGGAGCAAAGAGCATACAGATTGGACTTACTCGCCAGCTCCCGAATCCATCCAGTCTTCCATGTATCATGTTTGAAGCTCAAGTTGGGACAACACGAGACAGCCCAAAGCCATCTACCAAATATAACTACCCAAGGAGAGATCCAGATCCAACCAAGTGCCATTATTGATCGACTAATCGTGACTTGACGACTTACGACTGCCATCTTGAAGTGTTAATACAATGGGCAAACCTATCAGCAGAAGATGCCACTTGGGAGAACTACGACGACTTGAAGATCAAATTCTCGAATTCATGGAACGCCACCTCGAGGACAAGGTGATTTGAAGAGGGCTGGTCTGTTAGGACTCTAGCTATGAGAATCCTAATTTAGTTTCATTGATAAGGGCATTCATGTAAATCCTATCTAGCCGACCCTTATTAAAGAGGTGAAGAGGCCAGCTAGGTTAGGGTTAGGTTACTTCTTAGGAAAGGAGTCCTATTAGAGAAAGAATCCTATTAGAAGTAGGAGTTCTATTAGGAAAAGAGTCCTATTAGAAGTAGGAGTCCTATTAGGAAAAGAGTCCTATTATAAGTAGGAGTCCTATTAGGAAAAGAGTCCTATTAGATGAGGAGTCCTATTAGGAAAAGAGTCCTATTAGAAGTAGAAGTCCTATTAGGGAAAGAGTCCTATTAGAAGTAGAAGTCCTATTAGGGAAAAAGTCCTATTAGAATTAGGAATCCTACTAGAGAAGGAGTCCTAATTAGAAGTTGGTTAGAAGTAGGAGTCTTGAGTAAGAGTCCTATTAGGAGTTGGGGCTTAGAGGCCCTATAAATAACCATGTATTCATCCTCTTTTAATGAATGAATAGATCAATCCTTTAGCAGCCTTTGTGCAGCAACTTGGAGGAAGGAACCCCTATAGAGTTCCAAGGAGGCCGATCCCCTATAGAGATCAACCCCAAGCTTAGAATCCGCGGAGGGTTCTAACAGACAAGCCAATCATCCTCTTGGATCTATCTCTATAGATCCGTATCCCCAATATGCAGGATGCTTCCCCTAAGTCCTTCATAGAGAAGTGCCTAGATAACCAAGTTTTTACTGTGAAGAGCATTCCTACATCATTCCCAATGATCAGGATGTCATCCATATATAATACCAAAAAGGTGATAGTGCTCCCACTTAATTTCCTGTACACACAAGGTTCATCTTCGTTCTTAACGAAGTCATAAGATCTGATTACCTCATCAAATCTTATGTTCTAACTTCGGGAAGCTTGCTTCAATCCATAAATGGTCCTAAGCAACTTGCACACCTTATATGGGTTATCCTTGCACATGAATCCCTCAGGCTGTATCATATACACCTCCTCATCGAGGTTACCATTGAGGAAAATGGTTTTGACGTCCATCTGCTAGATCTCATAATCATAGTGTGCTGCAATAGTCAATAGAATTCGAATGGATTTTAGCATGGCTGCAGGTGAGAAAGTTTCGTCATAGTCAATATATTGCCTTTGACAATACCCCTTAACGACTAGCTTTGCTTTATAGGTCTCTACCTGTCCATCTACTCTAATCTTCTTTTTGAAGATCCACTTGCAACCAATGGGTACAATACCCTCGGGTGCATCAACTAGGTTCCAAACCTTGTTGGAGTATATGGAATCCATTTCTGAATTCATGGCTTCTTGCCATTTCCCGGAGTCTATGCTCATAATAGCCTCCTCGTAGGTCTGAGGATCAATATCCTCAACATCCTCTCTTCTGATATGTCCCACATATCTCTCAGGAGGATGGGATACTCTATATGACCTACGTAAAGTTGGAACTTACGTGTTAGGTATCTGAACAGATTCTGAAATGGTGCTTGAGCTAGGTTCTCCAACCTCGCTCAACTCTATCATGCTCCCACTGTCTCCACCAAGAATGTGTTCCTTCTCAAGGAACACTGCTCTCTTGGCTACAAAGACCTTTCGGTCCTCAGGATGATAGAAATAATACCTATAAGTTTCTTTAGGGTATCTCACGAACTTACACCGTTCCGTCCTAGATTCTAACTTGTTAGGGTTGTGTCTCTTAACGTGGGCAGGGCAGCCCCAAATCTTAACAACTTTAAGATCGGGCTTCTTTCCATTCTATATCTTATATGGAGTAGACATCACTGATTTAGTTGGAATTATGTTCAGAAGGTAAACTGCGGTTTCTAAGGCATATCCCCAAAATGAGATAGGTAGGTCGACGAAACACGTCATGGAATGCACCATGTCTAATAGTGTGCGATTCCTCCTTTCTGATACACCATTAAGCTGTGGTGTATAAGGAGATATCCATTGGGATCAAATCCCATGGTCTTTGAGGTACTGGGTGAACTCTGTACTCAAGTACTCACCTCCTCGATCTAATCGAAGGGTTTTAATACTTTTTCCTGTTTGGTTCTCCACTTCTCGTTTCCTCTTAGACTCATTTACACTCATGATATGTGGAGCTGTATCTAGCATATATAAACCATTATGCATTGTTCCTTTCGTGATGATCTCATCATCTAATATTATTGAACAACCATTATTCTAAAAAACTAATTTATATCCATTAACTATCAAATATGAAATGGAAATAATATTTTTGATAATAGAAGGAACATAATAGCATGCATCTAATGCAATAATAGCTCCACCAGGCAGATGTAAGGTGACATTGCCAACAGCCAGTGCAGCAACCTTTGCTCTATTGCCCATCTTAAGGTCCATCTCACCTCTATTTAATCTCCTAGGTCTTGTCAGAACCTGCAACGAATTACAAATATGATAAGCACTCCCGGTATCTAATACCCATGTGTTATCATAAGATTCTGACAAATGGAAACTGATTATGAATGTACCTGAAGCTTCTGCAAGCTTCTGTTTCGCCCTCTCTATAAGGTACTCTTTGCAGTTCCTCTTCCAGTGCCTATCTTTGCCACAGTGGAAGCACTGACCTTTGTCCTTTGTTGGGTCTTTTTTGGCAACCTTTGCCTTACTCATTTTGCCCTTGCCCTTCTTAAGGGTCTTCTCAGCCTTCCTTTTCTTTCTGGTCTCACCAGTGTAGAGAACTGACTTCTCTTTTTTGATGGTGCTTTCTGCTTCTCTCAACATATTGAGGAGCTCTGGGAGGGTCACCTCAAGTTTGTTCATATTAAAATTCATTATGAACTGAGAAAAGGAATCTGGTAGGGATTGAAGTACAAGATCCACACACAGGTTATCCTCTAGGACCATTCCTAGGCCTGTGAGTTTTTTGATCCACTCAATCATCTTAAGGACATGGTTCTGAACCGGTGTCCTCTCAGTCATCCTAGCACGGAAAAGACTCTTTGATATCTCATATCGCTGAGTTCTTCCTTGTTCCTCAAACAGTTTGCGGAGATGTAGGAGTATGGAATTAGCATCCATATTTTCATGTCGTCTCTCAGAACTCAAGAGTCATAGAGGCCAACATATAACACTGAGCAAGAGTCGAATCATCTAAGTACTTCACATAACGAGCGATCTCATCCTTGCTTGCCCCTTCATCGGGTGTAGGGATCACTGTATCAAGGACATACGCGATTTTCTCCACCGTGAGAATAATTCTCAGATTGCGAAGCCAATCCGTATAATTTGGACCAGTGAGACGGTTTGCATCAGGTATGCCACGTAAAAGATTTAAAAGCGACATTTTTTGAAATAAAAGATGTAGTAGAAATAAATAACATGCAGACTTTACAGAAATTTAAACAATTAATATAAGGACTTTTATCTTAATGTATTCCCACTAATTTTTCGTGAGACACACAACACCCTCCGGTATGTGAATCGGAGACCCCCGACGGATCTCTAGTAGGGATCAGGATCCAATCGGCGTCTTAACGTAACCTCGAGAGACTCGACCAATCACGTTAAGCCCGTAAAGGTAGACAACTCTTGCCAATCACAACTCCTTGTGATTCCCGTCCTGTTCGGCCTCTGAATCACCATGGCCTCGAGGGACTCGACCAACCATGATGTTCGATTAAGTCATTAACATCGTTACCAGATGAGTCTGATTCGGTGATATACTCTCGAGGGACTCGACCAAGCATTCCATGTCCTCAGGTCACCTTTGACATCTCTATATCATAGATAAGATGGCGAGACGCGATATAGGTGAGTCTCGAGGGACTCGACCAACTCAACCTACACCGGGAATCGGCTCCTAGCTATAACGATGGAAGGCCACATGAGTCAATCTTATTGCCTCACGTTTATCGACTTAATATTATTAATATAGAGGATTTTAGATTTGGTCTCCTAACATAATGTGTCATACACATACGTATTTAATATATATATCTACATCGCATGCAAATATATATATACATATCTAATAGGTGTATAACTAATCACACATCACATGAGCAATCACACCAGATGATCATGGACCATATCCTAATGTGATAAGGCCCAAGCCAGTGGGCCCAATCACTCACATCAAGATCTATGTGTACTTCGGCGCATCTCTATGCCCTGTGATCGTCCATCTCGCTTTGTCGGATCCGTCGGCATCTCAACGCATCTCCATGCGTCGGATCGTCCATCTCGACCTCGTGAGTCACGCTACCGCTGTGTCTCATCTGATAATTACAACATAATTACAAACACGCAGGCCTGACAATAAACAAGAAAAATAGAGGCTCGCAGACCCCAATAATAATAATCACATGTACACACATCACATCACAAGTCCATGATCATCTGTTCACATCATACATCACATGTATATGTTACTTTATAGGACTACTAGATAAATAATAATAGTTAATTAAACTATTTAATTAACTAATATTTTTGAAAATAGGGACATGGAGGGAATTTTCTGAATTCCCAAGGGTATTTTGGTCATTCGGCCAAAAGAGACAGAGATTGGAATTTCTCAAATTCTGAGGGTATTTTGGTAATTCTATCAAAGGGGACAGAATCTGGAATTTCTGAAATTCCGAGGGGCAAAATGTCTTTTGCCCTAAAAACCTAATCCTCTCGCTCTTGCGTATGCGCATGCGTGCGCCGCCGTCACCGGCTAGCGGCGATCTTTGCGGCGGCATGGTTGCAAAGTAAGCACAAACTGGCGCGCAAGCGCTGCCCTAAGCCGTGGTGGGCGCGCCGATAAGCGCCACCCACGGGGCGCCGCAGTGCATCGCCTTCGCGGCAACCGCCGCGCTTCAATGGCCGCCTGACGCGGGCGTCGGCGCCTCTATCTTGGACGCGGCGTTAAGCGCTTGGCGCGGCGCTGGGCGCCGCTCACAAGACGGGCGCAGCTCGCAGCGCTGCCTCGCGGCATGCGCTGCCGCCTCGCCGCCAAGAATACTTTGTGCCCTCGCTGGCGCAGCGGCAGCAGCAAGAAGAAGGCGCAAGCAGCCTTTGCGCTACTACATGAACACAACAATGGCAGCAACAGTTGCTGCACTTCCTCGCCCTTTGCGCCAACGATTTTGGTGACGTAACCTGTTCTAGACCATAACACACACAGTTTAAGATCCGATCTTCGCACGAACAACCTGGCTCTGAAACCACTGTTGGGAAATCCACGCAAGAGGGGCGACATCACATGCGCAGCGGAAGAACAGAAAAACAAAACCCCAGATTTTCCGTAGAAAGTTTCCATCGTCGTGCGAAGATCGGTGTGTCAAAAACAAATCTGCAAAACTGCATATGTAAAGAAGATACCTAGGGAGATCGTATATCCCTGAATTCCTACAGATCTGTGGGAGAGGATGAAGGAAGTCAAGTGTCCTCCTCTCTAGTGGTATCCACACAGTAGGGATTGCGATAATGCTCCTCTCTCTCTTTGGGGAGAGGAGAAAAGAAGGTGGCTACCAAAAGAAACCCCCAGCCTATAGAGCTTTGGTCCCCTCCTATTTATAGAGGCCCCCCCTGAAAAATCCTAATGGATCTTTTGCCCTATTAGGTATTGGATCTCTATCCAATTACCCAAGCCTCTTGGATTAGTGGGCCTCTACCCAATAATCTCTTATTAGCAATTATTGGATCTCATCTCAGGATCCAATAATTCAGGGGCATAATGGATATCCAATAAGATAGGGGGTTCAGCGGATATCTCATATCCGAACCTCTACTCGTCGCAATACCTATCATATGTATGTGACCCTCTAGGCCCAATATCGAGCTGGCCGTGAGTCATACTTATCAGAACTCCTTCTGACTTAGTGAATTATTTACTCTATAATAATTCACCCAACTCATCGACCGCGGACGTACTAGGCCACTATGTCGCAGCCCCTAGACGATACAGGGGAATCCAATCCTTTGGACCTATCTGTCCTCAATTACCATGTATCTATAATCTCTCATCCATCTAATATCCTGAGACCCTATACCGGGCATGGTGTCGTCAGCCCATACGGTCTCTCCTCGAGTCTTGCTCTTGTCGGATTCTCCCGGAGAACCCTTTCTCTCTCAATCCGAATAACCTTGGCCAAGGATTTGTTCGAGCAAGAATATATGGGATATTCCTCTCATGATACCGAGAGCGGATGATCCTCTATTGATACTCAATAGCCCTCGTAAGGTTGGCTACCACTCCCAATGACCGACTGTACTAGATATGGAGCTTTCCAAACCTATAAATCCGGTATCAAAGAGTGGAGTACTCATACAGAGGATTCTTGGTGTCTCAAGTCTAAGGACCAGATACTACTATCGGGACTACAAAATCATTGTCGACATGAGGTATCAATAACCATCCAAAGATTCCGTAGGCGCAGATCAATCAGTGAACTCATTCTCCAATGAGCACCTGCACTGTACCCTTAGTGTCCCCACACGAGTAGCTATGAGACCAGCTACCTCCATCATATGAATGGGTATACAGCACACCAGTCTATCCGGTTGTCTCGATGTCCTTCTCGAGTAACCTATGACCAGGATAATTTAGGGTCTGTGTTTAAAGGTGAATCGGTCTCATTATCGTGATCTCATCACGATCCGATTCCCATTGCACAGATCCAGGGACATCACAATATACATCTAGATAATGTGAGATAATGTCAATAATCATAAGCAAAGAGATTGATGCAACATGTTACAGGTGCTATCACTCATGTGATTGGCTTGTTGGGCACCTATAACTAGCAAGTGGATATGACGGCTCTGAACTTGTTGAGGGTCAGGTGACCCAAGATCGCATTGTACGTAGTAGGGAGGTCGACTACCAAGAAGGTTGTCATCACCGTCTTCGACCTTGGTGGGTCCCCCCAGCGTCAGGGGCAAGGTGACCGCACCTAGCGGCATGATCGAATCGTCGGTGAACCTGGTGAGTGCGGAACGCTTCGGTTCCAGGGCATCTCTAGTCAGTCTGAGCTTCTCGAAAGCATCCAAATAGAGTACATCGGCCGAGCTCCCTGTATCGATCATAATCCTCCGTACTTGGGCGTTAGCAATCCTGGCAACTATTACCAACGCGTCGTCGTGCTGAGATCGATCGGCGCCCTCTGTCGGAAACGTGACCTCGGGCTCAGGTGCGCGTCCGGGGTGTTTGTCTGCATCTACGTGGGCGTATGCCTTCCGTCCAGACATACTGTTCCCTCCGGATGCTGGGCCGCCCTGTCACGGACAAAATTGTAAACGGCTTGTTTGGTGTAATGCTTATGCTTGTCCGTGTACCTTTTGGTTTGTCATATAATGTAAAGCTTGTAAAGGGCTTGCCAAAGGCAAAATGCCCATATTTGAGTGAGTTTGGCAGCCATTGTAGGCTTGTCCATAAAGTATGCGTCGATGGAATACTTGTAAAAGAATTCGGTCTGTAGTGGACCAAATTTATACCTTTGTTGTGCAACTGTTCTGAGCTTGTGATATCCATTGTTGGAATGTGCATTGGCTATAATGTGTTTGCTAAAAGAGCGGCTTGCGGATCCCGTGTGAAGCGCTTTCTCTGTCTCGTCTTCTCTTTTGCAGATCCTAAGGGATTGTAGGAGATTTCGGGTAGGCTGACCTTTGTGGTGATACGCATTGGTGCCGCACGGCTTAGGCAAAACCAGCTAAGTCCGTGACAGTTGGTATCAGAGCGGGACAAGCCCACTTAGAAACACTTAGCATGCATACGTGGGGGACCTAGCGAGGCACCACGAGGACAACAAGCTAAGAAGAATTACGGAGCGCACAAAGGTGGGGATGGCTGAGTTCGAGCAGTGGCTCGACATTGACACCCAAACTTGACGGTGTTCGAGGCAAGCGGGGTGTTTGGCAAAGGATGAGACCGTGCAAGTTGCAGTGGGTTGCTCAATGATCGAAAGAGTTGTGCAAAGCTCACAGAGGTGAGGAAAGTTGCAAACTCAAGGAATTCGATACTCATGCAAGGTCTTGCATGCGGACGATGGACTGTCCGTGGCCATCCCAAGGCGGCTGAAGGTCCGTGCATTGGAGCATTGAAACTTTCTCTTCGACATGTGCAGGATACTTTCGTATGAAGCTGAAATGTGCAACAGTGCAAAGCATGTTGCTAGACCGTGAGGGGTGCAAGGCGAGTGTATTGGTGAGGTGTCACTATCTAGCAAGTGCATTTGCGAAGGCGCACTGGGCACGATTTGTTCAAAGAAAGGCGGAGTAGTCCAAAGGGACGGTGGCCTCCAAAACTTCCAGAGGGAAGGATGCGAAGAGAGATGTTGCTCCAACGGGGCAGATATCCATGAGGGATAAGTCCCGGTTCTGCAGAGGCAGAGTTATGCGCAATGAACCGCACTAGTTGAGGAGTACCTCAAGACGAAGCTCGACGGATCGAGTGAGCGGTAAGGAGTCATTGCATGATCTCGCTAGTGGTGATGCGTTGGTGGACGCATAGCGAGATCAAGTGGGGGAGCAACCCAGGCAACATAAAGTGAAGGCACACTTGGAGCCGATAGTGAGATCGGTCTCAACAGAGGGCTAACCCGTGGAATGGTTGGCGTGAGGGCCACCATCAACGCAATGCAAATCGAGAAGCAAAGCAACTTGGGGTAACTTGGTGAAGTACCCAGCCGCATGAAGGGAGTTGGTTTAGAAGATGGAATGTGGAGCGGAGGCTTGGAGCTTTCCTAGACAAGTCAAGGACATGGACTCTTACAGAGGCGGGAATCGGATCATGCCGCTCCATGGGTTTCATATTCAGATGGAGCCGACTGTCTTGCATAGTGCCAAAGACAAGGGAGCTTTGAGGCACATGCACTTTATCTCGATGAAGCATTTGGTGGAGATTCTAAGGCGACGCAGTTTGCTGAGGCAAAGTTGGTGTCAAAAGGCCTTGACACGGGGCAAGAGGATGCAGAGGCAGTTACTCTTGAAGAATATGTCACGGTGTTGCCATTCGAAAGTTGCCACGAGGAAAGCGGTGCTAGCGGAGATTGTGCTTTGGTAGGGCGAGTCCCGTGATCCGCACAATGGTGCACCTATTTCAGCGAAGTCAGGGGACTTCAGAGGAGCTGCTAGGCAATGGATTGTCCTAGAGCTAGCCTTCGTCCGAGTGTGACCCGAGAGTGGGTGGACGAAGGTCGATTGCCAAAGGAGCGAACAGAATCGAAGCTGGCGAAGGCCCTGCGATGTGTTGGCGGAGTCCACACATGGAGATATCGCAGTTCGAGTTCATGCCACAGGGATCAGAATGCAGAGAGATGTCACCAGGCGGCGACATGATGCAGCAGATCGTGGTGAAATGGTTCGTGGCAAGGCGGCACACACAGTGAATCCCGTGAGGGACATGGTCATCTGGAGATATGACCGGGAGCACAATTGGGAGCTCCACATCGGTGAACAACACGACGGCAAGAAGAGCTATGGATTCAAGCAGTGAATGCCATGGTACCGCAGAGGCGGGTCTTCCGTGCGTGCACCGAATGTTGCATTGAATGGAAGCCTTGGACATCGCTTATGGGCCGTGTGCCTGTCGAGGAAGAAGTTCGGATGCAAGTACCAGGGAGTCCCCCATTAGGGGACCGGATCATACAGAGGTATGATCGGAGCTGCTGAAGAGTGAAACTGCTTCAGAGCTCACATTCGCTTAAGGGAGCCCGGCAAGTCAGAGGACAAGGCCGAGTAAGCGAACATTGCAGCCAATGAAGCTAAGGAGAACAGAAATGGTGCAAGCCCTGTAACATGAATGGCAGTGGCCATACATGGGAGTTGCAGTCTGTCTTTCCAGCGACCAAGTGGAACTGCTCGGAGAACACAGAGGTGTCGAAGCAGGTGGTCGAAAAAGGGCGAGGAAGCAATGACGAGTCCAAGAGGGACTCAGCTACCCAATATCAGTCATCGGTTAGATTGAAGGTGAACTCAGAGGAGTGTCACAATGCCACAGAGGCAGATCTACCGATCACGAAGAAGGGATGCAGATGCGAGACAACGGATAGTAGTGCCATCAAGGCCAAGCAGTGCCATGGTACCGCTGAGGCGGGACTTCCGGGGAGTCATCAATCCCTTACTCTCTTAGAGGGAGAGCACTTGGTCGTGATATGGGCCGTGGAGGAGGAGAATGCTTTGGCAAACTCCATGTACCAAGACAAGGCTGAAGGGCGAAGGCCAGAGAACTTCGTAAGACCAATGTCAGCAGACTTTCCATCAAGATAGCCGTGAGTGAAGGACTTCGGGTCGATGCAAGAGTGCATGACCAAGGATCGGAGCAGACAGTACGCGGTGCTGTACCTTTACTACTCAGAGGAGTCGGCGACAGAAATGATGGAGAAGGCGGTACAATCCCAAAGGCGACCAAATCTATCGGAGACTTACTCCAAGTTGGAGTGATAACTTCTTGCATTCCAGAAGTTCAATGGCAATGAGAAGGTGAATCACAGAGTGACTCGGCCGAAGGATTGCAAACACTTCAAGTGCTTGAAGTGTGAGCTAAGAGCAAAGCGAAGTCCAAGAACATTTCGACGCATGAAGTACAAACTCGAGGAGGCGGGCGAAGACAAGTAACCTTTGCCTTCTCAACTCCCAAGAGAATGGGCGGAACTCAGATTCCCAACTCTCTTAGTTATCCAAGAGAGGAGCTCGCACAGATGTGAAGACCCTTCAAGACAACTAAGTAGAAGAAGATTCGATGGGCAAATTTTACTGAGGAAGGACCGAAAACTTCAAAGGTTGCGAGGTGATGCTCGTTAAAGCTCCAACAAAGCATCTATCCAGATTCAAGAGACAAGAAGAATTTGAAGATCGGCGCATATCAAAGATGGTCTTTTCCTTCATCGATGAATCCGCAAGAACCAGCAAGGATCAGCACAACTTTGCCAACCCCACACCAAAGTCAGAGTCATTGGCGAGTTGAAGCAGCACGGCGGATTAAAGTTCGACGACGCAATAACAAGCGGAGAACAAATGGGAGCCAAGGGGCGCATCGCAGCAGGAGCAGAAGATCAAAGATCCAACAAAGAAAAGAAGTTGCAGCGTCAGCAAAGGCTTCGACGAGTACGTCGAAGGATTAAGTGGGGGAGAATGTCACGGACAAAATTGTAAACGGCTTGTTCGGTATAATGCTTATGCTTGTCCGTGTACCTTTTGGTTTGTCATATAATGTAAAGCTTGTAAAGGGCTTGCCAAAGGCAAAATGCCCATATTTGAGTGAGTTTGGCAGCCATTATAGGCTTGTCCATAAAGTATGCGTCGAGGGAATACTTGTAATAGAATTCGGTCTGTAGTGGACCAAATTTATACCTTTGTTGTGCAACTGTTCTGAGCTTGTGATATCCATTGTTGGAATGTGCATTGGCTATAATGTGTTTGCTAAAAGAGCGCTTATGATCCCGTGTGAAGCGCTTTCTCTGTCTCATCTTCTATTTTGCAGATCCTAAGGGATTGTAGGAGATTTCGGGTACGCTGACCTTTGCGGTGATACGTATTGGTGCCGCACGGCTTAGGCAAAACCAGCTAAGTCCATGACAGCCCGTTATCATATCAATCTATCGCTCAATAAGACCCTAGGGGTGTGGTGAGAGGTCCTTATCCTGGTGGAGGAACCAGCCAAGATGTCCTCTGCGAATGAGCTCCTCGATCTGCCGCTTCAGGTCGCGGCACTCCTCAGTATTGTGGCCATTTTGCTGGTGAAAACGGTAATACCTAGACTGGTCCCATAGCTCCAGGGGGCTCCTCATTGGATTGGGGGTTCTGAGCAACCCCTTCTCTTTTATTTGGAGAAAGATCTCTATTCTGGACGTGCCCAAGGTGAGGAGCGGGGACCTTGACGTCGGCGGATCAGGCCTATCTAACCTGCATCTCGGGGTGGCCACCAATTGCCCTCGGGTGTGCTCCGGCCGGGCTCTTTT
The DNA here is from genome assembly GCA_024322285.1 of Musa beccarii. Lineage (NCBI taxonomy): Eukaryota > Viridiplantae > Streptophyta > Magnoliopsida > Zingiberales > Musaceae > Musa > Musa beccarii. The sequence goes on from CM044402.1 coordinate 23,794,377, forward strand.
GTTTTCCTCACATTTCCCGGCCATCCAGGTCTCCGTCGCGATGTACTGGTTGGCCTGCTGGAGCATCTCTAGAACCATGGTGGGGGGACGCTCCACAAGGGACCAGAAGAACCTGGAAGCTCGTAGCCCTATCATGAACGCCTACATTAACAGAGAAGGATGAGCGTCCGACAACCTCCGGATTTCTGTGGCAAAACGATTCACAAAATGGGAGAGGGGCTCGTCCTCCTTTTGGTTGAGTCCGAGGAGCAGAGCAACAGATGGCTTCGGTTGGGCGTAGGCTAGGAAGTTAAGCTCAAAGTCTTTGGTGAGTTGGTCGAAGGATGCGAATGCCCCGGCTTTCAAGCCGCTATACCATGCGCGGGCTGGTCCCCTCAGGGTTGTGGGGAATGCTTGACACATCAAGGCATCGGAAGTTTCGTAAAATGCCATTTAGGCACGGAAGGTGGCCACATGGTCTGTTGGGTCCGTGGCGCCATCATATGCATCGAGGGAGGGAAGCCGGAAGTTCAGGGGGACTGGCTGATCTTGAATCTCATGCGCGAATGGGGAGCCCCAGCGCGCATCCTCCCAGGGCTCTTCTTTATACTTACGTACTTCCTTCTATATCTCGTCGAGTCGTTGGCTGACACAGCGCAGCTGGGCTCGAAGAGAATCCGTCGAATCCAAAGATAACACTTCGGGCTCCGAGCAACCGCTCGGGTTTTTCCAGCGTTTGATCTTCGAACGGGACCCGTCGCACACCAGGCAAGACGAGAATCAGCTAAGGTGTCAGATGGGCCATGACATGCGGCTCTGGCTGCTGCATCGCGGGCGACAGTGCTAGTTGAGAAATGAGCGGGATAACGGTCTGCATCATTCCGATTAGAGCTTGGACTTGGCGGGCGAGGTCCTAAAAGGCCTCGGGCGATACGGGCGACGGGCCGGTCGGGACGCCCTCGAGCGGCGATAAGCCTGGGTCGTTGAACAACCGCCAATAGCACTTTGAAGTCACGACGGGGTCCTCCGCTTGGGGCCCGTCATGCGGGGGATTATTCCCCGAAGCCTCGATCGGGTGTGGACCCTCAGTCATGGATTCGTCTGGGTCAATCTGCCGATCTCTCGTCATCGGACCCTCCTTCTAGCGCCAATCTGTTGGTGTCAACAACTTTATACCGTGGCCTCGGGGCCGACGCGGCTAGGTTCGGGTCTGAATGCACAGAGATCTTCCTCGATCGACCCTGGTGTCCGACGATGTCGACGGGGGCTCTTCGATGCGTGCTCCATCTTCATTCCTGCACACAGGTCGAGTCAGGAAAGCTCCGCCCGACTCCTCTAACGATCAAGTTAGTTGGTGATTTTAGAGGAGGTTTTTCTTGGTCCGAGTGAGCCCTCCTCTTCTTCCCGAACGCAGGAGATTAAATAGGAAAGGTTACTATTTCCTGATGTGTTCGCTTGTTGGGAGCAGGGTCGTACCTCTGATGGCGTCTGACGCTACGTGGAAAACCTAGCTCCTGCGGGATGGCAACATTCCTTAGTTAGCGCGCGGGATGGCGACGTGCCTTGGTCGGTGTTTGACCTGCTTCGGCCAGGCACTATCGGGCCGGAGGAATAACCTCCGCAGCTCTTCTCCAAGCACAATCCAGGGGACGTCACCCGGGAGCAGGTGACGTCGGCTCACATCCCGTCATCATAATTACCCTCATCACTCCTAAATGCATCATATTACGACAACGTTGATCTATCCAAACTATATAAGAAGATCGTTCTGTTCTGTCATTCTTACCTTTCAGAGTAGCTAATAGCTCTTCCTCTTTCCTCTCCAGCTGCTTCTGCTCATCGGCCCTCGCCTTATCGGGATCCTCAACACCACCATCATCGATTCCCTCGATCCCTGTGACACCCTCTTCGCCAACGTCAAACAAATTGCCTTTCTCTTCGCCATCTCCCAACGACCACGGCTTGTACCCCTCGGTCGTCTCCCACTCCTCATCTCCTCCTCCTCCCCCTCCTTTGCCGCGATGTCCAGAGTGATTCCATCAAATATATTGCCTTTACCCTCCGTCATGGAACCTCGTCCCACGAATCCCCACCGTTGGCATCAGCCCCAGTGGCAACGGCATCCGCTTCGAAGCTGCCCTCCATTTCGGCAAGGCACATATTGGGCCGGACTCAGGCCACCATGCATGATGGGTCGATAATCCATCCCGGCCCAATAATTAACCCAGCTAAATCCGTGGTAGTGGACGGGACCGCATTGCCCATCCGCCGTCCACGTGGTCAATCAAGGCAACCCGAAGCATCACTTTCCGATCCCTTTTCGAAGTCTTCGCCACGTCACACCGCTCGACATGAGTCCACCATTTCACACATTAAAAATACCTCAAAAGCACCCCAATTTATTACCATATCTGCTGCCCTCTTCGCCTTTCCCCTGCACAACCAATTTCCATCCTTCACGCGCCCACACTCTCTCTTCGCCGATTGGTCTCCCACCCAAGCTCCAAATCCCTCAACAATGGCCGCCGCCGTAGGCCTTCTCACCGCTCTAGCGAACCCCACAAAGCTCCTCCTTTCCCTCTTCCTTGTTCTCCACCTCGTCCCTTTCTCCTCCATCACGGCCGCCGCTGCCATTTCCATCGGCGTCAACTACGGTGCCTACGCCAACAACCTCCCCCCGCCGGCCCAAGTCGCCGCCTTCCTCAAGGACCGTACCTTCATCGACCGCGTCAAGCTCTTCGACGCCAACCCCGACATGGTCCGCGCCTTCGCTGGCACCGGCATCTCCCTGATGATCACCGTCCCCAATGGGGACATCCCCTCCCTCGCCTCCCGCTCGTCCGCCCCTTCCCCCGCCGCCTCCGCTTGGGTCGCCTCCCATGTCGCTCCCTTCTACCCCGCCACCAACATCTCCCTCGTCGCCGTCGGCAACGAGGTCCTCGCCACCGCCGACCGCAACCTTATCGCCCACCTCGTACCGGCCATGCGCTCGCTCTACTCGGCCCTCTCGGCCGCCGGCTTCCACCAGATCCGGGTTTCCACCCCCCACTCTCTCGGCATCCTCTCCACCTCCGAGCCGCCCTCCATCGGCCGCTTCCGCCGTGGCTATGACCGCTCCATTTTCGCCCCGATGCTCGACTTCCACCGCCGCACGCGCACCCCGTTCGTGGTGAACCCCTACCCCTACTTCGGCTACACGGCGCGCACCCTCAACTACGCCCTGTTCCGGCCCAACTCGGGGATTTTCGACCCTGCCACAGGGGTGAACTACACCAACATGTTCGTGGCGCAGCTGGACGCAGTGCACGCCGCGATGCGTCGTCTTGGTTACGACGACGTGGAGATCGCCGTCGGGGAGACGGGTTGGCCGTCGGCTGGGGAGCCGGGGCAACTCGGGGTGAGCGTGGAGGACGCCATCTCCTACAACGTGAACCTGATACGCTTGGTGAACTCCGGCAATGGGACGCCGATGATGCCGGACCGGCGGTTCGAGACGTACGTCTTCGCGCTGTTCAACGAGAACCTGAAGCCGGGACCGACGGCGGAGCGCCACTTCGGGCTTTTCAACGCCGACTTCTCGCCGGTCTACGACGTCGGCCTCGTGCGCGGCCAGGTGCGCCCCCTCGTGCCTTTCATCCCTCCTTGCAAGTCCTCGTTTTCTACTTAATGACGATCTTGCCACTCAATTCGAGATATATATATATATATATATATATATATATATATATATATATATATATATATATATATCTCGATTGCCGTGGGGGCAATGCTAAGTAGCACGGCTATGTCAGCCACCCTAAAAACGATGGTCTCGACAAAACGGGTGGACACTCTTGCCGTGTAGCGAGTAATGGTCTTTGTGGGAAGCTTTCGTGGGCGACTCGTCCTCGTCTGACGAGAGACAACCATCTTGGCATGTGACCGATGGTTGCCTTCTGCCCTTCTCTTTTATCTGAATTGGATTAATTATATATTATTTTAATAAATTAAAATATTCCGATTTTTAGATTTAAAAATTTTATATTAAAATTTTTATAATTATAAAAAATATTTAATCTTGTCATTGATCTTATTGACGGAAGATATAGTATTTGTTTGAATGGTATAAAAATGATTGATAAAAAGATAATTTTAATGATGATAATAGATTAATTATAAATTATCCATGTAGTTAGATATCCTTAGTATCTCGGTTTTTAGATTTAAAAATTTATATTAAAAATTTTATAATTATAAAAATAAAATATTTAATTTTATTTATACAAATATTGTCGATTTTACCAACGGAAGATATAATATGTGATAACATGTGCATGAATGACATTAAAATGATGAGCAAAAGGTAATTTTAACCGTGGTGATAGACAATGGCATCATAGGTGATTGCTGTGATGGTGATCGATCACAATAATGTGGTGGTCGATCTTGTTGATATCAGTTCAAACATAGACAACAAGGAGGGAGAAAAGCAAGAGCGGTGAGGCATCTATATTGGTGTTAGAGTAGAAAGGGAGGGAGGTGAGGTATTTGCATCGGCATCGTATTGCTTTGCCTCCTCTTCCTTCTCTAGCATCGTTCTGCATATGCATCGGCGTCAAAGGAGGAAGAGGAGGCAGGTGAGATGAAGCGATGCGATGTCATTTATGCATGTGTTGTCACGTGTTGTATCTTTCGTCGGTACATTGACGACATTAGTTTAAATTGAGTTAAATATTTTATTTTCAAAACTATAAAAATTTTAATATAAATTTTTTAAGTCTAGATATCGAAATATTAAGGAGATTTAATTATAAAAAATAATCTATAATTAGTTTGCTATCATCATTGAAATTATCTTTTTGTATATTATTTTTGTATCATTTATGCACATGTTCATGAGTTATATTTTACAATGATAGAACCAACGATATTAGGGTAAATAAGGTTAATTGTCTTACTTTCATAATTATAAAAATTTTAATATAAATTTTTTAAGTCTAAAAATAAAAATATTAAAAAGATCTTATTAGATTAAATATTTTACTTTCATGATTATAAAAATTTTAATATAAATTTTTTAAATCTCGAAATCAAAATGCTAGAAAGGTGCCATTGTCCTGCTCTGAATCTAATCCAAATGCCTGAAAAACCGGAGGATGAGATAGACCAACATCATCTACATTTTGTGTGTGTTTCAAGACTGGCATTGATCTTTCATGTACGTCTACATGTCGTATGCTTTCTGCAAGCATAAAAAATCTTTTATCATGTTTCTATGATGCGAAAAATTTTAATTCTAGGATCGAAATCAAACAATAATATATCTATTTTTACGATGTGTACCTTTTGATGCCATCCTCAAAGAAAGGGGAAAGATCTTTGCCTCTGTCAATCTGTAAGGAGAACTAGACTCTTCTCTTCCTATCCTTTCACAGGACCATTTTAATTGATGGCTCAGGGAGATTGAGAGTAAGATTGTGATCTCTTAATCGATGTATGTGAAACGTTTTCTTTTATGCAACTCTTAGATGTATCTGTGTTACTAATCTTTACGCAACTCTTAGATGTTTTTGTATTGGTTCTATCACTTTAAGTCCTCTGAGGTCCTGTCTATTTATAGGCGAGAGCAGAGAGTCTAAGATAAGTTATTAGGAGATTTTCTTCCATCAAGGATATCCCCTAAAATATCCTATCAAAATATGGACTTTTTTTTTATTGATCGATACTAATATCAGAATTCAATTAGTTATATCATATATCTTATCCGATTATAATGATCACATAATCTATCACTTTCAAGATGTTAAACTTTGATAGGACGATTCCTTGTGTTGTTTCCCGTGATCTTCGTTTTGTGACGACCATCATTGTTCTCACGTATTCAGCTGTCCGTCTTTTATTTCGACTTGCCTTGTCGTCGTCCATCGAATGTATGGATTTGGACCCCTACAAAACGGCGTGTTCTTCACACCTGTCAGAGTGGAGACCAATCCGTGAAGCATTCATGGCTTTGCTTGAGAATTTGCTTTTCATTTACTGCTACTTTCCGTAGCATGGTTGGACATTCGAAGCGTGCAATTGACGATGGTGGCGCTTTTACAGGCGCCGGCGCCCGCGGGTGGATCGGGGAGGAGGTGGTGTGTGGCGAGGGCGGACGCGAGCGCCGCGGCGCTGCAGGCCAACATCGACTATGCGTGCGGCAGCGGCGGGGCGAACTGCAAGCCCATACAAGACGGCGGCGCGTGCTTCTACCCCAACACGCTGTTGTCCCACGCCTCGTACGCCATGAATGCCTACTACCAAGCCGCCGGGCTCCACGACTTCAACTGCGACTTTGGCCACACCGGCGTCCTCACCTCCGCTGATCCCAGTGAGTATTCGTGCCCATTTTGCTATTTCTTTCTCCTTCGTCTAAACTGGCAGTACTGATCTCTACTTTATTGGCTGTGGCAGGTCGTGGGAACTGCAAGTATCAGTGACGAGTTACAGTGACTACATGCTAGCCAGCAACTCCTACCTTTAATCTATAGCTTTCAGGCATCATTGCAGGGATATTTATGTTTTCTGGACATCTCAGTAGTAATCTAATTCGTGCATCAGATTATGAGACACTTCCAGTTGGCCAACACAGATTACTTACGTCGATGGTTTAAAGTGGTTTTGGGTTCGTACGACGGGCACGCTCCACAACGTGCCAAAGTGGCCCAGTCATTCGTTGCCTGTTCTTTGAGCCAGGCCTTAATCGGACGGCCGCTTTGCGCTTTAATTCTACCGACCAATCGATCAGTGGCTTTCGTCCGAGAGAAAAGCGATGAGCTGTTTCCGTCGTTTCGTCCTCGTAGCCTATCGCAAATCGGACGGTCGCTCTTTGTTCGCTTTAATTCTCCCGCCCAGTTGATCGCGGACGCTCATCCGTCAAAAGCGCTACTTCCATTTTCGTAATTCCTCGACTGGCCATCCCCTCTCGGTGGTGCGGTGGCCTCTCGCGGTTGTCGTGGATGCAAGCGCTCAGATCCAATCTCCGGACGCAAGATGAGAGCTTTTGGATATAGCCAGGAAGGAAGGTCTTCGTCGGCGACAACTGGAAATACGTAATCATCGCTTATACCACTAAAACATTCTTAGTCGATCGGTTATTGCGGGCACCTTTCTTCTTATTCTTCTGCAGATCCCAATGATTGTTGTCAATCACGAACTTGAAATATCAGATCCCACAGATCCTCGTGATTTATAGCTATTTTTTATGACCTAAATCATAATATTTGGTTTCTCATTTTTGATTTGTCTTCCGAGCTGATATAGCATATTTTGGCACCATCCACATGGCAGAGGTCAGCAACCACGTCAATGCCAACAAAAGAGCTCCACGTTGATACGACCCGACACCTCAGACTCGAACAGGACAATCGCCTCTCTCATACTATTCGGCGCTATACAAAGTCAGCGCCGCACACCGCAGAGTCACTCCGAAAAGCTCGGATCGGTGCCGCTCAACGTAGAACCAAACAGCTCGGTCGGCGCTCATGCAAGCCGATCACCTGAGGAGTCGGCAACCATTAACGGATCATGTACGACCGACCCTCATCTACAGGTATAAAAGCTTATCCCTGGTCGACGCCAAGGGGTCTCTCTCTCTCTCTCTCTAAAAAAAACACTCAACTCCCCCTCACCAACGTTGACTTAAGTTTCGGAGGGGTCGAGTCGAGAATCCCCCGACCCGACCTGTGTGCAGGAATCGAAGGATGCACCGTGAGCTGGTCAATAGGATAAGGAACCATCCCCAAGTAGGCGAATGATCAGTTTCACCCGACCCGACATTGATTACTTGCCCGAACACCAACTGAGGCGACCCAAGCGCATCCGGGACTGGACCGAGCCGTGCTGACACCTCGGCCACGGCGTAAAGGTTCACCAACATTTTGACGCTAAAAGGAGGGCCCGATGTCACACGGTCAGCCCAATCCAATCCTTAGTGTCTAAGCGATGTTGCTCGGCCAGCCATGTGCAGCGAATCACTGCTTGGTTCAATTGGTGTCCAAGCGGTTGCTCGGCCAAACATGGGCTCAAGCAGTGCTGCTCGGCCAAGCTAATGCTAGAGCTGTGTTGCTTGGACAAATCAATGTCCAAGCGGTGTTGCTCGGTCAGCCATGTGCAACAAATCGCTGCTTGGTTCAGTCGGTGTCTGAGTGACTGCTTGGCCAAACATGGGCTCGAGTAGTGCTGCTCAGCCAAGCTAATGCTAGAGTTGTGTTGCTCGGATAAGTCAATGCCTAAGCTATGTTGCTCAGCTAATCTAACTCTCGTGCAATGATGCTCGACCAATCCGATCCCTTGTGTCCGAGTAGTGTTGCTCGGCCAACCATGTGCAGTGAATTACTACTTGGTTCAGTCGAGGTCCAAGCTCTGCTACTCGACCAAATAAAGCACGAGCCATGCTGCTCGGCCAAACAATGCCCGAGTTGTGCACCTCGGCCAAATAAAGCACGAGCCATGCTGCTCGGCCAAACAGTGCATTAATGGTGCACCTCGACTAAACAGTGCCCCCATAGTGTACCTTGACCAAACAATGCCTGAGTTGTGCATCTCGACCAAATAGTGTCCCCATGGTGCACCTCGGCCAAACAGTGCCCGAGTTGTAGTGCACATCGGTCAAACAGTGCACTAATGGTGCACCTCGACCAAATAGTATCCTCATGGTGCACCTCGGCCAAACAGTGCACTAATGGTGCACCTCGACCAAACAGTCCCAACGGTGCACCTCGGCCAAACAGTGCCCGAGTTATGCACCTCGGCCAAACAGTGCCCGAGTTATGCACCTCGGCCAAATAGTGCTCGAATTGTGCACCTCAGCCAAATAGTGCCCTAATAGTGCACCTCAGCCAAACAGTGCACTAATGGTGCACCTCGGCCAAACAATACCCCCGTAGTGCACCTCAGCCAAACAGTGCCTGAGTTGTGCACCTCGACCAAATAGTGCCCCCATGGTGCACCTTGGCCAAACAGTGCACTAATGGTGCACCTCGGTCAAATAGTGCCCGAGTTGTGCACCTTGGCCAAATAGTACCCCCATGGTGTACCTCAACCAAACAATGTCCGAGTTGTGCACCTTGGCCAAATAGTGCCCCATTGGTGCGCCTCGGCCAAATAGTACCCCATGGTGCACCTCGGCCAAACAGTGCCTGAGTTGGGAATGTCAGCCAAATAGTGCACAGTGGTGCACCTCGGTCAAATAGTGCCCCAATGGTGCACCTTAGTCAAACAGTGCCCGAGCCACGCCTCGCGGCCAGTCCAACATTCAAGTCACATCTCGGCTAATCCAATGCCCGAGCCACGCCTCGCGGCCAGTCCAACATCCGAGTTGCATCTCGGCCAATCTAATGCCCGAGCCACGCATTGCGACCAGTCCAATATCTGAGTCGCATCTCGGCCAATCCAACGCCCGAGCCACGCATCGCGACCAGTCCAACATCCGAGTCACATCTCGGCCAATCCAACGCCCGAGCCAAGCCTTGCGGCCAGTCCAACATCCAAGTCCCATCTCAGCCAGTCCAATGCCCGAGCCATGCCTCACGGCCAGTCCAACATCCGAGTCGCATCTCGGCCAATCCAACGCCCGAGCCATGCCTCACGGCTAGTCTAACATCCGAGTCGCATCTCAGCCAGTCCAACGCTCAAGCCACGCCTTGCGGCTAGTCCAACATCACAGTTGTATCTCGGCCAGTCCAACGCCCGAGCCACGGCTCACGGCCAGTCCAACATCCTAGTCACATCTCGGCAAGTCCAACGCCTGAGCCACGCCTCGCAGCCAGTCTAACATCCGAGTTGCATCTTGACCAATCCAATGCTCAAGCCACGCCTCGCGGCCAGTCCAACATTTGAGTCGCATCTCGGCCAGTCCAATGCCCGAGCCACACCTCGTGGCCAGTCCAACATTCGAGTCACATCTCAGCCAATCCAACGCTCGAGCCACGCCTCACGGCCAGTCCAACATTCGAGTCACATCTTGGCCTGTCCAACGCCCGAGCCACACCTCGTGGCCAGTCTAACATTCGAATTGCATCTCGGCTAATCCAACGCTTGAGCCACACCTCGCGGTCAATCCAACGTCCAAGTCACATCTCGTCCAGTCTAACTCTCGAGCCTCACCTCACAGGTAATCCCACGTCTAAGTCGCATCTCGGCCAGTCCAACGCTCGAGCTACGCCTCGCGGCCAATTCAACTTCCAAGTCGCATCTCGGCCAATCCAACACCCAAGCCCTGCCTCGCGGACAATCCAACGTTCGAGTCGTATCTCGGCTAGTCCAACACCCAAGCCACGCCTCGCGACCAATCAAACTTTCAAGTCGCATCTCAGCCAATCTAACGCCTGAGCCACCCCTCGCGGTCAATCCAACATCCAAGTCGCATCTCGTCCAGTCCGACTCTCGAGCCATGCCTCGTAGCTAATCCTACGTCCAAGTTACATCTCGGCCAGTCCAACGCCCGAGCCACGCCTCACGGCCAATCCAACTTCTAAGTCAGATCTCGACCAATCCAATGCCCGAGCCACGCCTCACGGCCAATCCAACATCCGAGTCGCGTCTCAGGCAGTCCAATGCTCGAGTCGCGCCTCATGGCCAATCCAACGTCCGAGTCACATCTTGGCTAGTCCTACACTAGAGTAGTGTTGCTAAACTAATCCAGCTCCCGAATAGAAGCTCTCGATCAACCAATGACCAAACCAACCATCCTAGCACAACAGCTAACCTAGCTAGAGAAAAGCATTAAGCCATGCCCCAAGCCCCTCCACGAGGAACTTGGGGCACGCCTCTTTGAGGGGGGGAGAGAGTGATATGGCATATTTTGTCACCATCCACATGACAGAGGTCAACAACCACGTCAATGCCAACAAAAGAGCCCCACGCTGACATAACTCGACACCTCAGACTTGAATAGGACAATCGCCTCTCTCATACTATTTAGCGCCGTACAAAGTCAGTGCCGCACACCACAGAGCCGCTCCGGAAAGCTCGGATTGGCGCCGCTCGACGTAGTACCGAATAGCTCAGTCAGCGCTCATGCAAGCCGATCGCCCGAGGAGTCGGCAACTATTAATGGACCATGTACAACCGACCCTCATCCACGTGTATAAAAGCTTACCCCTGGTCGACGCCAGGGGGGGGGGGGCTCTCTCTCTCTCTAAAAAAAACACTCAACTTCCTCTCACCAATGCTGACTTAAGCTTTGGAGGGGTCGAGTTGGGAATCCCCCGACCCAACCTGTGTGTAGAAATCGAAGGACACACCACGAGCCGATCAACATAAGAAGGAACCATCCCCGAGTAGACGGATGATCAGTTTCACCCAACCCGATGTCGATTACTTGCCCGAATACCAACTGAGATGACCCAAGCGCATCCAGGACTGGGCTGAGCCGTGCTGACACCTCGGCCATGACGTAAAGGTTCACCAACATGAGCCATTTAATCGTCTAATTCAAGGCAAAAGAAACAACGACGGAACCAGTGGCATTGCTGCCACTGCAACGATATTTTTGTAGAATATAGTAATACGTTCCATGTGATTCATTTGATATTTTTTTCATCTTGGCATTGTGTTACCACTCCTGAATCAGTTTCAATGGATGAAGTAGAAGAAGGGTTCTCTGCCAATAGCCCCTTGACATAAAACGATGAGGGAAGTTCAATGAATGTTCTCCTGAGTAGAAGAAAAAGAAATAATTTTGATAGATATCAACCAATACTAATCACCTCCTGCAACTTGGGAGGTCATAAAAACCTTGTGTCCGAGAAGTCTTCATTTCTGTTTGGTAGCCCTAAACAGGATGGAGCCTCTGTATAGCAAAGTAGGATGGAGCCTCTGTACCAGGTGCTATGCTGTCTTTGAATTGTTGTCTTACACTTACAGAGCAGTTTTAGACTGGACAAATATAGTTGTGGTTCATGAGCCAGTCTAGCAATTGGAGCTGGAAAGGTTGCCGCTCCAGTGCAGGCTCAGGAGGTAAGTTCAATGGACATGACTATGTCACCTGTAAAGTTTCGGCAGATGGTAATCAATGATAAAGATGCATATGTCTTGGAAATGAAGAGTTGCAGAGCATGTAATCATCTCAATCGAGGTTTTTTCCTTGGGAGATCATGTTGATGTATGGTGTTCCATTAGCATTTGCCGACTGCAATCATAAATTCCAGAGTCATCAATCAAATTTGTCTGGTCCATATGTGGCCCAAAATAGTTTGCCATGCTATTTATCAAGTTGATTCGGAAAAATGTCATATATATGTATATATATATATATATATATATATATATATATATATAAGACTTTTTAATTTGGTGTTGGATATTATTTTTGGTTATTAGAATAACCAGATTTGTTGCTCGGTGATTATGCCGGGCATTGCATGTTGATCCTGAACAGTATCAGTTTGTTCTTCCATGCTTGTGTATGCTTTTCACAGGAATGAGATGGCTTAAGCTTCGTCAACTTGAGATCACCATACCAAGATGATCATCTTGGTATTGCTCAGCTCAGTGTTGATTGTCAACTCCAGGTTCTTATAAAGAAAATATGCTGATCACCATAGTCCATAACATATGGCAAGAAAAGAATACATTATATCTTTATTGAAGCCATATGCTTTGTGTAATTGTCACATCTAGTCTTCATACAAGTGCATTGCTCCTTTTTCTGGACATGAAACGGCATATATAATGCTCATAGTTGGTCTTTCAGCCCCTACCTGTTGGCCCTGATTGTGTTTGGCGTAGTGCAGGGGCATGCCAACACATTATTAAGATGACATGGTGCTTATGCCAGTCACCATTCCTTGATATAGTTAGCTCCAATGATTCTCAAGTCCACTCTGAATTAAGGAAGTGAGTTCAGATAAATGCGAGTGCTGCAGTTGCAGAATCAACCAGGGCATATGTGGAGGTAAATCTTTATCATCATTTGTTTTGCCTTTTATATTCTCGGCCATCATTGTCACTATCTGGAAGCATGAAAGTGAGTTTGTTTCTCTGGATTGAATAATGTTAGACGGCTCTCTTCTGATTGTTGGTTCTATATGGTTCAATTCACACTAAATTCGACCTATATTTGCAGTGACCAATAAGTTTATAGACAACCTTGAGAGACTTCATTTCCTGTTTTCCTTGTAAACCAGTTTGTGGGAGGCTCACAAACAAGTCTTCATGTCTAAACATGCATCGTAATTAGATATTGTCTCCTCCCCTTCATTGAAACCTTGCTAAGTTTCGAGCTCTTTGGCTTTGGCAGGAAGCCCTCGAGATCGGGATATCTCCCCACCTCATCTCAACACCGCATCGTTTGAAACGGGCGGTGCATGGTGTTCGTCCTGCAGCTCGATGACGACAAATTCCAAGAAAAATTATGTCGGCAGACTGCGAGCCCAGAGAGTCAAACTGCGGCCGACGCAACTGCTGCAGTAACATGGAGGGAAGGGTTCTCTCTGACATGGAGACAGAGCTCAGCTTCTAAACAAAGGCCAACCTCCCTTCGGTGTTATCTGCAGGCACCTGCCCACCATTTCTATTATTCATGCATGCAACCTCCGGAAGCCTTCGTCGTTCTCAGGTACCCACTTTGTCTCGACATGAATGATTCATCCCTTACAGAGTCGTGGTGTAAGATCACAAAGGACGTGGGCATCTTTCTGCTAAAAGATGATAAAAAATGATATACGCATGTGAATTTGGCATCGAATAAAGCTCTAATCTTTTGTCTGCATTGCTCTGTTGCTGCATGATCAGGACTGTCATTGCACACAACCTGGTGGATGCAATGATCAATCAGGACGCCATATCATGACCATCTGGTGAGTGGGAAGTTTGGGCATCCACAGAAGCTGCCCTTAGTTAATTTGAACTTGTAGTTATATATACATATGTTCGCCTTAATTACCTGAACATCATCATGCATTCTTCAGGTCATTCTCACAAGGTGGGCCTGATTAATGGGGAGTCATTTAAGGCCACACAGCTGTAGGCAAAGCCACTGCTGCGGGTAATATTCCTCTTTCTTTCTGACCACTGCTGCGGGTATTATATAGAAATTGGAGCGGAGTTGAATTACTTGTCGAATCAAATTTTCAAGAAAATAGATGGTTATTTAAGGGGATTCCTTCGTGATTATGTTCCAACGCTCAAGTCAACTTGAGATCTCAAGCGATGATCAATATTAAATCCAAATATTTCATGTGAAACTTAGGGATCTATTGGTTGTGCTTTGTACACGCCAAATCTAACCCATGTATTATTGATCCTATCTTATTAGAAGTTTTCCCTAGATCACCAGTGCACGTGTTTGGTCATTCTATAATAAATGGGATGTGACGTAAGCCCACATCGCCTGTACCCGGATGACGTCTCCTGTCCCGCTCACAGCCGACTGTAGCCAGGGTTGACCGACAGATATGACACCAGCTGTCCCTCACAGGCCGCATGGCCGCCGAGACACATCACCATCTTGCAGGGGCCAGGTCCTCGACGCACTGTTAGATGCAATTAGAGGCGCGACGTCACAAGCACGTCGAAGAGCAGCAACCTGGCCCATATAAACCCAGGTAGACGAGCGTAAAAAGGAGGTCTTTCTTCTTCTCGACCAACGAACACCCTCTAAAAACAATCTTGACTGACTTGATCGTCGGAGGGGTCAGGCGGAGTTCTTCCCGACCCGACCTTTGTGCAAGAACAAGGGCGGAGTGTGATCGTCAGAGGAGTCCTCATCGGCACCACAGACTCTAAGGACGCAGACCGGAGATCTCTATTGCATTCGAGCCCGAACCCAGCCGCGATGGCCCCGAGGCCACGACATAAAGTTGTTGACACTAACAGATTGGCGCTAGAAGGAGGGCCGATGTCGAGAGGTCAGCCGGGTAGCCCAAGCGAGCCTATGCTCGCGGGGTCGCACTTGGTGGGGGCTTCGAGCGGGGGCTCCCCCCGTAACGAGCCCCGAGCGGAGGACCCCGTCGCGACCACAGAACGTTATTGGCGGCTGTTCAATGACCCGGGCCTACTCCCGCCTGGTGGCACCGCCATCGACTCATCGCCCGTATCAGCCGAGGCCTTCCAGGACCTCGCCCACTAAGTTCAGACTCTAGCCATGATGATGCAGACCTTCATCTCGCCTGTGTCCTTATCCGCACCATCGCTCGTCGTGGACCCGCCACTCCGGTCAGATCCGCCTGCGCTGGTCCACCTAACCCCCTCGCCACTCCCGACCCTACCTCGGACACGACGGGTTCCGTTCGAGGGACAGGTGTTGGATGACCCGAGCAACCATCCCGATCCCGAGGTATTATCCTGGGACTCAACCGACTCCCTCCGACCCCAGCTACGCCTCATCAGCCAGTGGCTTGATGAGGTACAGAGGGAAGTACGCAAGTCCAAGGAAGAGCCAAGGGAGGGCATGTACGGGGGATCACCGTTCACCCCCGAGATACAGAATCAACCGATTCCTCCGAACTTCCGTCTCCCCTCCCTCGACGCATACGACGGCGCTACTGACCCGGCGGACCACGTGGCCACCTTCCGCGCCCAAATGGCACTCTACGGCACATCGGGCGCCTTGATGTGTCGAGCATTCCCCACAACATTGAGGGGGCCAGCCCAAGCGTGGTATAGCGGTCTTAAGGCCGGAGCGTTCTCGTCCTTTGACCAGCTCGCCAAAGACTTCGAGCTTAACTTTTTGGCATATGCACGGTCGAAGCCATCCATTGCTTTGCTCCTAGGACTCAACCAAAAGGAGGAGGAGCCACTCTCTCACTTTGTGAATCATTTCGCCATGGAGATTTGGAAGCTACCGGATACTTACCCCTCTTTGTTGATACATGCATTCATGATCGGCCTACGACCCTCCAGGTTCTTCTTGTCCCTCGTAGAGCGTCCCCCGGTTACGGTTCCAGAGATGCTCCAGTGAGCTAACCAATTTATTGCAGTGGAAACCTGGATGGCCAGGAAGCACGAAGAGAGTAAGAGACCTCGGCCCGAAACCCCATGGGGGCAGCCGGCTCCCACGCCGAGGAGCAGGGTGGGCCGACCCGACCCGCGGGTCCCGAGGTCCCCTCGCTCTGCGTTGGGTCCTTCCCAGACAAACATATTTCTCCAGATAAAGGAAAAGGGGCTGCTTAAAGCGCCCACCCCGATGAGGGGTCCCCCCGGACTGTGAGATCAGTCCAGATATTGTCGTTTCCACCGACAGCACGGACATGACACCGAGGAGTGCCATGACCTGAACCGACAAATCGAGGAGCTCATTTGCAGGGGGCACCTGGGCCGCTACCTTTGCCAGGCCGAGAATCTGTCACTGCACCCCGAGGGCCCCATCGAGCGGCAGATTGACGTAATAATCGGTGGCCCCACCGTTGGGGGAAATAGCATGGTCGGGCGGAAGGTGTACGCCCGAGCGGCCGCCGGCGGGAGCTCCAGACAAGGGCCCGACCCTGAGGTCACATTCCCGGCCGAGGAGCCAGGGCAATCCGAGCACGATAACGTGTTGGTAATAACCGCTAAGATTGCCAACGCCCAAGTCAGAAGAATCATGATCGACACAGGAAGTTCGGTCGACGTACTTGATTTAGATGCTTTTGAGAAGCTCGGCCTGACCAGAGATGCCCTAGAGCCGATGCGCTCCGCGCTCACCGGATTCACTGGCGATTCAATTTCACCGCTGGGGTCAGTCACCTTACCCCTAACTCTGGGAGACCCGCCGAAGACAAAGATGGTGATGACAGCGTTCCTAGTCGTCGACTTGCCCATTGCATACAATGTGATACTCGGGTGACTGACCTTCAATAGATTTAGAGCGATCGTATCCACCTACCATCGGACGGTAAAGTTCCCGACCCGTGCTGGGGTCAGCGAAGCCAGGGGAAGTCCCCTTGAGTCCAGGCGATGCTACCTGACAGCGATCTTGCTGAACAAACGGCCAAGGGCCAGCCCACCCATAGAGGACCCCCGGGATGCGAAGAAGCCAGCCCAGCATCCCGAGCCAACGGAGCCGACCATTAGCGTGCCCTTACGCGAAAGTCGCCCAGATCAAATGGTTCGGGTCGGGTCGGAGCTCCCTGAGCAGGAGCAGAGATAGCTCGTCAACTTCCTACAAGAAAATGCCGACGTCTTCGCCTGGTCCCCAGCGGATATGCCAGGAGTCGACCCCAAGGTCGCCCAACACCATTTGAACATCTCGCCCGAGGTGCACCTAGTAAAACAGAAGCCCTGACAGCTTGCCCCCGAGCGGCATCTAGCTGTCCGAAGGGAGGTGGAGCACCTCCTGGTAGCAGGCTTCGTAGAAGAAGTCAAGTACCCACGATGGCTCTCTAATGTAGTCCTCGTGAAAAAACCCAATGGGAACTGGAGGATGTGCATTGACTACATCGATCTTAATCGTGCGTGCCCAAAGGATTGCTACCCCCTCCCGAGGATTGATCAGCTGGTCGACGCCACCTCGGGTCACGCCCGTCTGTCATTCATGGATGCCTTCTCCGGCTACAACCAAATCAGGATGGCGCCCGAGGATCAAGAGCACATGGCCTTCCTCACCGATCAGGGAGTACACTTCTACCGGGTCATGCCCTTCGGGCTGAAGAACGCCGGAGCCACGTACCAAAGAACCATAAACAAGATGTTCGCCCGGCAGATTGGGCAAAACATGGAAGTTTACGTTGATGACATGATCATGAAGAGTCGTGCAGCCGCAACCCATTTGGCCGATCTGGCAGAGGCATTCTCCATGCTTCGAAAATATGGCTTGGGCCTCAACCCCTCAAAGTGCGCATTTGGCGTCGGCTCGGGCAAATTCCTTGGGTTCATAATACATGAAAGAGGAATTGACGCCAACCCGAAGAAGGTCCAGGCGATTATCAACATGCAGGCACCGCGGACGGTTAAGGAGTTATAAAGACTGAATGGGAGGCTTGCCGCTTTATCTCGTTCCTCTCTTGGTCGGGTGATTGGTGCCTCCCCTTCTTCCGTGCCCTAAAGAACCCAAAAAATTTCGAATGGACTACGGATTGTGAGGAGGCCTTCAGCTGCATGAAGCAGCACCTATCTGACCTTCCTCGCCTCGCTTCCGTCTCCCCCGAGGAGAAGCTCAGCGTCTACCTGGCCACCTCCCCACATGCGGTTAGCTCCGTTCTAATCAAGAAGACTCCAAAGGAGCAGATGTCAGTCTATTACACCAGCCACATCTTGAGTGGCCCCGAGGAGCGATACCCGTCGATCGAGAGGCTGGCACTAGCCCTCATATTGATGGCTCGGAAGCTGTGCCTTGACTTCCAAGCTCACCTAATCGAGGTAATCACCGACCAGCCACTTCGACAGATTTTGTCTAAATTCGACATGGCAGGTCACCTTCTCAAGTGGTCGGTGGAGTTCGGCGAGTTCGACATCCGGTATGTGCCAAGGACCGCCATCAAAGCCCAAGCAGTGGCTGACTTTATCTCAGAGATGATTCGACCCGAAGGCGACGACCCCGAGCCGGCCGATGTAGGATGGGTCCTGCGTGTGGATGGGGCATCAGGCTCAAAGGGCGTGGGGGCCGGGCTAGTGTTGCAGGCTCCTGACGGGCGCCTGTTCAAGCGTTCCCTCCGTTTCGGCTTCAAAGCCACAAACAATGAGGCAGAGTATGAAGCTCTCCTGGCTGGACTCAGATTGGCCGCCGAGATGTAGGTGGACGCCCTACATGTCCACACCGACTCGTAGCTCATGGCCGAACACCCCAACGGCGGATATGAGGCCCGTGATCCCACCATGTCGAAATATCTGGTGGAGGTAAAGAGCTTGATCACCAACTTCTCCAGTTTTTTATTATCTAGGATACCGAGGGGCCAGAACGAGCGGGCGGATGCGCTAGCCAAGCTGGCTTCAAAGTCGGGCCCTGAGGACAAGCTCGACGTCGAGGAACTCCCCTTTCGTACAATCACAGTTGCCGTGGTAACTGCGGCCGATGCACCGACGACTTAGGTGCAGGAGATGTTACAATTTATGCGGCACGGTATACTGCCCGACGATGAAGCCACGGATCGGTGTCTACGCCGCACCCAGGCTTGGTACTGCGAAGTTAATGGTCGGCTCTATAAGAGGTCATTCTCGTGCTCCCTCTTACGGTGCTTGGACCCCGACGAGGCACAGTCAGTTCTCGCCGAGGTCCACGAGGGGATTTGTGGAGAACACATAGGCGGTCGCACCTTGGCATTAAAAATACTCCGCCAGGGCTACTACTGGCCCACTATGTGCCAAGATGCCCGGACCTATGTTCAACGATGCGACGCGTGCCAGAGGCACGCTCGGACGCCTCAGTAGCCTACGGTCCTGCTCACACCTGTGGACTGCACGTGGCCTTTCGCGCAGTGGGGGATGGATCTCCTTGGACCATTCCCCCCGGCCTCTGAGCAGCGGAGATACATCATTGTTGGTGTAGATTACTTCACTAAGTGGGTCGAAGCCGAGCCACTGGCGGCGATTACGGAACGCCAAATGGAGAAATTCGTATGGAGAAATATCGTGATTCAGTTCGGCCTGCCTAAGGCTATCGTCACTGACAATGGGGCTCAGTTCGCTAGTGCCTAATTCAAAGAATTTTGTGCGAGCTACAAGATTCAGCTGAGGTTCAGCTCGGTGGCCCACCCTCAGACAAACGGCCTTGCGGAGGTGACCAACTGATCCATCTTGGACGAGCTCAGCAGAAGGACCCTCGCAGCTCGCTCCGCATGGGTAGACGAGCTCTCGAGCATCCTATGGTCTCTATGCACCACTCCCAAAACCGCAACTGGAGAATCCCCCTACAACCTCGCGTTCGGCACCGAGGTTGTCCTGCCTCCTGAGGTGGTCATCCCAACCCCTCGGACGGAGAGATATGAAGAGGGAACCTCAGCCGAGGGGCTCCGAGTAGGACTGGACCTGCTCGCGGAGCGGCGAGCCGACGCGCACCTGAAGGCCCTTTCTTACAAGAGAGCCGTCGCTAGGATTTACAATCGCAGGGTACGCCCTCGACCCGTCAAGCTCGGCGACCTAGTGTTGCGCAGGGCCGAGGTGAGCGATCCGACCCGAGCGCACGACAAACTCACTCCCAACTGGGAAGGACCTTATCGGATCATAGGAGTCATCCAAGCAAGGACATATCGGCTCGCGACGATGGACGGCCGCACCTTGCCAAGGACATGGAACATGCAGAACCTTAAGAAGTTTTTCATTTAGGAAATCAGAGGAAAGCAACACAAGAAATCTTTGGGGCAAGAGGAATTTTCATTAAACTTACGTCGAGTTACAGGACTAGACGATCCTGACTTATAGACTGACCCCTTAGAAAAATTTCATGGCAGTTGACCCTTCGGGGGTTCCGGGCTATCATCAAAGGGGACCTCCTCGGGCATCTCCACCCCCGAGTCCTCAGGGTAGGAGGAAAAGGGGTCCTCCGCGACCTCAAGGTCAGGATAGCATGCCCGGAAGTGAACCAGGGCAATTCGGTACCCATATTCATAGGTAACCTGCCCTGATCGGGTCAGCCCGAGCTGAAAGCCCTTGGACTTCTTGTAGTCCTTGATCAACTGCCTGTCCCTCTCTGGCCTCTGACGGGTCTCCTCGGCCAGGGCCTTAGAAGCGGACTTCACCTTGGCACCCGCCACCTCCAATTGCTTGGGAAGCTTGAGTGCCTCGACCTTCAGCAGGCGAAGCTCGGTCCGCTCCACCCGAAAGAGTCCTTGAAGGTTATCATACCCCTCCTTGGCCGCTTGAAGCTCGGCCCTGAGGCGAGTCACCTCTGCATCCAAGTCGAACGCGCGTTTCTCTGCAGCTGCTATCGCCTCAGGACCCATCGCCACGCGGGCCTCCTCGAGTTGCCGACGTAGCTCGACGTTGCGGTCGCTCAGCCCGCCGATGATCTGGCCGGCATCCTGCACCCAGTCCATCAGCGCCACGACAAAGTGTCAGAATGGGTGCACTCCGGTGGCGGTGAGAAGCCCAGGGTGTAATGCTTACCCACACCAGTGACTTGACGGACTTGCTGAGGAGAGTCGCAGAGGACAGGGTGTACAGCTCCCGAGCCATCTCGGGGTGAAGCCCTCATCGAAGGAACGCGGCTGCAGCATCATCGTCAGCCCACACCCTATCCCTGACGGATAGATTTTCCCAACGGGCTAGTAGGGGGTCGTCCACCGCCCCCACTGGTCAGTCTCCCACCGCCTGAGCATGAAAAGGCTCATCCTTGGCGTCGACCGGAAGCCAACACAGCTCACGGACCGAGGGGAGCCACGGCTCCTTTCCTGCACCCTCCCAGCTAGGCCCGCCCTCGCCTCGCTTGGGGTCCGCCTCCGCCCGCTCGTCGGCTCGCGCCGCCTCCTCTCGGTCTTGCCGCTGCCTGATGGGCGCTTGAGGCGAGGACTTTGATCTTCTTCTATGGCCGATCCACCTCGACCTCCACCGACGCCTCTCTAGTACTGGTCTTCAGTTCGACCACCGCGCGCACGGATGGGGTTGACGAAATCCGTCCGCCACGGACTGATCTGAGGTTCACCATCCCTACAAATGGACATCGGTTAGTACCTGCAAAAACTCAAGGAACCCTAGACTGCACATTGCAGGTGTATCCTGAGGCATCGGGCTAAGGCCCACCTCAATCAGCCATGACTCAGTTACATCCTGATTGGCTGTAGAGGAAGGAAGGATCTCCTTCAGCCGCCGGAGGTCCCTGAGCTCGTCATCGCTCAGGCTTGGAGTAGTGTTGTCAATAACATGAGCCGACCACTGGAGCCCAAAGCCCCAGTCCCGCATGCAACTGACGAAGAAAAACCGCCCCTTCCACCCCTTGTTGCTGGAAGGGGCACCACCTACCCTAAAGCCTGGTCGAGTGGAAAGATAATACCCCCCTGGTCCTTTGGAGAGGCGGAAGCAAGACAAGAACAGATTGAGGGTCGGAGTAATGCTGGCGTAGTGGCATTCCCACAGGAACGCCACTAAACCCCGCCAGTAATTGGGCGCCATTTGCGATGGCAAAATACGCCACCTAGAGATGCAGGAGATGATGATCGGGTGCAGGGGAAAGCGTAATCCCGCTTCCAGAGCATCCACGGACAATGCGAAGCCCCGGGAATGGTGTCATATGCCCGCTGTCTTGCCTCCGGGGCCACAAGGACGTAGTCCTTCGGGATACCAAAGCGACCCCGAAGGTCGGGGAGTTGCGACTCGCTCACGGTGGAGTCAAGGTTATGAGGAGACCGCAGGGCCTCAAGGGCCCACGCTGCCTTCTCGTCAGAAGGCGAGCTGCGACCCCACAGTGAGGGGTTTTGTCCAGCAGAAAAGGTGGAAGAGGAAGCAGGAGAAGGAGTGGAAGCAAGCGGGGAAGAGGAAGAGGTCATTTGTACTGACCTTCGGAAGGAAAATGGAAGGGCTGACGCGAACGAGATCTGTTGTAAAAATCGGAGGAGACGACTGGGCAACGAGATCAATGAGATCTGGAAGGATCAGCTCGAGAAATAGGGGCATGCGGCAAGGCAACCGCACATTAGTTATAGGGAAATTCCTGCCAAAACTCCGACCCTTCGCCTGCACAGAGTGGGCTATAGCCCACCGACGTGATAGCCCCTAGGGCACATCACTTCGGGAAGACCAAGGGATGCCCTGCCATAAATAAGGCCTAACGTGGCAGCCCGTAGGCAGGCACGGCAGGCAGAAGCGTGCAGTCACCTTGATCCTGACTCCCAAGAATCCATTAGAGACGCCGTTTGTGGAAAGGCCGAATGACGCAAGAAACTAGCCCTTAAGGCCTCACGCAAGCCAGCGACCGAGGGATCTCCTACCCCTCAACGGGCGTGACATACAAGATCATGATCACCCAAGTACTATCTCGGCCAACCATGTGCATGGTTCATTGCTGCACCAAGTAGCTGCTCGATCAAAACAAAGCCCGAGCCACGTCGCTCGGCAAGACAAAGCCCGAGCCATGCCGCTCGGCCAGACAAAGCCCGAGCCATGCCGCTCAGCCAGATAAAGCCCGAGCCATGCCACTCGGCCAGACAAAGCCTGAGCCATGCCACTCGGCCAGACAAAGCCTGAGCCATGCCGCTCGGCTAAACAAGGCCCACTGCGTACACCTCTACGCGGTACGCCCCCCCGAGCTGTGTACCTCAGCCACAGCCTGCCCGCTGCGTACACCTCTGTGTGGTATGCCCGCCTGAGCCATGTACCTTGGCCGTAGCCTGCCCGCTGCGTACACCTCTGCGCGGTATGCCTGCCTGAGCCGTGTACCTCGGTCGCAGCCTGCCCGCTGCGTACACCTCTACGTGGTACGCCCGCCCGAGCCGTGTACCTCGATCGCAGCCTGCTTGCTGCGTACACCTCTGTGTGGTACGCCCGCCGCTGCGTACACCTCTGTGCAGTACGCCTGCCTGAGTCGTGTACCTTGACCACAGCCTGCCCGCTGTGTACACCTCTGCGAGGTACGCTCGCCCGAGCCGTGTACCTCGGCCGTAGCTCGCCTTGCCATTGTGTACACCTCTGCTGCTGATACGCCCTTTGAGCCGTGTACCTCGGCCGTAGCCTGCCCGCTGTGTACACCTCTGCACGGTATGCCCGCCCGAGCCATCTACCTCGGTCACAGCCTGCCCGCTGCGTACACCTCTGCACGGTATGCCTGCCCGAGCCGTGTACCTCACCATGCACTGTCTCGATGCCTACACCTCTGCATGCGCACGCCGCCGAAGTCATGTACTCGACCGCAGCTCGCTGTCGATACACCTCGGCAGCGGTATGCCCGCCCGAGCCGTATACCCCGGTCACGCCTTGCCCCGGATGACGAGCCAACGAACGTCCGCTGCGAGCCCCTGGAAGGCATTCCCCACGCAGATTAGAAGCCCGCTTGGCAATCCTCACGGCCTGAAGCCAGCCTCGGGCCCCTAAACGAGCACCGAGGCAGGGCTTCCTTCGGGGGGGAGAATGATGTGGGTAATAAATGGGACGTGACGTAGGCCCACATCGCCTGCACCCGGATAACGTCTCCTGTCCCACTCGCAGCCTACTGTAGCTAGGGTTGACCAACAGATATGACACCATCTGTCCCTCACAGGCCGCACGGCCGTCGAGACACATCACCATCTTGCAGGGGCCAGGTCCTCGACGCACTGTCAGATGCAATCAGAGGCGCAACGTCACAAGCACGTTGAAGAGCAGCAACCTGGCCCATATAAACCCAGGTAGACGAGCGTAAAAAGGAGGTCTTTCTTCTTCTCGACCAACGAACACCCTCTAAAAATAATCTTGACTGACTTAATCGTCAAAGGGGTCGGGCGGAGTTCTTCTCGACCTGACCTTTGTGCAGGAACAAGGGCGGAGCGTGATCGTCAAAGGAGTCCTCATCGGCACCACAGACCCCAAGGATGCAAACCGGAGATCTCTATCGCATTTGAGCCTGAACCCAGCCACGACGGCCCCGAGTCCACGGCATAAAGTTGTTGACACCAATACTATTGAAATTATTATGCTGAACGTGAAACTTCAATGTTCTTTAGTTGCATTCTAAATTCTGTTTGGTGGAATATGGATTGGTAATGATAAATGAATTCGGTTGTTCCCACACAAATAAGCTTTTCTTCGATTCCTACCTCCTTTTATGACTACTCAGCAATGCCCTCCGATAATACGAAAATATATATTGTCACCATTAAACAACTACATAAACTATAATTCTTTTGTGATTGCTTGAGGAGGTTTTGGATATTATGCATAGTGACATGATCCTTGTATCCCAGTTATTCTCTTGTGATTGTTGCTTGGGTTTTGGGCAAGAGATTCGAGAATTGTACATTCATTATTTCTATAGTGGATTTTCTCTGGTTTGCCCCGTGGTTTTTACCCTTCACGTTGAAGGGGTTTTCCATATAAATCTTGGTGTTCTATTTGATTGTGATTTCTGTTTAATTCTGTTGTGTGTTACGGCCTGCTAGTATTTGTTCATATACAAAAATTTTCCCCATCAACTGGTATCAGAGCAAGGTTTTGGTGATTTAATTTTTGTGTTTGAACATGGAGGCTGGTGATGTTTCTCGCATGATTAGTTTGAACGGAAATAATTGGATGATATGGAAACCAAGAATGGAAGATCTCTTATATTGTAAAGATTTATATGGACCTTTACAAGGGGATAGTGAAAAACCCATAACTATGACAGATGATGAGTGGAAGAGATTAGATCGAAAAACGGTTGGGTTTATTCGATAGTGGCTCGATGATAGTGTCTTTCACCATGTTTCTACTGAAAGTTCTACATATTCTCTTTGGAAAAAGTTGGAAGGTCTCTATGAAAGAAAAATCACTGGCAACAAAGCTTTTTTGATCAGAAAACCTGTGAACCTAAAATATAAAGAGGGTGCTTCTATTGCTGAGCATTTGAATGAAATACAGAGTATTACTAACCAGTTATCTTCTATGAAAATATCTCTTGATGATGAGTTGCAGGCATTGTTACTTCTCAGTTCATTGCTAGAAAGTTGGGAGACACTGGTGGTTTCCTCGCATTCTCGCGCGAGATGGTATTGTTACCATGAGTCAAGTAACAAGTAGTTTGTTGAATGAGGAGTTGAGAAGAAAGAACTCAACAGTATCTCAGATTGATTCACAGGCACTTATCTCAGAGAACAGAGGAAGGTCAAGGTCTAAAGATAGAAGCAGTTCACGTATAGGTAGAAGCAAGTTAAGATCAATGAAAGATATTATTTGCTATAACTGTGGTGAGAAAGGACATTATAAGAATCAGTGTAAGCAACCTAAGAAGAGCAAGAAAAAGGGAAAAGAAGTGGAGTCTACAGAGTCGAAAGAGAATACCACGACTACAGTGTAGGTTGGTGATTATTTGATTTTGTCCCCTTCTGATGATATTTTTTCTTGTGTATGTCAGGATCTCGAGTGGATAATTAACACAGGAGCTTCTTATCACGCTACACCACGGAGGGAGTTTTTTGCTACGTACAGGTCTGGAAATTTTGGTGTTGTCAAGATGGGCAACCATGGCACAACAGACATCATTGGTATAGGTGACATCCACATAAAGACCAATCTTGGATGCAAATTAGTGCTTAAGGATGTGAGGCATATGGTTGACTTGAGGTTGAATCTAATTTTAGTTGGAAAATTAGATGATAAAGACTATGATAGCAGGTTTCACAGAGGGCAATGGAAACTCAGTAAGGGTTCTCTTGTTATAGCTAATGGAAAGAAATATCATACTTTGTACAGGTTGCAGGCCAAAGCTTGTGGTGAACAGTTAAATGCTACAGAGAAAGACTTCAGCATGGAGTTGTGGCATAGGAGATTGGGACACATGAGCGAGAAGGGACTGCAAGCTCTTTCCAAGAGAGAGGTATTGCCTGACCTCAGAGGTATACGTTTGAACCCTTGTATTGATTGTTTAGCTGGTAAACAACATAGAGTTTCTTTTGCTAGTCTTGCTTTGTCTAGAAAAATGCATGCCTTGGACCGTGTTTATACAGATGTATGTGGTCCTTTGAGGACAAAAACTCCTAATGGTTCTATTAATATTCCTGGCATCAGTGGTGCACTTTACTTTGTTACTTTTATAGATGACTTTTCCAGGAAAGTTTGGGCTTATGCTTTGAAGACCAAGGATCAAGTTATTGGTATCTTCAAAGAGTTTCATGCCAGAGTTGAAAGGGAGACAGAAAGATAGTTGAAATGCATAAGATCAGATAATGGTGGTGAGTATACAGGATTGTTTGATGATTATTGCAGGTCACATGGCATCCAGCATGAGATGACAGTTCCTGGTACACCTTAGCATAATGCAATTGCAGAGAGGATGAACCGCACCATCATGGAAAAGATCAGATGTATGCTTTCACAGGCAAAGCTACCCAAAAGGTTTTGGGATGAGGCTTTGAGGACTACAGTTGATGTGATCAACTTATCTCCTGTCTGACCCTAGATCTTTGATGTTGCAGAGGATGTTTGGTAAGGAAAAGATGTTTCCTATAAGCATTTGAGAGTATTTGGTTGTCGTGCATTTGCACATATTCCAGATAATGAAAGGTCTAAGCTGGATGGTAAGACAAAAGAATGTATTTTTCTTGGCTACTCACATGATCAATTTGGTTACAGGCTTTGGGATCCAGAAAAAGCAAAAGATGTTTAGAAGCAGAGATGTGGTCTTCTTTGAGGATCAAACCCTTGAAGATTTGAAGGAGGCACCAGCCAAGACTTCTGCAGAAGGATTAGCAGATTGTGACCCAGTTGTTCCTCCAGTGTATCAGAGTGATGGGGGAGATGTGCAGGAAGATGGTGTAGAGCCAGATATTAATCTACCTGCAGGACATGTTGAGCAAGAAGAAGTTGAGGAGCAGCTTTCCGTAGAACCTCAATTGAGAAGATCTTCTAGACAACGTCTCACCTTCCAAAAGATACTCTGAGATGAGTATGTGATGCTTATCGATGCAGTGAACCAGAGAGTTACCAGAAGCGTTGAAAGTGAGCAGAACAAAATGTGGCTAGTTGCTATGCAGGAAGAGATGGATGCTCTACAGAAGAATCATACATATGATTTAGTGCAACTTCCACAGGGAATGAAGGCCTTGAAGAACAAGTGGGTTTTAGGTTGAAGACTCAAGAATATTGTTCTCAACCAAAGTACAAAGCCAGATTGGTTGTGAAAGGCTTTGGTCAAAAGAAAGGTATTGACTTTGAAGAAATTTTTTTCTCCGTTGTTAAAATATCTTCTATTCGTGTTGCTCTAAGTATTCTGCTAGCCAGACTTGGAGGTGGAGCGATTAGATGTGAAGACAGCTTTCCTTCATGGTGATTTGGAGGAGGAAATTTATATAGAGCAACCAGAAGGTTTCAAAGTCAAAGGTAAAGAAAATTTTGTCTGCAAGTTAAGAAAGAGTTTGTATGGATTGAAGCAAGCTCCAAGATAGTGGTACAGAAAGTTTGATTCATTTATGATTGAAAATGGATACAAAAGAATAGCTTCAGATCATTGTGTGTACATCAAACGGTTTGGTGAGGATTTTATTATTCTCTTACTTTATGTTGATGATATGCTTATCCTTGGGAAAGATATGCATACAACAATTGTGAGTTGAAGAAGGAACTGAGTGAGTCCTTTGCAATGAAGGACATGGGGCCAGGAAAGCAAATACTGGGCATGCAGATTTCTCGTGATAGGAAAAATAAGAAGATTTGGTTGTCACAGGAGAAGTATATTGAGAAGGTATTAGAAAGGTTCAGTATGAGCAATGCAAAGCCAGTTGGTTCTCCTCTTTCAGGTCATTTCAAGTTGTGCTCAGAACAGAGTCCGTCAAGTGATGAGGAGAAGGAAAAAATGTAAAAGGTTCCTTATGCTTCAGCAGTTGGAAGTTTAATATATGCAATGGTATGTACAAGGCCAGACATTGCATATGCAGTGGGTGTTACTAGCAGATTTCTTACAAATCCAGGCAAATAGCACTAAGTAGCAGTGAAGTGGATATTGAGATATCTCAGAGGAAGCTCTAAGGTTTGTTTAAGCTTTGGAGGTGGACCACCTGTGCTAGTGGGTTATACAGATGTAGATATGGCCAGAGATATTGATACAAGGAAATCTACATCATGTTTTGTACTTACTTTTACAGGGGGAGCTGTGTCATGGCAATCCAGATTGTAAAGGTGTATTGCTCTCTCCACTATAGAGGCAGAATATATTGCTGCTATAGAGGTTTGTAAAGAAATGTTATGGATGAAAGAATTCTTATAAGAATTGGGGCTGAAACAAGAAAATTATATGGTGTATTGTGACAGCCAGAGTGCCATCCATTTATGTAAGAACCCAGTTTTTCATTCCAAGTCAAAGCATATAAATGTCAGATATCACTGGATTCGAAATGTACTTGAAGAGAAGTAGTTGCAACTTCAGAAAATTCATACAGATGATAATGGAGCATACATGTTGACAAAGACCTTACTGAAAGAGAGACAAGAGATGTGCCGACAGTTGGTTGGCATGGATTTACACTGAGTCATGGGACAACCTCCCTTATGGGCTGAAGGGGGAGGTTGTTGGGCTGATAAAGCCAAATTCAGCCCATATGGGCTTTTTAAGCCCATAGCCCATCTTTCTCTTAACCATAACCTAACCTAAACCTAATTATATATAGGGGCTAATGGTAGCTATGAAATTAGTAGATTAAATATTACAGTAAAGGGCAGAATCTTCGCAGCGACATTAGGGATTCAAAGAGAGGAGAAAAGGGCAGAAAAATAAGAGAAAAAGAAAGGGAAGAAGACAAGGAAAACACAGAAATTGTTCTTACTCATCCAAACAGTTTCTCATCTCAAGTTAGATCAGATCTTTAGTGAATTCTTTTGTGATTACTTGAGGAGATTTTGGATATTATGCACAGTGACGTGATCCTTGTATCCCAGTTATTCTCTTGTGATTGTTGCTTAGGTTTTGGGCAAGAGATTCGAGAATTGTACATTCATTATTTCTATAGTGGATTTTCTCTGGTTTGCCCCGTGGTTTTTACCCTTCACGTTGAAGGGGTTTTCCACGTAAATCTTGGTGATCTATTTGATTGTGATTTCTGTTTAATTCTATTATGTGTTACGGCCTACTAGTATTTGTTCATATACAAAAGTTATTGTTTATTGCCTATCCTTTATATTTCCCCCATCATCACGTTACCTCTTGCTGTCCTTTTATGACGTCCCCTTCCCTGGCCATTCAATCCAAGCTCGCTCCTTTTCGCTGTCGATATGTTCTTCCATCTGGAGTTCCGGCGAGCTGGATCGGAGGGGGCATCTGCTTCTTGTTGTTTTTGATACAAGAGAGAAGAAAAGGGTGTTTCATTGGTAGACCCGGTGGTTACTCCCTAGCTGATTTGGCCTCTGTAAATTCTACTTCCTGGGTTGCTAATTTGAGGAGCGAGAGGGAGAGGACGCCGATCCCTGTCATCTCGGTCCGGGAATTCTTCTATGGGTAATTGCCGGGGTGCAAAGGTCAAAGCTGAGAGCCCTTCCCATGTCGCCTTCGCTTCAGGTACTAGAAATTTCATCTTTTTAGCAAACTTTTTAGTTCGACTAGAGCTCTAGAACAAGTGTGGGAGTGGAAAGTTTTGGACTTTAGAGTGCTTTCAATAGGATTTGGATTCTTTAAGTTGTTAACGGTGAGCTCTACCGGGCCACTTTTAGCTGGATACGATGAGTTCTGAGTGGATTAAGTGGAAAGTGATGTGGGTAAAAAATGGGACGTGACGTAAGCCCATGCCGCTTGCATCCGGATGACCTCTCCTGTCCCGCACACAACCGACTGTAGCCAGGGTTGATCGACAGATATGACACCGCCTGCCCCTCGCAGGCCGCATGGTCGTCGAGACACGTCACCATCCCGTAGGGGTCAGGTCCTCGGCGTGCTGTCAGACGCAATCAAAGGTGCAACGCCATAAGCATATCAAAGAACAAGCAACCTGGTCCATATAAATCCAGGCAGATGAGCGTAATAGGGGGTCTTCTCTTCTTCTCAACCAACGAATATCCTCTAAAGACAATCTTGACTGACTTGAGCGTCGGAGGGGTCGGGCGGAGTTCTTCCCGACCCGATCTTTGTGCATGAACCAGGAGCGAGACGTGGACACCAGAGGAGTCCTCATCGCTGCCACAGGTCCCAAGGACGTAACCCGGAAATCTCATCCACATTCGAGCCCAAACCCAGCCGCGACGGCCCTGAGGCCACGGCATAAAGTTGTTTATACTAACAGATTAGCGCTAGAATGAGGGCCTCATGTCGAGAGGTCAGTCGGGTAGCCCAGGCGAGCCCATGCTTGCGGAGTCACGCTTGGTGGGAGCTCCGGCAGGAGGCTCCCCCCGTAATGATCCCCGAGCGGAGGATCCCATCGCGACCGCAGAACTTTATTGGCGACTGTTCAATGACCTGGGCCTACTCCCGCCTGGTGTCGCCGCCACCAACCCGTCTCCCGTATCAGCCGAGGCCTTCCAGGACCTCGCCCGCCAAGTTCAGACTCTAGCCGGGATGGTACAGACCTTCATCCCACCTGTGTCTGTATCTGCACCATCGCCTCCCGCGGACCCGCCACTCCGGTTAGATCTGCTTGCACTGGTCCACCTAACCTCCTCGGCACTCCCAACCCTACCTCGGACACGACGGATTCCGTTCGAGGGACAGGCGTTGGATGACCCGAGCAATCATCCCGACCCCAAGGTATTATCCTCGGACTCGGTCGACTCCCTCCGAGCCCAGCTGCGCCTCATCAGCCAGCGTCTCGATGAGGTACAGAGGGAAGTACGCAGGTCCAAGGAGGAGCCAGGGGAGGGCATGTACGGGGGATCGCCATTCACCCTTGAGATACAGGACCAACCGATGCCCTCGAACTTCCGTCTCCCCTCCCTTGACGCATATGATGGCGCTGCCGACCCAGCGGATCACGTAGCCACCTTCCACGCCCAAATGGCGCTCTACGACACATCGGATGCCTTGATGTGCCGAGCATTCCCCATGACGCTGAGGGGGCCAGCCAGGGCATGGTATAGCAGCCTTAAGGCCGGAGCATTCTCGTCCTTTGACCAGCTCATCAAAGATTTCGAGCTTAACTTCCTGGCGTATGCACGGCCAAAGCCATCCATCACTCTGCTCCTAGGACTCAATCAAAAGGAGGAGGAGCCACTCTCTCACTTTGTGAATCATTTTGCCACAAAGATTCGGAAGCTACCGGATGCTCACCCCTCTTTGTTGATGCAGGCATTCATGATCGGGTTGCGACCCTCCAGGTTCTTCTGGTTCCTCGTGGAGCATCCCTCAATTACGGTGCCAGAGATGCTCCAGCGAGCCAACCAGTTTGTTGCGGCGGAAACCTGGATGACCGGGAAGCGCGAAGAGCGCAAGAGGCCTTGGCCCGAGACCCCACGGGAGTGGTTGGCTCTCACGCCGAGGGGCAGGACGGGCTGACCCGACCTGCAGGTCTCGAGGTCCCCCCACTCCGCGTTGGGTCATTCCCAAACAGAAATATTTCTATAGATAAGGGAGAAGGGGCTGCTCAAACTGCCCACCCCAATGAGGGGTCCCCCTGGACTATGGGATTAGTCCAGATATTGTCGTTTCCATCGACAGCATGGACACGACACCGAGGAGTGCCACGACCTGCACCGACAAATCGAGGAGCTCAT
This sequence comes from Musa beccarii, assembly GCA_024322285.1. NCBI lineage: Eukaryota > Viridiplantae > Streptophyta > Magnoliopsida > Zingiberales > Musaceae > Musa > Musa beccarii. The sequence continues at coordinate 23,826,519 of CM044402.1, forward strand.
TCGCAGGGGGCACCTGGGCCGCTACCTCCGCTAGGCCGAGAATTCGTCGCCGCACCCCGAGGGCCCCATCGAGCGGTAGATTGATGTAATAACCGGTGGTCCTGCCGTCGGAGGAAACAGCATAGTTGGGCAGAAGGTGTACGCCCGAGCCGCTCTTAGTGAGAGCTCCAGACAAGGATCCGCTCCCGAGGTCACATTCCCGGCCGAGGAGCCAGAGTAATCCGAGCACGACGATGCGTTGGTGATAACCGCGAGGATTGCCAACACCCAAGTTAGAAGAATCATGATCGACACGGGAAGTTCGGCCGACGTGCTCTATTTGGATGCTTTTGAGAAGCTCGGCCTGACTAGAGACGTCCTAGAGTCGATGCGCTCCGCCCTCACCAGATTCACTAGCGATGCAATTTCGCCGCTGGGGTCAGTCATCTTACCTCTAACTCTGGGAGACTCGTCGAAGACAAAGACGGTGATGACGGCGTTCCTAGTCGTTGACCTGCCCACCACATACAATGTGATACTTGGGCGACCGACTCTCAATAAGTTTAGAGCGGTCGTGTCCACTTACCATCGGACGGTAAAGTTTTCGACCCGCGCCAGGGTCGGCGAAGCCAGGGGAAGTCCCCTTGAGTCCAGGCGGTGCTACCTGACAGTGATTTCACTGCACAAGCGGCCAAGGGCCGACTCGCCCATGGAGGACCCCCGGGACGCGAAGAAGCCGGCCCAGCATCCCGAGCCAACGGATCCAACCATTAGCGTGCCTTTGCGCGAAAGTTGCCCGGACCAGACGGTCCGGGTCAGGTCGGAGCTCCCCGAGCAGGAGCGGAGGTAGCTCGTCAACTTCCTACAAGAGAACGCTGACATCTTCGCTTGGTCCCCAATGGACATGCCAAGAGTCGACCCCGAGGTCGCCCAACACTATCTGAACATCTCGTCCGAGGTGCGCCCAGTGAAGCAGAAGCCCCGACGGCTCGCCCTCGAGTGGCAGTTAGCTATCCGAAAGGAGGTGGAGCACCTCCTGGCAACTGGCTTTATGAAAGAAGTCAAGTACCCACGATGGCTCTCTAATGTAGTCCTTGTAAAAAATCCCAATGGGAACTGGAGGATGTGCATTGACTACACCGATCTTAATCGTGCGTGATCGAAGGATTGCTATCCCCTCCCAAGGATCGATCAGCTGGTCGACGCCACCTCGGGTCATGCCCGCCTGTCATTCATGGATGCCTTCTCCGGCTACAACAAAATCAGGATGGCGCCTGAGGATCAGGAGCACACGGCCTTCCTCACCGATCAGGGAGTATACTTCTACAGGGTCATGCCCTTCGGGCTGAAGAACGCAGGAGCCATATATCAGAGAACCATGAATAAGATGTTCGCCCAGTAGATCGAGCGAAACATGGAGTTTTACGTTGACGACATGATCGTGAAGAGTCATGCAGCCGCAACCCATTTGGCCGACCTGGCAGAGGTGTTCTCCACGCTTCAGAAATATAGCCTGCGCCTCAACCCATCGAAGTGCACATTCGGTGTCAGCTCGAGCAAATTCCTTGGGTTCATCATACATGAAAGAGGAATCGACACCAACCCGGAGAAGGTCCAGGCGATCATCGACATGCAGGTGCCACGGATGGTTAAGGAGCTGCAAAGACTGAATGGGAGGCTTGCCGCTTTATCTCGGTTCCTCTCTCAGTCAGGCGATCGGTGCCTCCCCTTCTTCCGATCCCTAAAGAATCCAAAAAATTTTGAATGGACTGCGGACCGTCAGGAGGCCTTCAGCCGCCTGAAGCAGCACCTATCTGATCTTTCTCGCCTCGCTTCCGTCTCCCCCGGGGAGAAGCTTAGCATTTACCTGGCCACCTCCCCCCATGCGGTAAGCTCAGTTCTAATCAAGGAGACCACAAAGGAAGAGATGCCGGTCTATTACACTAGCCACGTCTTGAGCGGCCTCGAGGAGCGATACCCGCTGATCGAGAGGCTGGCGCTGGCTCTCGTATTGACGGCTCGAAAGCAACGCCCTTATTTCCAGGCTCACCTAATCGAGGTAATCACCAACCAGCCGCTTCGACAGATTTTGGCTAAATTCAACTTGGCAGGTCGCCTCCTCAAGTGGTCAGTGGAGCTCGGCGAGTTCGACATCCAGTATGTGTCGAGGACCGCCATCAAAGCCCAAGTGGTGGCCGACTTTATCTCGGATATGGCCCGACCCGAAGGCGACAACCCCAAGCCGACCAATGCAAGATGGGTCCTGCGCGTAGACGAGGCGTCATGCTTAAAGGGCGCGGGGGCCGGGCTAGTGTTGCAGGCTCCTGACGGGCGCCTGTTCGAGCGTTCCCTCCGTTGCGGCTTCAAAGCCACGAACAACGAGGCAGAATATGAGGCTCTCCTGGCTAGACTCAGGCTAGCTACCAAAATGCAGGTAGATGCCCTACATGTCCACACCGACTCGTAGTTCGTGGCTGAACATCTCAACGGCAGATACGAGGCCCGTGACCCCACCATGTCGAAGTACCTGGCGGAGGTAAAGAGCCTGATCACCAACTTCTCTAGCTTTTCATTATCTAGGATACTGAGGTGTCACGGACAAATTGTAAACGGCTTGTTCGGTGTAACACTTATGCTCGTCTGTATCCCTTTTGGTTGGTCATAACTTGTAAAGCTTGTAAAGGGCTTGCCAAAGGCTAAATGCCCTATTTGAGTGAGTTTGGCAGCCATTGTAGGCTTGTACATAAAGTTTGTGTCGAGGGAATACTTATACTAGAATTCAGTCTGTAGTGGACCAATGTTATACCTTTGTTGTGCAACCGTTCTGAGCTTGTGATGTCCATGGTTGGAATTTACATTATTTATAAAGTGTTTGCTGAAAGAGTGGCTTGTGGATCCCGTGTGAAGCGCTTTCGTTGTCCCGTCTTCTCTTTTGATGGTCCTAAGGGATCGTGGGAGGTCGGGGAGGCTGACCTTTGCGGATTGACATGCAATGGTGCCGCACGGCTTAGGCAAAACCAGCTAAGTCCGTGACAGATGGTATCAGAGCGGGACAAGCCCACTTAGAAACACTTAGCATACAAACGTGGAGGACCTAGCGAGGCACCACGAGGACAACAAGCTAAGAAGAATTGTGTAGCGCACAAAGGTCGGGATGGCTGAGTTCGAGCAGTGGCTCAACATTGGCACCCAAACTTGATAGTGCTCGAGGCAAGCGGAGTGCTTTGCAAAGGATGAGACCGTACAAGGGGGAGTGGGTTGTTCAATAATCGAAAGAGTTGTGCAAAGCTCACAGAGGTGAGGGGAGTTGCAAACTTAAGAAATTCGATACTCATGCAAAGCTTTGCATGCGGACGATAGAATGTCTGGGGCCATCCCAAGGCGACCGAAGGTCAGCGCCATGGAGCATTCAAACTTTCTCTTCGGCATGTGCAGGATACTTTCGTAAGAGGCTGAAGTGTGCAGTAGATTTAGCATGTTGCTAGACCCAGAGGGGTGTAGTGTGAGTTGTATTGGCGAAGTATCGCAGTCTAGCAAGTGCATTTGCAGAGGCAAAATTCGGCACAGTTCGTTCAGCAAAGGCGGAGTAGTCCAAGGGGATGGTGGTCTCCTAAACTTCCAGAGAGAAGGATGCAAAGAGAGAAGTTGCTCCAACGGGGTAGATATCTAGAAGGGATAAGTCCCGATTCTCCAGAGGGAGAATCATGTGCAATGAATCGCACCGGTTGAGGAGTACCTCAAGACAAAGCTCGATAGATCGAGTAAGTGGCGAGGAGTCATCACATGATCTCGCAAGTGGTGATGCGTTGGTGGACGCATAGCGAGATCAAGTGGGGGAGTGACCCAAGGCAATACAAAGTGAACACACACTTGGATCCGATATGGAGATTGGACTCAACAGAGGGCTGACCCGTGAAATAGTAGACGTGAGGGCTACCATTAACGTAATGTAAATCGAGAAGCGGAGCAACTTGGGGGATAACTTGGTGATGTACCCAAGCCGCATTAAGAGAGTTGGCATAGAAGATAGAAAATGGAGCGGAGGCTTGAAGCTTTCCTTAGACAAAGGTCAAGGGCATGGACTCTTGTAGAGACAAGAGTAGGATCATGTCGTTCCATGGGTTCTCTATTCTGATGGAGCAGACTCATCTTGCATGGTGCCAAAGACGAAGGGAACTTCGAGGCATATGCACCTCATCTCGGTGAAGCATTTGACAGAGGAACTAAGGCGATACAACTTGCAGTGGCGAAGTTGGTGTTAGAAGGCCTTGGCATTGGGCAAGAGGATGCAGAGGCATATATTCTTGAAGAATATGCCATAGTGTTGTGATAGGACCCTAGCAGGGTTAGGTCCTACTCAACCATGTAACAGCTAATAAAAACCCTGTGAGAATGTAATAAACCCCACCTAGCCGCCTCTATCCTATAAAGAAGAGAGGCTAGGGTTTATATTTGGGTCTTTGGGCTTCTTAGCCGCCGGCCCCCTTGTTACTGGGCCGGCCCGCTAAGGTTGAGGGCAAATTGGGTAGTTCACTTAGGAAGCAACCCCTAGGGTTAGGGTTTGTAGCTCTATATAAGCTTGTAGCCTCCACCTCTTTGGAATAAGAAAGATCAATCTACAATTGCAGCCACCGGGCTACTTGGAGGGTGGAACCCCTATAGCGTTCCAAGGGTTGATCCCCCTCAAAGATCAATCTCGATAGAATTCCTCTGGGGTTCTATCATTTGGTATCAGAGCAGCGATCTTGCTGCTTTTGCTGCCATCCCTGCCGCCCACCATTAGCCAAGCAATTCCCACAATTGCTCTTGACGTCGTCGTCTCCACCATCATCTCTTGACGTAGATCAAATCAATCTACAGTCGCCACCTCCAATTGCATCAGAGATCTGGTATTTTTCTACCACCAATACCTTTTGCTGCTGTAATTTTTCATCTAAAATATCAAAAAGAAGTTTTTCTATCGATCTCTTGCTGCGAATTCCTTGCGTCGCAAAAGTTACCATCTTTGCGAATGAAGGATTGCTGCAGAAAATTTCAGCCGCGTGTTGCTGCCTTTAACCGATCTAATTGTTATCCTTTTTGAACAAAATTTTTTGTGCACCTCATAGATCATCTTGGATCCCATCCGTGATTGATCTATTGTGGAATTCATCACGAAAACAAATTCGTGTGTTGCTGTAATCTCTCATCACAAACTGCTGAAATTTTTTGACGAGAATTCTGCTATCGCAACTTGCACCAATTTCTTTACTGCTTTGCTGCCAAAATTTCTTGATCCAATTTGTTATCCTTGTTGCTATCTAAACTAAGATTCTACCATCAAAACCCCTCCTCAAATCCCTGAGTTTTCGCTGGAAATTTCGTCGAGAAATCGCTATTTCTTCGACGATAATTCTGCTCTTACGAGGCAACGCACATAGGCAACAATTGCTACTGATTTTTGTCAAATCTTTGCTGCGATCTACCACAGATCTAAAACCCTCTTCCCTAACCTTTATCCACTACCATCTTAGCCCAAAACTCCATCAAATCGCAGCCCCAAACAGCACCCAAAACAACCACAAAATAAGCGTAAACCGTAACCTACATCCACCGATCCACAAACCCTTTCAACCACCACTTCCCTCAAACAATTCATTCCTTTAACCCGGCAACAAAAGAGAGATCTTAATATTACAGATCTGGAGTCATATACTATGGCATCCAAGGAGGTGATAAATGCTAAATTCGAAGCCTTCGAGACGCGAATGGAGGATAAGATTCGAGGCTCTCTTTTAGAACTCGATTCGGTAGAACACCGAGCCCAAAGAAATCTCATCAAGGAGAGAGCTCTGACCAAAGAGATGACTCCCAAGAGAAGGGAGGCTCTATGATCGATCCCTACTATCCACGCATGAGGGTGGACTTCCCTAGATGGGAAGAAGGAGACCCGATTGGTTGGATCTCGCCAAGCAGAGCGATATTTTGATACCACAAAACCGCATGAGATGCATCTATGGTAGAAATTGCAGCTATACATCTTGAAGGAGATGCCATACAATGGTTTGATTGGTTTGAACATACTCATGGAGTCCTCTCATGGCGATAATTCAAAGAAGGACTGCTGATCCGTTTCGGACCAACCGATTACGAGAACATCGACGGACAACTAGCAAAGATCCGACAAACCTCCACCATCCAGGAGTATCAAACCAGGTTTGAAAGGTTATCTAATCAAACTCGTGATTGGTCTGAAAAATAGTTATTGGGGACATTTATTGAGGGCTTGAAGCCGGAGATCCGGGGAGAAGTTAAAGCGCGACAACCATACACGCTTATGACAGCCATCTCTTTCGCACGACTTCAGGAGGAGCGATTGAACCATGAAGCCCGGAGGACTAGGGCCGCTCCCTGACCAGAAATATTGAAGCCCTCAGCCTCACCTACTATCAGCCGAGCTCCTGCACCAAAAAGGTTGACAAGAGAAGAGCTTCGAGACCAATCCGCTAAGGGGTTATGTTGGCATTGTGACGAGCCGTGGAGCTGCGAGCATCGTTGTAAAAAGGGGAGACTTCTTGTGATTGAACCAGTGGAAGAAAAGATCAGTGAACAGCCAGAAGAGAGTCTTGAACATGAGGATGAAGATGTGGAAGAAGAGCCACAATCAACCAACTTTATGGTACATGCGCTAGCCGGCTACTCAAATCCGCAAACGATGAAAGTTGGAGGCCTGCTCAAACAACAACCAATCACTGTTCTCATCGATACAGGCAGTACTAATAATTTTCTAAATAGTAAGGTTGCTGCTCGGATGGCGCTCTATATCGAAGGTTGCAGCAAGTTCGACGTAAAGGTTGCCGACGGCCGAATCCTAAAATGCGACCAAAGATGCCCACAGGTGAAACTATTACTGCAGGGCCAAGAAATTGTTGCCGACTTCTTCCTCCTACCAATTAATGATTATGAGGTTGTCTTTGGGCATAGAATGGTGACGACACTAGGTGATGTCTCTTGGAACTTTTCCAAATTGATTATGAAATTCTATTGCAAAGGTAAAGGTCACCCTACGCGGGAAGCGTGGAAGCAACGTAACCACCGTTTCAACCCAACGAATGGAGAAAGTTTTACACAAGATAAATGGTGGCTTTCTTATGCATCTCCAGCACCAACCAGAGGGGGAGGAATGGAAGAAGGATCCAGAAACCAGCAACATCATCAAAAAATTAGAGGAGGATCCAAGCGTAATAGCTCACTATAGTTGGGATTCAAGGGATCTATGCTATAAAGGTCGTATTGTGCTTATACCAAACTCCCCTTGCATCAAAGTCATTCTGCACGAAATGCACTCCATACCTTTTGCAGGGCACTCGGATTTCTAAGAACCTACAAAAGAGTGAAGCAAAACTTTTATTGGAAAGGGATGAAAAAAATTATTTCGAATCACGTAGCACAATGTGATGTATGTCAACAAAGAAAAAGGTGAAAGCAGTTGGCGAGTCCAGGAAACTACAACCACTACCTATACCGGACTCGGTATGGTGACATCTCCATGGACTTCATCGAAGGGTTGCCACCTTCCAAAGGTAAAAGCACAATCCTTGTGGTGGTTGATCGACTTACGAAATATGCTCATTTTTGTGCTGTGCGAAATCCCTACACTGCTGTTAGTATTGCTCAGATTTTCATAGAAAATATTGTTAAACTACATGGGATGCCAAGGTCCATCGTAAGTGATCGTGACAGGGTCTTCACTAGTAAATTATGGACCGAGTTATTTGATTCTGAGGCACCAAACTCAAGATGAGCACTGCATATCATCCACAAACTAACGACCAAACAGAAGTGGTGAGCAGGATGTTTAGAGACATACCTTGGTGCTTTCGCTAGTGATCGACCAAAGGAGTGGACGAAATGGCTCCCCTGGGCCGAATGGTGGTATAATACTACATATCATTCATCTACAAAATGTACCCCATATGAAGCATTATATGGTCGGCCGGCTCCTGTGATTCCAATGTATGTAATTGGCTCAGCTAAGGAAGATCAGGTCGACCAAGATTTAATTGTGAGGACAAACTCCTACACATTTGCTAAAGAATAATCTCTCTACCGCTCAAGCTAGAATGAAGCAGCAAGCTGACACACGAAGAAGTGAAAGAGAATTTTTAGTAGGAGACTGGGTTTATCTTCGCCTACAACCATACAAGCAACTATCCATCAACACACGAGCCTCCATGAAGTTATCTCAAGGTTTTTATGGGCCCTATCAGATCATAGAGCGTATTGGAGCTGGGGCGTACAGACTTAAATTATCTAACGATGCCAAAATTCACCCTGTCTTCCACGTGTCATGCTTGAAGCCCAAGTTGGGAGAACACGAGGCATCCCAGATCCAACTGCCCAACACCACTGATGGTGGAAATATTCAAGCCCAACCACAAGCCATCCTCGACCGCAGAGTCGTGATGCGTCATCGACGTCCCTCTACTGAAGTACTAGTACATTAGACTAATTTACCACTTGAAGATGCCACATGGGAATCATATGAGGAGTGAAGTCCGGTTCCTAAGTTCATGGAACCCTGACCTTGAGGACAAGGTGATTTGAAGAGGGCGGGCTTGATAGGACCCTAGCAGGGTTAGGTCCTACTCAACCATGTAACAGCTAATAAAAACCCTGTGAGAATGTAATAAACCCCACCTAGCCGCCTCTATCCTATAAAGAAGAGAGGCTAGGGTTTATATTTGGGTCTTTGGGCTTCTTAGCCGCCGCCCCCCTTGTTACTGGGCCGGCCCGCTAAGGTTGAGGGCAAATTGGGTAGTTCACTTAGGAAGCAACCCCTAGGGTTAGGGTTTGGAGCTCTATATAAGCTTGTAGCCTCCACCTCTTTGGAATAAGAAAGATCAATCTACAATTGCAGCCACCGGGCTACTTGGAGGGTGGAACCCCTATAGCGTTCCAAGGGTTGATCCCCCTCAAAGATCAATCTCGATAGAATTCCTCTGGGGTTCTATCATGTTGCTATTCGAGTTGCCATGAGGAAAGCGATGTGTAGCGGAGATTGTGCTGGTAGGGGTAGAGTCCCAAGACCCAGACAATGGTGCACCAATTTCAGTAAAGTCAGGGGACTTTAGAGGAGCTGCTAGGCGATGGACTGTCTTAGAGCTAGGCTTCGTCCGAGTGTGACCCAAGAGTGGGTGGACGAAGGTCGATTGCCAAAGGAGCGAACATAATCGAAGGTGGTTAAGGCCCTGCGATGTGTTGGCGGAGTCCACACATGGAGATATCACAGTTCAAGTTCATACCACAGGGATCAGAATGCAAGGAGATGTCACCAGGAGGCAACATGATGCAGCGGATCGTGGTGGAATGGTTCGTGGCAAGTCGACACACACAATGAGTCCCATGGGGGGACTAGATCATGCAGAGGTATGATCGGAGCGGCTGAAGAGTTAGACTACTTCAGAGCTCTTATTCGCTTAAGGGAGCCCGGCAAGTCAGAGGACAAGGCCGAGTAAGCGAACGTTGCGACCAATGAAGCTAAGGAGAACATAAGCGGTGCAAGCCCTGCAACATGAATGACGGTGGCCATACATGGGAGTTGCAGTCTGTCTTTCTAGCGACCAAGTGGAACTGCTCAGAGAACACAGAGGTGTCGAAGCAGGTGGTCGAAATAGGCGAAAGCAATGCGAGTCCAGAGGGACTCAGCTACCCAAGATCAATCATCGGTTAGATTGAAGGTGGACTCAGAGGAGTGCTGTAGTACCACAGAGGCGGATCTACCGATCGTGAAGAAGGGACATAGATGCGAGACAACGGATAGTAGTGCCATGGGCAATGCAGTGCCAGGGTACTACAGAGGTGGGACTTCCGGGGAGTCATCGGTCCCTTGCTCTCATAGAGAAAGAGCGCTTGGTCGTGATATGGGCTGTGGAGGAGGAGAATGCTTTGGCAAACTCCATGTACCAAGACAAGGCTGAAGGGCAGAAGCCAGAGAACTTCGTAAGACCAGTGTCAACAGACTTTCCATCAAGATAGCCGTGAGTGAAGGACTTCGGGTCGATGCAAGAGTGCATGACCAAGGATCGGAGCTAGCAATACGCGGTGTTGTACCTTTGCTACTTAGAGGAGTCAGCGACAGAAATGATGGAGAAGGCGGTACAATCCCAAAGGTGACCAGATCTATCGGAGACTTACTCTAAGTTGGAGTGATAACTTCTTGCATTCCAGAAGTTCAATGGCAATGAGAAGGCAAATCATAGTAGCTGACTCAGCGCAAGGATTGCAAACACTTCAAGTGCTTCGGAAGTGTGAGCTAAGAGCAGGCGAAGTCTAGTAACCAGCTCGATGCACGAAGTACAACCTTGAGGAGGCGGGCGAAGTCAAATAACCTTTGCCTTCTCAATTCTCAAGAGGATGGGCGAAACCGAGTACCCTAGCTCTCTTAGTTATCTAGCAGAGGAGCTCTGCATAAATTTGAAGACCCTTCGAAGAGATTAATGGAAGACAATAGTTGTCAAGTCCTCACCAACGGTGATCAGTGCTACTGAGAGTAGATTGTCCGCTTCATTTTCCAATTGAATGCCAATCGAAAGCGGAAGTGATACGAGCCTACTTGGGCAAGACAACTAAGTGAAAGAAGATTCGATGGGTAAATTTTACGGAGGAAAGATCTGAAAACTTTAAAGGTTGTGAGGTGATGCTCGTTAAAACTCCAACAAGCATCTATCCAGTTCAAGAGACAAGAAGAATTTGAATACTGGCGCAGATCAATGATGGTCTTTAATCCTTCATCAGATGAATCCACAAGAACTAGTAAGGATCAGCACAACTCTGCCAACCCCACACCAAAGTCAGAGTCATTGGCGAGTTGAAGCAGCATGGCGGATTAAAGTTCGACAACTCAACAACAATAAGCGGAGAACAAATGGGAGCCAAAGGGCGCATCGCAGCAGGAGCAGAAGATCAAAGATCCAACAAAGAAAAGAAGTTACAGCGTCAGCAAAGGCTTCGACGAGGATGTCGAAGGAATAAGTGGGGGAGAATGTCACGGACAAATTGTAAACGGCTTGTTCGGTGTAATGATTATGCTCGTCTGTGTCCCTTTTGGTTGGTTATAACTTGTAAAGCTTGTAAAGGGCTTGCCAAAGGCTAAATGCCCCATTTAAGTGAGTTTAGCGGCCATTGTAGGCTTTTACATAAAGTTTGCGTCGAGGGAATACTTGTACTAGAATTCGGTCTATAGTGGACCAATGTTATACCTTTGTTGTGCAACCGTTCTGAGCTTGTGATGTCCATGGTTGGAATTTGCATTGTTTATAAAGTGTTTGCTGAAAGAGTGGCTTGTGGATCCCGTGTGAAGCGCTTTCGTTGTCCCGTCTTCTCTTTTGTTAATCCTAAGGGATCGTGGGAGGTCGGGAAGGCTGACCTTTGCAGATTGACATGCAATGGTGCCGCACGGCTTAGGCAAAACCAACTAAGTCCATGACAGAGGGGCCAGAACGAGCGGGTGGATGCGCTCGCCAAGTTGGCTTTGAGGTCGGGCCCTGAGGATAAGCCCAACATCGAGGAACTCCCCTTCCGTACAATTACAGTTGCCACAGTGACGACAGCCGACGCATCGATAACCTGGGTGCAGGAGATGCTGCAATTCATGCGGCATGGTATACTGCCCGACGATGAAGCCACGGCTCGGCGTCTACGCCGCACCCAGGCATGGTACTGCGAAGTTAATGGTCGGCTCTATAAGAGGTCGTTCTCGTGCCCCCTCTTACGGTGCTTGGATCCCGACGAGGCACAGTTGGTGCTCGTCGAGGTCCATGAGGTGATTTGTGGAGAACACATAGGCGGTTGCACCTTGGCGTTGAAAATACTCCGCCAGGGCTACTACTGGCCCACCATGTGCCGAGATATCCGGACCTACGTTCAACGATGTGACATATGCCAGAGGCACGCTCGGACGCCTCGGTAGCTTGCTGTCCCTCTCACACCTGTGGACTGCGCGTGGCCTTTTGCACAGTGGAGGATGGATCTCCTTGGACCATTCCCCCTGGCCTCCGGGCAGAGGAGATACATCATCGTTGGTGTAGATTACTTCACCAAGTGGATCGAAGCCGAGCCACTGGCGGTGATAACGGAACACCAGATGGAGAAGTTTGTATGGAGAAATATCGTGACTCGGTTCGGCCTGCCTAAGGCCATCATCACCGACAATGGGACTCAGTTCGCCAGTGCCCGATTCAAGGAGTTCTGTGTGAACTACAAGATTCAGCTAAGGTTCAACTCGGTGGCCCACCCTCAGACAAACGGCCTTGCAGAGGTGACCAACCGATCCATCTTGGACGGGCTCAAGAGAAGGACCCTCGCAGCTCGCTCGGCTTGGGTAGATGAGCTCCCGAGCATCTTATGGTCTCTATGCACCACCCCCAAAACCGCAACCAGGGAATCCCCCTACAGCCTCGCGTTCGGCACCGAGGCTGTCTTGCCTCCCGAGGTGGTCATCCCAACCCCTCGGACGGAGAGATATGAAGAGGGCACCTCGACCGAGGGGCTCCGAGCAGGACTGGATCTACTCGAGGAATAGCAAGCCAACGTGCACCTGAAGGCCCTTTCTTACAAGAGAGCTGTCGCTAGGATTTACAACCGCAGGGTGCGCCCCCGGCCCGTCAAGCTCGGCGACCTGGTGTTACGCAGGGCCGAGGTAAGCAACCCGACCCGATCACATGGCAAACTCACTCCCAACTAGGAAGGACCTTATCGGGTCACAGGCGTCGTCCGAACAGGGACTTACCGGCTTGCGACAATGGATGGCCGCACCTTGCCAAGGGCATGGAACATGCAAAACCGTAAGAAGTTTTTCGTTTAGAAAATCAGAGGAAAGCAACACGAGAAACTTTTTGACAAAAGGATTTTTCATTAAACTGGAGTCAAGTTGCAAGACTAGACCCAGACTTATAGACGGACTCCTTAGAAAAATTTCATAGCAACTGACCCTTCGGGGGTTCCGGGCTGTCATCAAAGGGGACCTCCTCGGGCATCTCCACCCCTGAGTCCTCAAGGAAGGAGGAAAAGGGGTCCTCCGCCACCTCAAGGTTGGGGTGGCATGCCCGGAACTGGGCCAAGGTGATCCGGTACCCATATTCATAGGTGACCTGCCCTGATCGGGTCAGCCCGAGTTGGAAGCCCTCAGACTTCTTGTAGTCCTCGAGCAGCTGTCTATCCCTCTCCGGCCTTTGACGGGCCTCCTTAGCCAGGGCCTCGGAAGCGAACTTCGCCGTGGCATCTACCGCCTCCAGTTGCTTGGTCAGCTTGAGTGCCTCGGCCTTCATCAGGCGAAGCTCGACCCGTTCAACCCGGAGGAGTCCTTGGAGGCCGTCGTTCTGCTCTTTGGCCGCTTGAAGCTTGGCCCTGAGGCAAGTTGCCTCTGCGTCCGAGTCGGACGTGCGCTTCTCCGCGACAGCTACCGCCTCGGGACTCGCCGTTGCGTGGGCCTCCTCGAGATGCCGGCGTAGGTCGACATTTCGGTCTCCCAGCCCGCCAATGATCCGACCGGCATCCCGTACCTGGTCCATTAGCGCCACAACATAGTGGTGGCTCTGCAAACAAGAAGTGTCAGAATGGGTGCACTCCGGTGGCAGTGAGAAGCCTAGGGCATAATACTTACCCACACCACCGACTTGGCGGACTTGCTGAGGAGAGTCTTGGAGGGCAAGATATACAGCTCCCCAGCCATCCCGAGGTGAAGCCCTCCTCGAAGAAATGTGGCTGCAGCATCGCCGTCAGTCCACACCCTATCCCCGACGGATAGGTTCTCCCAGCGGGCCAGCAGGGGGTCGTTCGCCGCCCCCACTGGCTAGTCTCCCACCACCTGAGCCTAAAAAGGCTCATCCTTGGCACCGACTGGAAGCTGACATAGCTCCCGAACCGAAGGGAGCCGAGGCTCCTTTCCTGTGCCCTCCCGGCTAGGTCCGCCCTCACCCTGCACGGGGCCCGCCTCCGCCCCGGCTTTCGCCACAGCGGGCCGCTTGGAGGCGAGGACTTTGACCTTCTTCCGCGGACGATCCGCCTCGACCTCCACCGGCGCCTCTCTGGTGCCGGTCTTTGGTTCTACCGTCGCGCGCGTGGAGGGGGTTGATGGAATCCGTTCGCCACGGATCGATCTGAGGTTCACCATACCTACAAATGGACGTCAGTTAGTTTCCATAAAAACTTGGGATCCCTAGACTACACGTCGTAGGCATACCCTGAGGCATTGGGCTAAGGCCCACCTCGATCAACCATGACTCTGTAATGTCCTGGTTGGCTGTGGAGGAAGGAAGAATCTCCCTCAGCCGCTGGAGGTCCCTGAGCCCGTCATCGCTCAGGCTTGGAGTAGAGTTGTCAATAGTATGAGCCGACAACTGGAGCCCGAAGCCCCAATCCCGTACATAACTCACGAAGAAGAACCGCCCCTTCCACCCCTTGTTACTGGAAGGGGCACCACCTACCCTAAAGCCCGGACGGGCGGAAAGATAATACCCCTCCGGTCCCTTGGAGAGGTGAAAGCAAGATAAGAACAGATTTAAGGACGGGATGATGCCAGCGTAGTGGCATTCCCCCAGGAACGCCACCAAACCCTGCCAGCAATTGGACGCCATTTGCGATGGTGAAATACGCCACCTAGAGATACAGGAAACAATGATCGGGTGCAGGGGGAAGCGCAATCCCACTTCCAGGGCATCCATGAATAACGTGAAGCCCCCGGGAATGACGTCGTATGCCCGCTGCCCCGCCTCCAGGGCCACAAGGACATAGTCCCCCGGAATGCCAAAGCGACCCCGAAGGTCGAAGAGCTGTGACTCGCTCACGGTGGAGTCGAGGTTATGAGGAGACCGTAGGGCCTTGAGGGCCCGCGCCACCTTCTCGCCAGAAGGCGAGCCGCGACCCTGCGACGAAGGGTCCTATCCAGCGGAGGAGGTGGAGGAGGAGGAAGCAGGAGAAGAAGAGGAAGCGGGGGAAGGAGCGAAAGCAGGCGGAGAAGAGGAAGAGGTCATTGGTACTGACCTTCGGAAGGAAAATAGAAGGGCTGACGCAAACGGGAGCGATTGTAGAAATCAGAGGAGATGACCGGGCAGTGGGATCAAGGAAATCTGGAAGTATCAGCTCGAGAGATAAGGGGCATGTGGTGAGGCAACTGCACATCACTTATACTCCCGCCAAAAACCCTAACTCTTCGCCTGCGCGAAGTGGGCGACAGCCCACTGACGTGATAGCCCACAGGGCGTGTCGCTTCGGGAAGACCAGGGGACGCCCTGCCATAAATGAGGCCTAACGTGGTAGCCGTAGGAAGGCGCGGTCGGCAGAAGCGTGCAGTCGCCTCTATCCCGGCTCCCAAGAACCCTTTACGGATGCTGTCTCTGGAAGGGTCGAATGACGCAAGAAACTAGCCCTCAGGGTCTCACGCAAGCTAGCAACTAAGGGATCTCCCACCCCTCAACGGGCATGACATACTAGATCATGATCGCTCAAGTACCACCCCAGCCAACCATCTGCATGGTCCATCGCTGGTTCATTACTGCACCATTTGCATGGTTCATTGCTAGTTCATGGCTGCACCATCTGCATGGATCATTGCTGGTTTATTACCACACCAAGCGATTACTCGGCCAGAAAACCTAAGCTTCGCCTCGGCCAGAAAGCCTGAGCCCCGCCTCGGCCAGAGAGCCCGAGCCCCGCCTCGGCCAGAGAGCCCGAGCCTCGCCTCGGCCAAAAAGCCCGAGCCTCGCCTCGGCCAGAAAGCCCGAGCCCCGCCTCGGCCAGAAAGCCCGAGCCCCGCCTCGGCCAGAAAGCCCAAGCCTCGCCTCGGCCAGAAAGCCCGAGCCCCGCCTCGGCCAGAGAGCTGAGCCTCGCCTCAGCTAGAAAGCCCGAGCCTCTCCTCGGCCAGAATGCCTGAGCCTGTACCTCGGCCATAGCCTGCCCGCTGCGTACACCTCTGGGTGGTATGCCCGCCTCTGCGTGGTACGCCCGCTTGAGCATGTACCTCGGCCGCAGCCTGCTCGCTGCGTACACCTCTGCGCGGTACGCCTGCCTCTGCGCGATACACCCGCCTGAGCCTGTACCTCGGTCGCAGACTGCCCGCTGCGTACACCTTTGCGCAGTACGCCCGCCTCTGTGCGGTACGCCCGCCTGAGCCTGTACCTTGCCGTAGCCTGCCCGCTGCGTACACCTCAGCGTGGTACGCCCGCCTCTGCACGGTACGCCCGCCCGAGCCTGTACCTCGGCCGTAGACTGCCCGCTACATACACCTTTGCGCGGCATGCCCACCTCAGCGCGGTACGCCCGACTGATCTTGTACCTCGGCCGCAGCCTATCCGCTGCATTCACCTCAGCGCGGTACACTCGCCTCTGCGTGGTATGCCTGCCTGGGCCTGTACCTTGGTCGTAGCCTCACAACGCCCCCTTTCAGACCTGGCCCCCAGAGTCAAACGCTCCAGTCATGCCTCCCCTTGGATGACAAACTGATAGACGTCCGCTACGAGCCCATGGAAAGCATCCCCCCACACCGATCAGAAACCCACCTGATAATCCTCACGGCCTGAAGCCAGCATCAGACCCCTGAACGAGCACCGAGGCAGGGGTTCCTTCGGGGGGGAGAATGATGTGGGTAATAAATGGGACGTGACGTAAGCCCATGCCGCTTGCATCCGGATGACGTCTCCTGTCCCGCACACAGCCGACTGTAGCTAGGGTTAACCGATAGATATGACACCGCCTGCCCCTCGCAGGCCACATGGTCACCGAGACACGTCACCATCCCGCAGGGGTCAGGTCCTCGGCACGTTGTCAGATGCAGTCAGAGGCACAACGCCACAAGCACATCAAAGAACAAGCAACCTGGTCTATATAAACCCAGGCAGATGAGCGTAATAGGGGGTCTTCTCTTCTTCTCAACTAACGAACATCCTCTAAAGACAATCTTGACTGACTTGAGCATCGGAGGGGTCGGGCGGAGTTCTTCCCGACCCGATCTTCGTGTAGGAACCAGGAGTGAGACGTGGACACCAGAGGAGTCCTCATCGTCGCCACAGGTCCCAAGGACGCAACCCGGAGATCTCATCCACATTCGAGCCCGAACCCAACCGCGACGGCTCCGAGGCCATGGCATAAAGTTGTTTACACTAACAGAAAGTTAGGGTTCTCTATTTAAAGCTGAGCCAATCTAGTGAATCCAGGATTATTTGATGATAGATTTTGGCAGGTAAGAGAAGCAACAGTTCTCTTCTAATTTTAGACTGAAGTTATTTGCTTCACACGGTGTGAAGTTGGATTCAGTTCTAAGAATCAAACTTGTTAGTGTAAACAACTTTGTGCCGTGCCCTCGGGGCCGTTGCGGCTGGGTTCGGGCCCGAATGTGGAAGAGATCTCTAGGTTACGTCCTTGAAGTATGAGGCGGCGATGAGGGCTCCTCTGGCAATCATGTCTTGCTCCTGGTTCCTGCACTAAGATCAGGTCGGGAAGAACTCCGCCCGCCCGACTCCTCTAGTAGGACTTCTACTTCTAATAGGACTCTCTTCCTAATAGCACTTCTACTTCTAATAAGACTCTCTTCCTAATAGGACTTCTACTTCTAATAGGACTCTTTTCCTAATAAAACTCTTACTTATAATAGGACTCCTTTCCTAATAGGACTTCTACTTCTAATAGGACTCTTTTCCTAATAGAACTCCTACTTATAATAGGACTCCTTTCCTAAGAAGCAACCTAACCCTAACCTAGCCGGCCTCTTCACCTCTTTAATAGGGGTCGGCTAGATAGGATTTACATGAATGCCCTTATCAATGAAACTAAATTAGGACTCTCATAGCTAGAGTCCTAACAGACCCGCCCTCTTCAAATCGGCCTTGTCCTCGAGGCCGCGTTCCATGACTACGGGATTTGATCTTCAAGTCGTCGTAGTTCTCCCAAGTGGAATCTTTCTGCTGGTAGGTTTGCCTTGTATTAACACTTGATGTAGTAGGTCGTCGTCGCCGAGTCATGATTGATTAGTCGATCAATAATGGCACTTGGTTGGGTGGAGCTCTCCTTGGTAGTTATATTTGGTAGATGGCTTTGGGTTGTCTCGTGTTGTCCCAACTGAGCTTCAAATATGATACATGGAAGACTGGATGGATTCGGGAGTGGCGGGTAAGTCCAATCTGTATGCTCTGCTCGATGCGCTCCAAGAAATATTTTAGGCTTTTATGGTCGGTCTTGATGTGAAAGTGTTGCCCAATTAAATCACGGTCTCCATTTGGACATCGCATGCACAATCGCGAGCATCTCCTTGTCGTAAATAGTCATCTTGAGGTGGGAAGGAGATAACGCCTTACTAGTATAAGCGAGGGTCGGCCATCTTGCATTAGTACAACACCAATTCCTGCTCGGAGGCATCACTTCAATAATAAAAGTCTCATCGAAGTCGGGTAATGCTAGTATTGGTGTTGTTATCATTACGACTTTAAGTTAAGTCGAAGGCGGTGGTGGCTTTGTCCGACCACTGGAAAGCATCTTTTTCAGCAAGGAAGTAAGGGGTGCACGATCTTTCCATAGTCTTTCACAAACTTACGATAGTAACTGTTAAACCAAGAAAGCCGCCAGATGATTTTATGTTCCTCGGGGTTGGCTTGTTCTGCATTGCTTCAATTTTGGAGGGGTCCACTTGTCACCCATTCCTCTGATATGATATGCCCAAGATATTCTATCTTTTGTTGAAGAAAGCAGAAATTCATAGTGACCGTTGTGCGTTCGAAAGGCAGTTTTCGGTATGTCTTCTTCGCACACTCGTATTTGATGATACCCGGATCGAAGGTCCAACTTTGTGAAGACTCGTGCTCCTTTAATTCATCAAGCAATTCATCTACTACTGGAATAGGATACTTGTCCTTGACGGTTATGTCGTTGAGAGCTTGGTAATCAATGCACATTCGCCATGTTCCGTCTTTCTTTCGTACGAGGAGCACTGGTGAAGAGTAGGGGCTGCAACTTGGCCGAATAACTCCTGTTTCAAGCATCTCTTTTACAATCCTTTCTATTTCATCTTTTTGGAGATGTGGATACCAATATGGTCGAGTATTTGCTAGAGGTTTCCTGGAAGAATCGGTATACGATGATCGTGTCAGATTAGGAGGTAGGCTGCGTGGTTCATCAAATATATCTGAAAATTCAACAAGCAAGGGAAGTAGGTTTGGATCTTCAAATTTGGTTGGCTCTCCCTTAGGTTGTTGCTCAAGTTGTACCAAAAACCCGCTGCATGCTTTGTGCAAAACTTTCTCCATTCGTTGTGTGCAAATTTGTCGTTACGTCGCCCCACGTTTTCCGTCTGATCATCCTGTTTCCCTTGCTTTGTAAAATTTCATAATTAGTTTCAAAAAATTTCAGGAAATATCACCTAATGTCATCAACCATTCGATGCCAAGCATGGCCTCATAATCGTCGAGAGAGAGGAGGAAAAAATCTGCAATGATCTCTTGGTCCTGCAGCAACAGTTTCACCCGTGGGTACTTACGATCACACTTCAAAATTCATCCATCTGCGACTTTAATATCGAACCTGCTGCAATTCTCAATAGGTAAGGCCATCCGGACAGCAACCTTGCTGTTCATAAAATTATTAGTGCTCCCGGTGTCAATAAGAACGGTGATTGGTTGTTGCTTCAGAAATCCTCCCACTTTCATTGTTTGCGGGTTCGCATAACCGGCAAGGGCATGCATCGTAATATCAATTGGCTGTTGTTCTTCATCCGTGACCTCTTCCTCATGCTTCTGTACCTCCTCCATGTCTTCAAGAGGTTCAATCAATAGGAGGTGGCCCTTTTTGCAGCGATGATCGCGGTTCCATGGCTCGTCGCAATGCCAACAAAGACCCTTTGCTGATCGGTCACGTAGTTCTTCTCTTGTCAATTTTGTGGGCAGCGAAGGATGGCTGGGAGCTAGAAGGGGTTTATATGTTGAGGTTCAGGAGTGGTTCTCATCCTCCGAGTATCTTGGTTAAGTCGTTCTTCTTGTATTCGGGCAAAAGAAATCGCAGCCATCACTGTGCGGGTCGCCGTGCCTTAACTCCCCTTTTATCTCTGGCTTGAGTCCTTCGATAAATGTTCCTAACAATTGACGGTCAGTCCAATCACGAGCAAGGTAAGATAGCTTCTCAAACCTGGTTTGGTACTCTTGAATCGTAGAGGTTTGTCGAATCTTTGCGAGTTGGTCGTCGATATTTTCATACTCCGTAGGTCCAAAGCAGTTCAAGAAGTGCATTCTTAAATTGATTCCATGTCGGAGCCCCATGATTATATTCCAGCCAATTGTACCATTGAATAGCATCTCCTTCAAGGTGGATGACAGCAATCTCCACCATAGCATTATCCGACGTTCGGTAGTAGCTAAAGTAACGTTCTGCGCGCGAAATCCACCCCGCTGGGTCTCCTTCTTCCCATCGTGGGAAGTCCACCCTCATGCGTGGCTGAAGCACGTCCGAGGGCTGTCCCTCCTTCTCTGGGGTCCTTTCTAAATTTTCTCCTTGCTGCAGTTTGGTTGGGCTCGATGGTTGTCCAATTCTGAATTCTGCAAACAAAGCACGCAATTTGTCTTCCAAGCGCGATTCAAGCCGTGATTCAATCCGAGATTCCCATGCTTCAAATTTGGCATCAATTGGATCTTGAGAAGCCATAGCATATGTCTGTAGATCAGAGATGCCCTTGTCTTTTTTCTGTTGACGGGTTAATGGCATGGGGTGGTGGAAGGTTCGGACAATAGATCGGTGATTGAAGGGTTCATTGTAATGGTTTACTGTTTTGGGCTGTGGTTTTTATGCTGTTAGGGTTATGAAACTAGGTTATGATGGCTGCATCTTGAGGCTAGAGGGATGCCCTAAAGACATCTTGGTTTGGCAGCAAGGTGGCTAGGGTTTGGTAGGTTACGGAGAAGAAAAAAGGACAAAGATGCAATACCAGATTTTTCGCCGAAAAAATTTCAGCAGTAAAGATGTAATTTTTTTCAGAAATTTTCAAAAGAGAATGCTGTAAAAAGTTTGTAGGAAGAAACGATAGCAAGAGGTTTGGCCAAATTGAGAATCACGGAGAGGTATTATAGCAGATTTTACGTCTAAAGTGCAGCAGATTGGACGTAAAAGATAAGTGGTTTTATTGAGAATTTTTGACAAAACTAAAGGAAAACTACTGTTAGGAAGTGTCAAAGCCACCATAAAAATTCCATAGAGATTTGGATAGAAAAAACGCAGTAGCAAGATCAAAAGATAGTGCTATGCGGCTGAAATTCTACAGTGCGACTTTTGTTGTAGAGATGAAAATTTTGCGATGAAAAGTTTATGCAGCAATTATAGGAACGAATTTTTTGGATTTTTGAATAATGATAACTAAATTGCAGCAGTAGTAGGGTAGATAACTAGAACTGTTGCAATTCACGGGAAGATCAAAGGATGATCTACGGTGGTGGAGATGACGGGCGAATTCAGCGATGATCTTCTAAGCAATTGTGGGAATTGCTTTGCATGGTTGTGGAGGGCTGGTGGATGGCTATGGAAGGGCAGCAAGACACCAAGAACGCTGCTCGATACCAAGTGTTAGAACCCCTCGCGGATTCTAAGCTTGGGGTTGATCTCTATAGGGGATCGGCCTCCTTGGAACTCTATAGGGTTCCTTCCTCCAAGTTGCTGCACAAAGGCTGCAAAAATATTGATCTATTCATTGAATAAAAGAGGATGAATACATGGCTATTTATAGGGCTTCTAAGCCCCAACTCCTAATAGGACTCTTACTTAAGACTCCTACTTCTAACCAACTTCTAATTAGGACTCCTTCTCTAGTAGGATTCCTAATTCTAATAGGACTTTTTCCCTAATAGGACTTCTACTTCTAATAGGACTCTCTTCCTAATAGGACTTCTACTTCTAATAGGACTCTTTTCCTAATAAAACTCTTACTTATAATAGGACTCCTTTCCTAATATGACTTCTACTTCTAATAGGACTCTTTTCCTAATAGAACTCCTACTTATAATAGGACTCCTTTCCTAAGAAGCAACCTAACCCTAACCCTAGTGGCCTCTTCACCTCTTTAATAGGGGTCGGCTAGATAGGATTTACATGAATGCCCTTATCAATGAAACTAAATTAGGACTCTCATAGCTAGAGTCCTAACAGAGGTGTACGCAGCGGGTAGGCTGCGGCCGAGGTACAGGCTCAGGCGAGTGTACCGCGTAGAGGCGGGCGTACCGCGTAGAGACGGGCATACCGCGTAGAGGTGTACGCAGCGGGCAGTCTGCGGTTGAGGTACAGGCTCGGGCTTTCGGGCCGAGGCGAGGCTCGGGCTTTCTGGCCAAGCAACCGCTTGGTGCGGCAACAAGCCAGCAGTGAACCATGCAGATGGTGCAGCAGTGAACCAGCAATGAACAATACAGATGGTGCAGCAGTGAACCAGCAATGAACCATGCAGATGGTGCAGCAGTGAACTAGCAATAAACTATGCAGATGGTTGGTTGCGGTGGTACTTAAGTGATCATGGTCTCGCATGTCATGCCCGTTGAGGGGTGGGAGTTCCCTTAGTTGCTGGCTTGCATGAGACCCTAAGGGTCATTTTCTTGCGTCATTCGACCCTTTCGGAAATAGTGTCCGTAAAGGGTTCTTGGGAGCCGGGATCGAGGTGACTGTGCGCTTCTGCCGGTCATGCCTTCCTACAGTTGCCACGTTGGGCCTCATTTATGGCAGGGCATCCCCTAGTCTTCCCGAAGCGATGCGCCCTGTGGGCTATCACATCAGTGGGCTGTCGCCCACTCCGCGTAGGCGAGGAGTCGGGGTTTTTAGCGGGAGTTTGCCTATAAGTGATGTGCAGTTGCCTCACTACACGCCCCTTATCTCTCGAGCTAATGCTTCCAGATTTCCTTGATCCCACTGCCCGGTCGTCTCCTCCGATTTCTACATCCGCTCCTGTTTGCGTCAGCCCTTCCATTTTCCTTCCAAAGGTCAGTACAAATGGCCTCTTCCACTTCTCCACCTGCTTCCGCTCCTTCCCCTGCTTCCTCTTCTTCTCCTGCTTCCTCCTCCACCTCCTCCGCTGGACAGAACCCTTCGCCGCAGGGTCGCTGCTCACCTTCTGGCGAGAAGGTGGTGCGGGCCCTTGAGGCCGTGCGATCTCCTCATAACCTTGACTCCATCGTGAGCTAGTCACAACTCTCCGACCTTCAGAGTCGCTTTGGTATCCCGGGGGACTACGTCCTTGTGGCCCCGGAGGCAGGACAACGGGCATACGACGCCATTCCCTGGGGCTTCGCGCTATCCGTGGATGTCCTGGAAGCGGGATTGCATTTTCCCCTGCATCCGATCATTGTTTCTTGTATTTCTAGGTGGCGCATTTCACCATCGCAAATGGCACCCAATTGCTGGCGGGGTTTGGTGGCGTTCCTGGGGGAATGCCACTACGCTGGTATTGTCCCGTCCTTAAATCTGTTCTTGTCTTGCTTCCACCTCTCCAGAGGACCGGAAGGGTATTACCTTTCCGCCCGACCGGGCTTTAGGGTAGGTGGCGCCCCTTCCAGTAACAAGGGGTGGAAGGGGCGGTTCTTCTTTGTGAGTGACGTGCGGGATTGGGGCTTCAGGCTCCAGTGGTCGGCTCATGCCATTAACAACTCTACTCCAAGCCTGAGCGATGACGAGCTCAGGGAACTCCAGCGGCTGAGGGAGATTCTTCCTTCCTCCACAGCTAACCAGGACATTACGGAGTCGTGGTTGATCGAGGCGGGCCTTAGCCCGATGCCTCAGGGTACTGATAGGACCCTAGCAGGGTAAGGTCCTACTCAACCATGTAGTAGCTAATAAAAACCCTGTGAGAATGTAATAAACCCCACCTAGCCACCTCTATCCTATAAAGAAGAGAGGCTAGGGTTTATATTTGGGTCTTTGGGCTTCTTAGCCGTCGCCCCCTTGTTACTGGGCCGGCCCGCTAAGGTTGAGGGCAAATTGGGTAGTTTACTTAAGAAGCAGCCCCTAGGGTAGGGTTTGGAGCTCTATATAAGCTTGTAGCCTCCACCTCTTTGGAATAAGAAAGATCAATCTACAATTGCAGCCACCAGGCTACTTGGAGGGTGGAACCCCTATAGCGTTCCAAGGGTTGATCCCCCTCAAAGATCAATCTCTATAGAATTCCTCTGGGGTTCTATCAGGTATGCCTGCAACGTGCAGTCTAGGGATCCAAAGTTTTTGTGGAAACTAATTGACGTCCTTTTGCAGGTATGGTGAACCTCAGATCAGTTCGTGGCGGGCGGATTCCATCAACCCCCTCCACGTGCGTAGTGGCAGAACCGAAGACCGGCACCAGAGAGGCGCCGGTGGAGGTCGAGGCAGATCGTTCGCGGAAGAAGGTCAAAGTCCTCGCCTCCAAGCGGCCCGCTATGGCAGGGGCACAGCCGGAGGGGGCCGGCGCAGAGCGGGTAGAGGCAGGCCCCATGCAGGGTGAGGGCGGACCTAGCTGGGAGGGCACAGGAAAGGAGCCTCGGCTCCCTTCTGTCCGGGAGCTATGTCAGCTTCCAGTCGGCGCCAAGGATGAGCCTTTTCAGGCTCAGGTAGTGGGAGACCGGCCAGTGGGGGCGGCGAGCGACCCCCTGCTAGCCCACTGGGAGAATCTATCCGTCGGGGATAGGGTGTGGGCTGACGGCGACACTGCAGCCATGTTCCTCCGAGGAGGGCTTCACCCCGGGATAGCTGGGGAGCTGTACACCTTGCCCTCCGAGACTCTCCTTAGCAAGTCCGCCAAGTCGGTGGTGTGGGTAAGTATTATACCCTAAGCTTCTCATTGCTACTGGAGTGCGTTCGTTCTGACACTTCTTGTTTGCAGAGCCACCACTATGTTGTGACACTAATGGACCGGGTGTGGGACGCCAGTCGGATCATTGGCGGGCTGGGAGACTGAAACGTCGAGCTGTGCCGGCAACTTGAGGAGGCTCGTGTGACGGCAAGTCCCGATGAGGTAGCTGTCGTAGAGAAGCGCACGTCCGACTTGGACGCAGAGGTGACTCACCTCACGGCCGAGCTTCATGCGGCCAAAGAACAGAACAACGGCCTCCAAGGACTCCTCCGGGTTGAGCGGGTCGAGCTTCGCCTGCTGAAGGCTGAGGGGCTCAAGCTGACCAAGCAGTTGGAGGCGGCGGATGCCAAGGCGAAGTCCGCTTCCGAGGCCCTGGCCGAGGAGGCCCGTCAGAGGCCGGAGAGGGATAGGTAGCTGCTCAAGGACTATAAGAAATCCGAGGGCTTTCAGCTCGGGCTGACCCGATCAGGGCAGGTTACCTATGAATATGGGTATCGGATCGCCTTGGCCCGGTTCCGGGCACGCCACCCCGACCTTGAGGTGGCGGAGGACCCCTTTGACTCCTTCCCTGAGGACTCGGGGGTGGAGATGCCCGAGGAGGTCCCCTTTGACGACAGCCCGGAACCCCCGAAGGGTCAGTTGCCGTGAAGTCTTTCTAAGGAGTCGGTCTGTAAGTCTGGGTAGTCTAGTCCTGTAACTTGACTCTAGTTTAATGAAAAATCCTTTTGTTAAAAAGTTTCTTGTGTTGCTTTCCTCTGATTTTCTAAACGAAAAACTTCTTAATGTTCTGCATGTTCCATGTCCTCGGCAAGGTGCGGCCATCCATTGTCGCAAGCCGATAAGTCCCTGCTCGGACGATGCCTGTGACCCGATAAGGTCCTTCCCAGTTGGGGGTAAGCTTACCGTGCGCTCGGGTCAGGTTGCTTACCTCGGCCCTGCACAACACCAGGTCGCCAAGCTTGACGGGTCGGGGGTGCACCCTGCGGTTGTAAATCCTGGTGACGGCTCTCTTGTAAGAAAGGGCCTTCAGGTGCACGTCGGCTCGCCGCTCCTTGAGCAGATCTAGTCTCGCTCGGAGCCCCTCGGTCGAGGTGTCCTCTTCATATCTCTCCGTCTGAGGGGTTGGAATGACCACCTCGGGAGGCAAGACAACTTCGGTACCGAACGCGAGGCTGTAGGGGGATTCCCCGGTTGTAGTTTTAGGGGTGGTGCGTAGGGACCATAGGATGCTCGAGAGCTCGTCTACCCAAGCGGAGCTAGCTGCAAGGGTCCTTCTCCTGAGTCCGTCCAAGATGGATCGGTTGGTCACCTCTACAAGGTCGTTTGTCTGAGGGTGGGCCACCGAGCTAAACCTTAGCTGAATCTTGTAGTTCACACAGAACTCCTTGAATCGAGCACTGGCGAACTGAGTCCCATTGTCGGTGATGATGGCCTTAGGCAGGCTGAACCGAGTTACGATATTTCTCCATATGAACTTCTCCATCTGGTGTTCTGTTATCACCACTAGTGGCTCGGCTTCGACCCACTTGGTGAAGTAATCTACACCAACGATGATGTATCTCCTTTGCCCAGAGGCCGAGGGGAATGGTCCAAGGAGATCCATCCCCCACTGTGCGAAAGGCCTCCGAGCTTGCCTCTGGCATACGTCGCATCGTTGAATGTAGGTCCGGGCGTCTCTGCACATGGTGGGTCAGTAGTAGCCCTGGCAAAGTATTTTTAATGCCAAGGTGCGACTACCTATGTGTTCTCCACAGATTCCCTCGTGGACCTCGGCGAGCACCGACTGCACCTCGTCGGGATCCAAGCACCGTAAGAGGGGGTGCGAGAACGACCTCTTATAGAGCCGACCATTAACTTTGCAGTACCATGCCTAGGTGCGGCACAGACGCCGAGCTGCGGCTTCATCATCGGGCAGTATACTGTGCCGCATGAATTGCAGCATCTCCTGTACCCAAGTCATTGGTGCGTCGGTCGCCGTCACCGCGACCACTGTAATTGTACGGAAGGGGAGTTCCTCGATGTCGGGCTTATCCTCAGGGCCCGACCTCGAAGCCAGCTTGGCGAGCACATCCGCCCGCTCGTTCTGGCCCCTCGGTATCCTAGATAATAAAAAGCTGGAGAAGTTGGTGATCAAGCTCTTTACCTCCGCCAGGTACTTTGACATAGTGGGATCACGGGCCTCGTATCCGCCGTTGAGATGTTCGGCCACGAGCTGCGAGTCGGTGTGGATACGTAGGGCATCTACCTGCATCTCGGTGGCCAGCCTGAGTCCAGCCAGGAGAGCCTCATACTTCGCCTCGTTATTCATGGCTTTGAAGCCGAAACGGAGGGAACGCTCGAACAGGCGCCCGTCAGGAGCCTGAAGCACTAGCCCGGCCCTCGCGCCCTTGGAGCATGATGCCCCGTCTACGCGCAGGACCCATCCTGCGTCGGTCGGCTCGGGGTCGTCGCCTTCGGGTCAAACTATTTCTGAGATAAATTCGGCCACCACTTGGGCTTTAACGGCGGTCCTCGGCACATACTGGATGTCAAACTCACCAAGCTCCACCGACCACTTGAGAAGGCGACCTGCCAAGTCGAATTTAGCCAAAATCTATCAAAGTGGCTGGTCGGTGATTACCTCGATTGGGTGAGCCTGGAAATAAGGGCATAGCTTTCGAGCCATCAACATGAGAGCCAGCGCCAGCCTCTCGATCGGCGAGTATCGCTCTTCGGGGCCGCTCAAGACATGGCTGGTGTAATAGACCGGCATCTATTCCTTTGTGGTCTCCTTGATTAGGACTAAGCTTACCGCATGGGGGGACATGGCCAGGTAAACGCTGAGCTTCTCCCCGGGGGAGACAGAAGCAAGGCGAGGAAGATCAGATAGGTGCTGCTTCAGGTAGTTGAAGGCCTCCTGATAGTTCGCACTCCATTCAAAAATTTTTGGGTTCTTCAGGGCTCGAAAGAAGGGGAGGCACCGATCGCCTGATCGAGAGAGGAACCAAGATAAAGCGGCAAGCCTCCCATTCAGCCTTTGCAGCTCCTTAACCGTCCGTGACGCCTGCATGTCGATGATCGCCTAGACCTTTTCCAAGTTGACGTCGATTCCTCTTTTATGTATGATAAACCTAAGGAATTTTCCCGAGCCAACGCCGAATGTGCACTTCGATGGGTTGAGGCACAGGTCGTATTTTCGAAGCATGGAGAATGCCTCTGTTAGGTCGGCTAAATGGGTTACGGCCGCATGACTCTTCACGATCATGTCATCGACGTAAACCTCCATGTTTCGCCCGATCTACTGGGCGAACATCTTGTTCACGGTTCTCTGATATGTGGCTCCTGCGTTCTTCAGCCCGAAGGGCATGACCCTGTAGAAGTATACTCCCTGATCGGTAAGGAAGGCCGTGTGCTCCTGATCCTCAGGCATCATCCTGATTTGGTTGTGGCTGGAGAAGGCATCCATGAATGACAGGTAGGCATGACCCGAGGTGGCATCGACCAGCTGATCGATCCTCGGGAGGGGGTAGCAATCCTTCGGGCACGCACGATTAAGATCGATATAGTCAATGCACATTCTCTAGTTCCCATTGGGTTTCTTCACGAGGACTACATTAGAGAGCCACTATGGATACTTGACTTCTTCCACGAAGCCAGCTGCCAGGAGGTGCTCCACCTCCTTTCGGACAGCTAACTACCGCTTGGGGGCGAGTCGTCGGGGCTTCCGCTTCACTGGGCGCACCTCGGGCGAGATGCTTAGATAGTGTTGGGCGACCTCGGGGTCGACCCATGGTATGTCCGCTGGGGACCAGGTGAAGACGTCAGCGTTCTCTTGTAAGAAGTTGACGAGCTGCCTCCGCTCCTGCTCGGGGAGCTCCGACCCAACTCGGACTGTCTGGTCTGGGCGACTTTCACACAAAGGCATGCTAATGGTTGGCTCCATTGGCTCGGGATGCTGGGCCAGCTTCTTCGCGTCCCGGGAGTCCTCCATGGGTGGGTCGGCCCTCGGCTGCTTGTGCAGTGAGATCGCTGTCAAGTAGCACCGCCTGGACTCAAGAGGACTTCCCTTGGCTTCACCGACCCCGATGCAGGTCGGGAACTTTATCGTCCGATGGTAGGTGGACACGACCACTCTAAACTTGTTGAGGGTTGGTCGCCCAAGTATCACATTGTATGCAGTGGGTAGGTCGACGACTAGGAACGCTGTCATCACAGTCTTTGTCTTCGACGGGTCTCCCAGAGTTAGGGGTAAGCTGACTGACCCCAACGACGAAATTGCATCGCTAGTGAATCCGGTGAGGGTGGAGCGCATCGGCTCCAGGACGTCTCTGGTCAGGCCGAGCTTCTTAAAAGCATCCAGATAGAGCACATCAGCCGAACTTCCCGTGTCAATCATGATTCTTCTAACTTGGGCGTTGGCAATCCTCGCGGTTATTACCAACGCGTCGTCGTGCTCGGATTGTCCTGGCTCCTCAGCCGGGAATGTGACCTCGGGAGCGGACCCTTGTCTGGAGCTCTCACCAGGAGCCGCTCGGGCGTATGCCTTCCGCCCGGCCATGCTGTTTCCTCCGGCGGCAGGACCACCGGTTATTACATCAATCTGCTGCTCGATGGGGCCCTCGGGGTGCGGCGACGAATTCCGGGCCTGGCAGAGGTAGCGGCCCAGGTGCTCCCTGCGAATGAGCTCCTCAATTTGTCGGTGCAGGTCGTGGCACTCCTCGGTGTCGTGTCCGTGCTATCGGTGGAAACGACTGTATCTGGACTGGTCCTGTAGTCTAGGGGGACCCCTCATCAGGGTGGGCGGTTTGAGCAGCCCCTTCTCCCTTATCTGGAGAAATATTTCTGTCTGGGAATGACCCAGCGCAGAATGGGGGGACCTCGGGACCCGCGGGTCGGGTCGGCCCATCCTGCCCCTCGGCGTGAGAGCCGACCGCTACCGTGGGGTCTCGGGCCGAGGCCTCTTGCGCTCTTCGTGCTTCCCGGTCATCCAGGTTTCCGCTGCAACAAACTGGTTGGCTCGCTGGAGCATCTCTGGCACCGTAACCAGGGGACGCTCCATGAGGGACCAGAAAAACCTAGAGGGTCGCAACCCGATCATGAATGCCTACATCAACAAAGAGGGGTGAGTATTCGGTAGCTTCCGAATCTCCGTGGCGAAATGATTCACAAAGTGAGAGAGTGGCTCCTCCTCCTTTTGATTGAGTCCTAGGAGCAGAGCAACGGATGGCTTCAATCGTGCATACGCTAGGAAGTTAAGTTCGAAATCTTTGACGAGCTGGACAAAGGACGAGAACGCTCCGGCCTTAAGGTTGCTATACCACGCCCTGGCTGGCCCCCTCAGCATCGTGGGGAATGCCCGACACATCAAGGCGTCCGATGTGCCGTAGAGCACCATTTGGGCGCGGAAGGTGGCTACGTGGTCCGCCAGGTCGGCGGCGCCGTCATACGCGTCGAGGGAGCGGAGACAGAAGTTCGGATGAATTGGTTGGTCCTGTATCTCGGGGGTGAATGGCAATCCCCCGTACACGCCCTCCCTTGGCTCCTCCTTGGACCTGCCTACTTCCTTCTGGACCTCGTCGAGGTGCTGGCTGACAAGGCGCAGTTGGGCTCGGAGGGAGTCGGTCGAATCTGAGGATAATACCTCGGGATCGGGATGGTTGCTCGGGTCATCCAACACCTACCCCTCGAATGGAATCCGTCATGTCCGAGGTAGGGTCAGGAGTGCCGAGGAGGTTAGGTGGACCAATGCAGGTGGATCTGACCGGAGCGGTGGGTCCGCGGGAGGCGACGGTGTGGATACGGACATAGGTGGGATGAAGGTCTGCACCATCCCGGCTAGAGTCTGAACTTGGCGGGCGAGGTCCTAAAAGGCCTCGGCTGATACGGGCGATGGGTCGGTGGCGGCAACACCAGGCGGGAGTAGGCCCGGGTCGTTGAACAGCCGTCAATAACGTTCTGTGGTCGCGGTGGGATCCTCTGCTCAGGGATCATCACGGGGGGAGCCTTCTACCAGAGCTCCAACCAAGTGTGACTCTGCGAGCATGGGCTCGCCTGGGCTACCGGCTGACTTCTCGACATGGGACCCTCCTTCTAGCGCCAATCTATTAGTGTAAACAACTTTGTGCCGTGGCCTCGGGGCCGTCGCGGTTGGGTTCGGGCCCGAATATGGAAGAGATCTTCGGGTTGCATCCTTGAAGTCTGAGGCGGCGATGAGGGCTCCTCTGGCGATCATGTCTTGCTCCTGGTTCCTGCACAAAGATCGGGTCAGGAAGAATTCCGCCCGACCCCTCCGACGATCAAGTCAGTCAAGATAGTCTTTGGAGGGTATTTTTAGTTGAGAAGAAGAGAAGACCCCCTCATTACGCTCATCTGCCTGGGTTTATATGGACCAGGTTGCTTGTTCTTTGATGTGCTTGTGGCGTCGTGCCTTTGATTGCGTCTGATAGCGCACCGAGGACTAGACCCCTGCGGGATGGTGACGTGTCTCGGCGACCGTGCGACCTGCGAGGGGCAGGCGGTGGCATATATGTCGATCAACTCTGACTACAGTCAGTTGTGTGCGGGACAAGAGACGTCATCTGGATACAAGCGGTATGGGCTTATGTCATGTCCCATTTATTACCCACATCAGTTGGTTTGACAGATTTTCCAATTGTGTGTTGCCAAAGTCAACGTCAAACTCGACAATCATATTACTTGATTCAATTCATTGGCTAATTTCTTGTGAATCTTACAAAACATTGTATTTGGATTGCTTGCTAGGAGGGAACTCTAAACACAGTAGGAAGGGAAATGTGTCAAGTGGTTCTAGCAGCAGGATGTCTGCCTCCTTCATGCCTCTAACCCCGCGGAGCGAGGGTGAGATATTGTCGTCATCCAATCTGAAGAGCTTCATCTTCAATGAACTCAGAATTGCCACCAGAAACTTCCGGCCGGACAGTGTGTTGGGAGAGGGAGGCTTTGGTTCGGTGTTCAAGGGATGGATTGATGAGCACACATTTGCAGCAGCCAAGCCTGGGACTGGATTAGTTATCGCCGTGAAGAAACTCAACCAGGACGGCTTCCAGGGTCATCGGGAGTGGTTGGTGAGTATCAATTCCTGGAAGGTTTAACTTTGATGCTTTTACTTTCTGAATATTCTGTAGCTTAAGAGCAACTTCTTTAAATCTTGTAGACAGAGGTTGATTTCCTGAGCCAGCTGTCTCATCCTAACCTCGTGAAGCTTATCGGATACTGCCTGGAGGATGAACAAAGGCTTCTTGTGTATGAGTTTATGCCTCGCGGAAGCTTGGAGAATCATCTCTTCAGGAGTCAGTTATCTGTGGTGGCCTACACACCCTGCATTTGACATTCATTATACTAGATGCATTCTTCATGCCTAATGAAGATTGTCTATTTTGATGGCGATGTAGGGAGTTCATACTATCAGCCCCTCTCTTGGAATCTCCGATTGAAGATTGCACTCGGAGCTGCTAAAGGACTTGCTTTTCTTCATAGCGAGAAGGCGAAAGTCATTTATCGTGATTTTAAAGCTTCCAATGTGCTTCTTGATTCAGTATGTAATTATTTTTCTTTCTTTTTCTTTCAGATGGACATGCATTCGATTTGAGAATTAATCTTTTGGCCCTCTATGCAGAACTATAACGCGAAGCTTTCTGATTTTGGATTGGCGAAAGATGGTCCCTCTGATGATAAAAGCCATGTCTCTACAAGGGTCATGGGCACATTTGGATATGCTGCTCCCGAGTATCTTGCAACAGGTAATTCGGCTACCTTTATGTTAATATTGTTGAATAATCTTTCTCCCTTGTGGCACAGAATACTTTTTGCTTATCATCTGTGTGTTGAAAATATTTACATATCTCCCTCATCTGCTTAGCACTCTTGTCAGGCTAATTTCCGTCACTTTGTTTATTTTTCAATGATTGTAGGATCAATGAAGCTAATCAATGGTATTCTCTTTGTCCACTTCCTCGGATAGTTACGTTGTGTAGTTGATCAGTCAAGAATTGCTTCACTTGCTGTCATTGCTACTACTTTGCCATTCCTCTCCCACATTAATGGGCTAAATGTTTCTAAGTATGAATGCTTTTTTACATTTAAGAATTCAATTCTTTGGGGTTATCTCTTTTGTAAAGAGCAATCTTTCAAATTGCACATAAGTTAATGATTAAATAGAAGGTGCCAACCGATGGCTGGACTTGAGATTAAATATGAAATTAGAACCTTGGGAATTTTTTTGTAATTTATTGACAAAAAATCAAATGGTGAATTGAAACTTGAACTATCAATATTGATGTTTGAGTATTTGTTACATGGACGTTTTATCATTTTTGTGAAAGATTTCCATCTGCATTGTGAAAGTTGATAGCATGTATTCTTAATGAAACCAAGCCTTGATACTTGCTGACTCATTCATTCATATCCTAATTTTCACAGGTCATTTGACTTGCAAGAGCGATGTTTATAGCTTTGGCGTCGTTCTTCTTGAGATGCTGACCGGGCGGCGTGCCATTGACAAGGAACGCCCTGTCGCAGAGCACAATCTGGTGGAGTGGGCAAAGCCTTATCTCACAAGCAAGCGAAAGATTATCCACATCTTAGATTCCAGATTGCAAGGGCAGTACTCACCGGCAGGAGCCCAGAAAGCGGCGGCTCTCGCACTCCAGTGCCTGTCCATGCAAGCAAACCAAAGGCCACCCATGGATCAAGTGGTGACTGCATTAGAACAGCTTCAGGACGCTAAAGACATCAGCAATAACCCTCAGATGACTGATCCGAAGTCAGCCAACGGCCATCCACATGTGCCTCGCTGGAGAAGTTCACAGAGAGTTGGGGATAGAAAGGTTGCTCATCGAAGACCCTTAGTCAGGTGTAGCTATCAAGGGGGAGTAGCAAGCTATGTATCTGTTTCATATGTTGTTGTGCATAGATTCTTGTTATTGCTCTCATGTTTTCAATGTCAAAAAAATGGGGGATTGGAATAAAATGCACCGTTCTCTCTTTCGAAGCTATAAAGTTGACCTGATGGAGCTTGGGATCACCTTCATGCTCTTCTTCCAAAGTTCAAATGTGGTGTTCTTCATCATATTAATCCCTTCATTGTTTCTAATCGCATTGCCATGTTGAGAAAACCAGCGTGCTTCATTATCATGTTCTCATACAACAAAATAACTGATATATTAATTTGTTGGACTCAACTATTGATTCAAAATATCTAATCCAAGTTAACGATAATAGACGTATCAACTCTTTATAATCTCCTCTCGCTTAGGGCTTGATGTAGTAGTTAAGCTAATGTTAAATGTAAAGTAAAATCATTCTCTAACATGGTATATGTGAGACCTTTTTTCAATGATAGTTTCACCTTATAACATGTCTTCCAGGCCTGTGCAATTGTAGTCCTTTTATGCTCGAACCCCTTCTCATGCCTAATGTTATATTGTAGTATGAATCATTAGCTAAGATGCTTAAGTTCAATTTAATAGATCCATCAAATTCTTAAATTAATTATAGTGTTTGCAAATGTAAGATTGAAACATTATATTCACTGTCATA
Organism: Musa beccarii; assembly: GCA_024322285.1. Classification (NCBI taxonomy): domain Eukaryota; kingdom Viridiplantae; phylum Streptophyta; class Magnoliopsida; order Zingiberales; family Musaceae; genus Musa; species Musa beccarii. Next base: position 23,860,840 of record CM044402.1, read on the forward strand.
CGCATTCTTTCTTTAATTAATTAATGTGGCCAATAATTTCTTTTGGGTTATTTCCTAAAAAATACTCTATTACTCAAGAAGTATCTCTTACTTTTGTTTTTCCCAAATAATATCCATAATTTATAAAATACCCAAAATATCCCTCAAAATTTTTTTCGGTAAATTGTTTCACCTTTTTTTTAATCAGTTTTCAATCATTATAGTGTTTTCATTTGGATCATTTATAATATTTTATTGATACATTAAAAACAAGATAAATGTTATTGAAAACTACTATAAATGACATCTTATCAATTGTCATTATTTATAGATTTTTAAAATATTAGATTTTTAGATTTATAGTTAGTTTGGTTGAGTTTAAAAATCTACCTAGATCATTTATAGTGTTTTCAAGTAGATTTTACATTGTTTTTGTCATAACACCAAAATGCTAATTTTTTGAGAGATAGTTTGGATATTTTTTAAATTAAGGGTACTGTTTAAAAAAATAAAATTGAGGTATCGATTGAAAAATATCTGAGAATTTTCTACCAAATCGCCCATTTCTTTTCGGAGTGATTTTTTTTTTTCTTTGGTGTCTTCTAAGTTACATGTGATGTAATAATCATGTGCATATATACTGTGAAGACTAATATGTATACTTTATCGGGTCCGGGTATTTGGGATCCGATCCGTTTGCAGCCTTCATCGCCCAGAACAAAAGGCTGCTCTTGGGACCTGGCGGCGCGACTCGAATTTTGAACGGCAAACCGACTCGAAGAGGTAGCGAGCAGCCAAAACTGCTTCGTTCTCGTTGCCGAAGCGATGCAGCGGAGGACAGAGGAGTCGATCCACGGGAGGATGGCGGAGCAGCGGCTCGCCTGCATCCGGGAGATCCAAATCCAGCGCCAGAGGGCTGACCTCGCCGCGAGTTCCTTCCGCCATTCCCTCCTCTCCGTTCGCTCCTTGGCCGAGCAAAACCTAGCTGATCGAGGTCCATTCCTCCCTTCCTCCGGTCTGCTCCCATCGGCATCCGAGGGACGACGCTTTTTTTCGATTTATTGCGTTGATCGTTTCATCATTACCTCGTTAAATCCTGATCTATTTTCTTTCTTCGTGACTTCCTGGATCAGTCTACCACGAGAGGCTCAGTGCTATTTAGGAAGGGATATGCCGTAGTCTTTAGGATTGTTGAAGCAATTATGCTTTCAGTCATTTGTTTCAATCACTAGGGTTTTGGTAATCTCTGCCAAGAATATTGCCATTAGGGTTTTCAAAGTAGGTTACGCTAATGTGGCTGTTTTGTACGCAATCATGGTTGGGTTGTTGAAGATTGATCCTTATACATGATATGGACTATGAAGTTGATTTTATCTCGTTAATTTTGCCTCTTTTTCCTGTAGAGGAGGAATAACATTATGAGTTTGAAGGGATTAATTTTATTTGTTGTGGTTTATGTGGCTAAACTAATTCATAAAAAGAGTAGCCAAACCAGCAAATTCTCTGCACAAATGCTTGGGAAAAGAGAAATGACGTGAACTAACTAGTTGGTATTTGCGACAAGCAGCTTAGAATATAAAAGTAAAGGGAAGAATGATAATTGTTCTATCTAAGTTCATAAAGATGTTTCAAGTAATCGCCAATAGAAATACATCTTAGTTTATGATCAATAAGGATATAATTTTCAAGTTGCAATCTAATTTTATTTTCATTTTTTATGCTTTTTTTTTCAGATAAATGGAGGGTGAGCATCTATGTAGTGTATAATCTCTTTCATCCATGGGTCCCAGTAATCCATCTTTAAAATTGTTATTAATTTATTTTTGTTTAGTGCAGAAGAACTTTGCAGGCTGAAAGATAGCCTCAAGGAATTGGAGGCTGATTTAGTTGAAGCTCTTTCAGGTATACTTTTTCTCATGTACAAGTCTCTTCTTCTTTTATTCTTTTAAATTGTATAAACATATGCTCAAATCAAATTGGTAGGCGATGCATTTCTTTTGCAGCATTCCTCATATTTTATTTCTAAAAGTGGAAGAAAAACTTATTCCCATTTATTTAAGACCAGCTACATGGATCCCATCCTTCCCCACGAAGTGTCAAGGGAGACATACCTTAATCATCGTACCACATGTGCATGATGCCAATATTTTTGCAACAGTTATGAGTCTCTTTGTATTTGTTCTTGTAAATTACCTTAATATATGCATAGTGGCTAGATAAGATCCATGTAACAGACCCCAAATAGTTGGAGCTATAATGCATGTTATTCTTGTTGTTGTTGTGCTTGTTAGTGAGTGAGATGGTGGAACTTCTGACTTGGTCAATTAACACGAGCACCATAACATTGAAACGTAACTGACATTTTATGTGTGAAAAAAAACACAAAAATATATAAGAAACAAAATAGACCTTATAAGAGCTTAAATCATTAGGGCTATGGTATGAAAAAAACTATTTAACTGAACTAATCACCCTTGAAAAAGTTTTAGGGTGGTGCCTTGCAGACCTGATGTATGGGACTTAAACATATGGGCCTCATTACATGTATGGCAGAGGTGATCCAGTCCATCTTAATATTAGAATCTGTCATTACGAGACTAGATCTGCTTCTAACCGCATAAGTGCCAGAAGAAAGTATCAAACTACCTGAAAATTTCTTGAAGTTTCTGTTTGGTTTCCGATCTCTAGATGCTCGGTGAAAAGTTGATATTCTATTTAATGATAAATTACCGGAAAAAAATGGGATTTATAAAATTTCAGAAGCTGTTGCACTATTCAAATCTGTATATGTTTCATGTCCAAATAAAATGTATAGCATGTTCCAGGCTGCTATTCCCATTAAAGAAGGGATGACTCTGATTTACCAGGTTTGATTTATCTTGCCAGCTTTGCAGTCCAAGGTAGATCCCAATCAATCTGAAATTTGCGTAGTTTTTTGAGAATGTCATAGTTACTTTTCTTCTTATATTTTTACTAAAGTGGATGCTTTAATTTGAAAGGTTGTGCTTGATCAATATTAAATTTGAAACCTATTCTAGTTTCTCATCTAAACCTGTGTTTGCAAAGTTATGTATGTGCCAGGAATGACTCCTATAGACTGTTGCTATTTTCTTTCCCCAAAATCATGCTTTATATCTGTGTTAGGATGAAAAGAGTTTTATCCATGGTATACTGTCTTTAAACCAGATGCTGCTACTCCAAGGAACGATGAGATGGTTTACGAGAAATGTTTAGAAACTTTTACAATGCTTTCTCCAGAAATATTGAGTTTATGTTTGATCACCTTTAGTATGATTTGCAAATTTAAACTCTTTCCCATTATGAAGTACAAAGTGGTGTGTCTTTGTGTGTGTGCGCACATGTTACAATACAGCTAGTGACATATGATTTATTTTTGTAGTGAAGACTGGTAAAGAGTCCAAGTCCACATTTCTTGCTGAAGCCCTTTCTAGCACAGCATCTAGAACCGAGCAGCTGAAGAAGACAATTCTAGATCTAAGGAGAAAGAGAGACAAACATTCTGCAGTTATATCAGAACAACTACTTGGTATATGGCAGACCTGCTTCACTATTCCTCCTGTTGATAGACTAACATTTCTACAGCTTGATTCTTTAGCTATTAAGCAAGATGTTAGCTTTAGCAAACCTGCTTCACTATTACCATTATTGCTTGTACAATGTTGGTCTTATTCTGTAACTGATTAGTTTAGTTTGCAATGCAAAGCCGAACAAATCATGGTTTCATTTTGGACCAGTATTTAAAAAAGATCCGACTGAATTGAGCCAAATGCTATCTGATAATGTGTAATATATGAAACAAAAATCTTGATACAATATATTCATCTTGGTTAATTTAATACATAATGTTGTAATAAATGTACTATGTATCACAACATATAATATTTTCTTGTCCTCATGAATGGTATGTTTCCTCTAGATAGTTACTTTATGTATAAAACAATGTACCCTCAAACAAGGAACCACCCTTTATAATTCTGTTTTAACTTTTCCTTTAGTTCAGTTTCATTTCATGCTCTAACTTGAGATATCCTCAAATGGAACCATTCTGATCCATGTGCACATCTTTTCGTAGTTCCTATAAGGAGATTGGTGTGGACATGTTACTATGATTGATATGATTGGGAATTGGTTAATTGGTCATGTACATATGATTAAATATTTTGTTTTCTAGCTTTGGAAGCTTTAGAAGCAAAGAGTAGTCAATATATTCTTGAAAGACAAAAAACAGAGGAGGCCATTGAGTGGTACAATAGGATTCTTGGTTTCCGAGCTGAATGTGGAGAAGGTAAGTATGAAATTTGTTAATCATTGTCCAGGAGTTTATCTCCCTAACCATTGTTTTGTATGATCAAGGGGTCAAGTTTATCTTCGACAAAATTGATCGGAAGAACCCAAATGAGGAATACTCGTTCAGCATAAGGCTTGATAATGACGCTTACAACTGTAAGTTCAAAGTTCACGTTGTCATAAGTTAAAATCCTCAAATATTTTATTTTCAATCTTCTTGATTTATACACTGAATCCTTTTGGTGATCTTCAGTACTGGACTGCAACACAATATTGGAAGGTATTCCTGAATTGATCGTGGACTTAAATAAAACAAACGGCTTATTCAAGTTTGCAAGAATCATGAGAGAGAAGTTCCAGGTTGCTGCATCAAATGGTAAATTTTGCAATGACAATTTTAACTAGAACCACCGAACTGATCAAGTTCCTATTTGAAATCATTTCTAATGTAGTCAGATTCAGATGATTCTTTTCAGTATGACATTAAATTGCTTCTGATTAACCTAATTGAGTATTTTCTGTGTTCCTTTCTTCTTTTATCTGTCAAGTTGTAGTTCCTTTAGCTGGTATCATATTGACAACATTTGTTTTCTCTATGATTTAATTGCCTGAATCTTTAACATTTTTGTCACACATCAGTCAGTTGATATTCACATGCAATAGGGGAAAATATCCGTTCTTTGCTTGCCTTCACTGTGACTATTCTTGTGAGGTGAACTAGCAGCTTGTGCCAATCACAAATCATTTCCTTGGTTGAAACTAATGATGCTTAATTGGAGAAACCTGTCATATACTTTCAATTTTCAGGTTCATGGTTGTGCTATTATCATGTTGTTTTAAATGCATTTTGCTTATTACTTCCTATATAAATTACCTTCTCTACTTGAATTGTTTTGTATCTAGAGATAGTTCTGCTCAAGTTGAGCACAGGTGTGCTAATTGCTAATCCACATGTTAGGTTTGAAAAATGGTTTGCCAAAAAAATTCAATGTTAAATCTCTTCTTTAACAAGCATCTGGTTTTCAAATTTGAACTCTAGGAGACAGAATCAGACCTTGAAGTTCATAAAAGGATTCTGAGTGACATTAGATGTATTCAAATAACAGAGCGAGCTTCATGCTCGGGTGCAGATCTGGGAGGATGACAATGCTCTGCACTCTAGTTCAATGCTTATGCACAACTTTGTTGGCAGAATTGCTTAGCAATCCAATCCTTATCTCTTGTGCTTGCATATATATTTCAAGAATTCTATTGTGATGTTGCTGAGTAAATGTAGGGCTTCTGCAGACTGGACATTTTTGCTAAGAATTTTCTAAGAAGTTGTCTTATCTGTAAGCATTTGAATTGATGCTTCCTTAATTGCATCTGATGGAACATTTTTTGACTTCCTTACAGGAGTGTTACCTACATCCATATCTGTATATCCAGACTCATCTTCAGTTACTGTATCATCTGCACCTCCAGCTTCTGTGGATAGTAAAAGTGAAACATCAGTGAGGCAAAATGATCTTCATGTTAAGGTTAATGATCGTCATCATGATCCTCATAAAAAGGTCAACATAGGCCAACCTGCAATTCAGTCACCCAGATCTGTGTCAGCTTTGCGTCGCTCCCCACGTTTTCTGGTGACTTGTTGCAAACTTCTCTTTTCACAATCAGCCTAGAACTGCAAAAGGACTAGATTTTAAGTAGCAAAACTCTTTCTTCATGTTAGCAAGTGACTTAGCATTTAGCAACAAATCATCTTGTGCCTCTCTGCTTAGCTTGTATACTCGAGACTTAACAATTTTTTGTTTTGGTTCTGGACACAAATGCATCTTGGAATATGATACTTGAACGTTTTGTTTCCCCTTTTTGTATGCCTTGCCAATTTTGAAAGGAAAATTGAAAACCCTTTTATTTTGATAAAATGAAAATATGCAGATTGCTTATTGAAATGTACCTAACCTAAAATTTATTTTTACTAGAGATTTTAGTTTCCAGCATACAAATGCCAGACATTCTAATTCTTAGTGTTAGTGGTGAACTAGCATTTATTAAATTGCATGAATATGGTATGTTGAATGTTTCTTCAGCTTTGGCTTCTTGCTAGCTAATTATACAATTGGATATGCATAGATAAATGGTTTTTTTCAGAATCTTTGATACAATTTGAAGTAGATACTATATTATTAGCTCCTTAATTTAGCATGTGTTTAGGCTGTTGTTTTAGTCTTAATTTCTTAGTTTTGATCAATATCAGAAGTTTGCTAATGCATCCTTCTCCTTTTTTACTTCTGTTCTGCAACTCACCCGCAATATAAAATGTTCAAATAACAAAGTTTGTTTGTCATAAAATATTGGACCTTTTTTGTGAGAGTTGCTTTAACCTTGTCTCCCTTTCCCAGAGCTTATTGATAACTAGTGCAATTTAATGTCCTCTGTTATTTGTATAGCTGTTGTTACTTTACCAAACAACTGATATGTTGTTGCTGTTAATAATTTGTTTTAATTGCTAGGATTGGTGTTTTGCAGGTAAGAAGGATTAATTGAGTTTGTACTTGGTCAGAAATTATTTAATCTGTTTGCTATGTGCAATGGGATGTGCATATCAAAGAGATGAATATGTAAGAATGAACTTTCTTCAGCAACGTCTCTTGTTTATATATCAATCTCTGGTGATGGCTGTGCCTTCTTCCGTCATTGCTTTCTGTTTTCTGTTGTTGTGTGAAGCTGAGAACAAAATGTGCTGTTGCATGAAAATTTATGAATGTAATTAGTTCCTAAATAACTCTTGCAAGATCTTAATGACTAGAGACTGACAACTTGGGTGTAAACTTCAATGCATACTTATCTTTTGTTCTACTGGCAAGTCTATTTATGTATGATCAGAGAACAGAAGACTTTTTTTTTGTAATGTATGCTAAATAGCATTTTTATGCATCCAACAAAAAGATCAGGTGAGAAAATGTGATTGTAAAATAAGAGGGGGATGAAAAGTCAAGTGAAAAGAATGTAAGATTGCACATGAAAGAGGTTATGCATGGATTGTTTGGATCTGTACAAGTTTATTTATTTATTTTTTGGCTCAAAAAGCTTGTCTAAATTATTAGTTTGATTGCATGATAACGTGGGCATGAGCAAATATATGTATTGTATGCTCAATTAATGTTGACATATCTTGGCCTCTTAAAATATGATATTGATGGATATAGTGCTTACATAGGTGGATGATGCCAGTTATGCGGTGGCTCTTTCACACGCAAATTGATGATGATGATAATTATAACAAATTTTTTTTAATTATTATTCGCAACAAGGGGCGTCGCTTTCGCGGTCGGATTCGTGGTGGCGCGGCCACGAGACTTGATGGCGACAAGCTCAGGACGGAGGCGTCGGCGCGGGCGCCACATGCGTGGTCGGGAAAGGTTGGCTTACGGAACGAGCGGATCATTGACATTTAATCAGATGGAAAATTGTTTTGTGTGGATGCGGTACTCACTATTCCCACTTTAATGAAAATAATTATGACAAGGTGATGTAGGAATTATGCAATCATAAGTCTCTTGAATTTAATCATGTTGTGATTAGGATCACGGAAACAAATGGAGTGCATCTACGCAGAGTTTATGTGCAACGTAGTGACCTCGATTTGTGGTTATATTTGTTGTCAGCTAGAAAGTGGGTTGCTTTTTTCTTTTATCCGAGAGACGTACATTTACACATGCCATCAAAAATTGATTGCGACGAGAATCATGATATATTAACAAAATGAATTGTCTTAGCTATCGTCAAATTCTCTGGAGTCAGATTTGTAACTATTTTAGGGATCATAATTAGGATTCAAACTATTATATTTAGAATATAATAGAATTTATTTGTATAAAGACATATTGAGTTCATGTTTTGACGAGAGAGAGAGAGAGAAAAGCTCTTCTGAGTGAGTTTATGTGAGAGCATATTTAAGAAGTTTTAACTCAAGGAAGGGTGATTACTTGTATTAGCTTTTCTCATATAGTAAAAAAAAAATTATTTATTAATTTTTCTCGTATAGTAATGAATTTAATTTTTTCTATTACTAGCAAGAAAGTGTTGAACCATATAAATCTTATGTTGATATTTGTGATCCTTTTTTCAATCTTTATTTTTTTATCTCCAATGGTTATTGTTAAGTTTGGTGTGTTAGCATAAAATCTGTAATCATGTTATCTATTATACGGAATAATTTTAATACCAAAATATAAAATCAAATAATAATATATCTAAATAATATTACGATGCATACGTTTCGTTGCTATTCAAAAAAATAAATCTTATCTAATTCACAAGCATATCATCGTCAGATCTGAAATATCAATCTGCAAGGAGAACTAGACTCACATTCTGCTCTCTTCCTATCCTTTCATAGGACCACTTAGATTGATGAATAAGGAGATTGAAAGAGAAATTATAATAGAGAGATTGAGAGAGAAACCGTAATTTCTCAATCGCATCCTCTTATGTTCTTATCTCATTTTCTTATATGTTCCTCTCATTCATATATTGCATCCCTAGAGGTCCTATCTATTTATAGGCGAGAGCGGAAGGTCTAGGATAAGATATTAGGAGATTTCCTCCCATCAAGGACATCCCCTAAGGAATCCTACTTTAATTGGACTTCCTTTCTATTAGCCAATAACTATAATCAGAATCCAATCATATCCTTAATATATCTTATCTAATTAAATAGGGCAATATTATCTAACATTTTTCCACTTGGCCCATTAATTAATAAGATACAAAAGATATTCAAAATCAAAATAAATAAATAAAATTTATTTAAATTTTTTTTGCATAATTGGATTCTGAAATTTTAAAAAACTATTTATACACGTGTGAATTTTAAAAATAGACTAACAAGTCTAATTAATATAATAATACTATATTAAGTATGACTAGCAATGCGAGTCATAACGGTTGTATGTCATTAATGCCACACTTCCTTATATGTACCACAACACTGTTAGCCTTTCCTAATATAGTCCAAAATGAGCCATGTAATTTATCTTGTTAAGACAATCCTGTCATCACATTCAACCATAATATATACATATATAACTATGAATAAGATAGCAGAAGCAAATAACTCTAAGTACATAAGTAAAAATATTAATTATAGTGTCCACTCAAATATACATCACCATATCTTTTATGGGTTGCTCACAAACCCAATCATAAGAATATGTTCTTTTAAAATACTTTAGGCGGTAAGTCCTAAGTAAAATGGATCAACAATCAATACAGTGGAACTCAAGTAATTAATTGATATTAGATATTTCTGGACTCATCTTCTCTGACCATCAAGTACTTTCTACCATAATGCATAAAGATACAATAGTACTTGCTATTTTTAGAGAAGAAAACTACTACTATGTCATAAAATATCTTCAACGACTTGGCAATTGAGTCTGATCACACCAAGTCCTGAGATAAAAATTTCGTAATTTTATGAAATTTGATCAGTGGCCTCAAAGCATACCACAAATTCAACTTCTATTATTAATAATAATATAATAACAAATTCCCCTCTAATTGATATAGATATTAACCGTAAGATAAACTTCCTATTATTGAGGTAATTTATAGAATCAGCATCTGAAAAACATCATCGTTTCAAGCTGATATAATTTCATATATATGAGCATATAATCCTTCGTCGCTTCCAAATATCTTACTATTTTTCTTTATAGTCTTTTAATGTTTTCACTTTTGGGTAACTCAAATATCTACTCCATATTTTAATTGCAAAAACTGACATCTATTCTGATATAGACTTAGGCATAGACTTTCAACTACACATATATAAAGAATATTCTCTTTATCTAATTCTTTTTCAAGTCATTTTAAAGCACTCATTTTTAACTAAAATTTTATTTTTTATATTTTATTGAACAAAGTTGTATATTAAATCTTTTCATGACTCGGTTGATATATCTTTTCTGAGACAGTCTTAATAATCATTGAGACATATCCCTGAATATCTCAATACTAATAATATAAGATGTCTCATTCATATCAATTATTTTAAAATTTTTAGTGATAATTTTTTAGTTTAGTATAATAAACCAAGATCACTATTAGCAATGCAAAATATTATCCATATATATGATCAATATAATAAAGTTGCTCCCACTGATCTTTAGATATGAGTACTGATGAACAGTATTTTTCTTAAATATGAAAGAATCAATGATATCAAGAAACATTATATATCATTGTCTAGAAGCTTGTTTAAAATCATAAATAGATTTCTAAATTTGTATACCAAATTTTATATTTCGTTTATTTTCTCTGTGAGTCATTTAGAATAACACATATAAATCTAGATCCTTAATCAAAAAAATTATTTTTATATCATTATGATGTAACTCATAATAAGTCACCAATGTCATGATGATTCTTAATGAGTTTTTTTATGTCTCGTTATAGTCGATACATTATTAATGAGTAAAATCTATAACCATATTAAATACTGAAAGTCTGACCATTATATCGTTCAACATTATCTTTTGAGTCACATTTATATAATAGACTCTTTTACAATTATTGAACAATTCGATGAATTCATCAAACATCATTCTGGTTATTGATTTTAACTCTTCTTATATTGTATCATATTACTTTTTAGAATTGTTACTTTTCATGACTTATGAAAACAATAAGGGATCTATTTTAATTCCTATATCAAAATATAATTCTTGTAAATATATTACATAATAATCATAAATGACAGGATTCCTTTCCCATTGAGATATTCTCAAGGCTGTCAATTGTGACTGTGCTACAAGACCAGTATTAGCGATATCAATATAATGCAGGAGTTTTGTAATGTTATTTTGTTGTTCACCTTTATCAAATTATTTAATAATTTGAGTAACAACAATCTCTCGAATAATAAAAGAGTATCTACATGTATCTCCTCTATATCAAAATTTTGATATTTTTTTACTCCCACTAATTCGTTATTTTATAGAAATATTATATTACCAGATTTAACTATCCTCGTACTATGATTAGAGCAATAAGATATGTACCCGTTTTAAATTTTTTTGAATAAATAATAAAATATTTAGAAATAATTATTAAATTTAATTTTTCTTTAATGTGAATAGAAGATCCTTATCTCTATAAGATAATCTCAAATATGTAAATATCTTAAGTTATGTTTCCTATCATTTTATAACTCAAAAGAAGTCATGCAATTTATTTACTAGAAACCCCATTTAAGATATACATAGTTGTCCTTAGAGCTTCTTCTCACATTGATTTGGGTAAAGAATAACTCATCATGCTTTAACCATATTTATAAGTGTACGATTATACCTTTCAACAATTATATTTTGCTATGACACATCTGATAAATTATATACTTTGTTTTTCCAAGAATCTAGTAAAAAAATTAGAATTTAATTGGATTCATTATAAATACCATAAATTCATCGCCCCTATCAGATATGATATTTTTAACTTTTCTATCTAATTGTCTCTCGACCTCATTTATGCATACTTCAAGAGTGTCAACTGTTGAATCTCGGATTTTGATGATGAAACTAATTAATTGTGATTTATGGTCTAACTACGTTTTGAGTTACGCAGGTCTACTATCGATCGGGATTAGACAGTTGACGTTGGAGGAATTGACATTGCACCAGGTGATCACGTCTGGATATTGGATGTCAAGCCGGAGGTTCAGTCGATAATCGGTGGAAGGCTTCGTATGTCGGGCATAGGGCCTAGAAGAGCATGTTGCGCCAAGGATATCGGGATTACGGAGGTCAACCGTCGATTGGGCAACGGATCGCTAAAGAGGATGATGTGCCGAAGAATCGGATGAAGCGCCGATAAGCCAATGATGTGCCGGGCAACTGAATGTTAATTCGTGTTGTAATAACTGTCTAGATCGAAGTAGAATGTTTGTTTGTGTGTGTGCAGGATTAACTACGATGATGATGAAGACGTAAAGTGAAACAAAGTACCGGAAGACAAGTGTGATGGATCGTTGGGAGTTCGAGAGTTCGACGAAAGTCCGAAGATTCATTAGGAGTGTTGCCGGAACCGGTCGAGAACGAGTAGGGAGCTTGCGGAAGGGTTTTTGAAAGTTCACCAGAAGGTTTATCAGAAGTTCACGGAGCTTGCCAATGAAGCTCGTTAGAACTCGCTAAGATCATCGTGAAGTCCGGGAGCTTGCTGGGAGTCCGCAGAATAGTTTCCGAGGGTTCGTCGAAAGACCGTTGGAAGTTCGCCGAAAGCTCACCGAAAGAAGTCTTATCTTGTAGACTTTGTAATAGCTTAAAAAATATCTTTAAAATTCATAGTTAGCACATAATTTGGTTTAGGATTATGTGTTAATCCTATAAACCAAATTTGGGCCAATTCGGACTTCATTTGGACCAGTTTCAGTCGAGTTTTCGATCGAAACTACTGTGCTGAAATGACCTAGGCAGTAGTACCGCCCAGGCTGGGTGGTAGTACCGCCTAGTGGCTGAGAGCCAAGTGGTGGTACTGACTGGCTGGTGCGGTAGCATCGCCTAGCACCCACGAGCACCAACGGTAGCACCGCTGGATGGGCGGTAGCACCGCCCAGTACTGCCAGCACCGGAAAATTCAAAATGGTTCAAATTTTGGTTCCAAGTTTGGGCTCCAAATTTGAATCACTTTGAGGCCTATAAATATCCCACTCATTCAGAGTTTAGGGGGGTGTCTAGAACTGAAAAAAAGTAGGGGGAAACTCTCTTGAAAGTGTTTAAAATCTTCCCTCTTAGTTTAAAGTGTGTTCTAGTCCAAGAGAGGGTGAAGTGCTTTGTAAGGGTTATCTCCTAAGCCCATCAAAAGGAGAGGTGCTGTAAGGGAGTTCATCCTCGCCCGTTGGAAGGAGGATAGCTAGTGGAGAAGCCGGTGGCCTCAAGTGAAGAGGAATCGGGAGTGGACGTAGGTCGCATGATCAAACCACTATAAATCGATTTGCATTTACTTTCTCGTAACTTACTTTGCTGCAAATCATCTTCATTTGCTACCTTACTTACTCAACTTCCTCTTTATCTTCTTACATATGCTTTAAAGTTAAAACGTAATCTTTCCGGATTCAAATGAAACGTTGCATTTATTAAATGCACGAAGTTTCGAACTTGTTTCAAATCATTTGAAAATTTATCGTTCCTTACCGCTGCACTAATTCACCCCCCCCCCGCCCGCTTGATCCCTAACATCAACGGCCTAAGACTTTACATGAATTAGATATATATAATCATATATCAATAGGTTATCTATATGGTGATAAAATGTATCTCTTTAATAGGATGAAAATATAAAGTGACTCGCAGATATAAACATAATCTCAAGGAGTATATGAAACTATATTCATATTAATATTTAATTATAAGATTATTGTAAACTTAAGATTCATATTAATTCTATATATACTTTAATATAGAATTCAAAGATTAACTTTTATTGAATCATACTAAGTTCACAACAACAAAAAAAGAAACAATATTCTAACAATTCTAAGTAAAGAATCTAAATTTTTGGAATTATAAGAATATAGCATAGATCCTCCAGATTCATCAAATGAATCATCCTTAGGCTTGGGCGATAAATACAAACTACTATCGCTTTTACTTTAAGATAATTTCATATAATGATGAATATTTCTTCTCCTTTAGTTTTATCTTTTTTTTAATTATTAAAATAAATCTCTATTATTGGCAATATATGTTGAAGCATCAAATTAATCCATCAAGTATTAGAAAAATAATTTCTATAATATTTGATTTGAACTATATAAAATTTTTGTTTATAATTTTTCATTTCAAATCAAATCTTATAGTTCTTCTTCGTATAACTTTCTTTGTTACACAAGTAACACTTTATTATGAAGAGATTCTTTATGAGTTTATATAGTAATTATAAACTCAATTGATTTATACTTCATCCTTATTTTATTGTTACCCACTCCTTGAGTAGTACTCAAAATATTATGAGTCTTGAACTTACCACTTTGTCACTTATATTGAGGATGTAATCTTAAATTCCTCAAATACTATCATTTTTAGTCTGTTCTTTCATTGAGTTGTTAGCTAATGATTTATCAAAAAATTTAAATTGATCCTTAAATATTTTTATGCGCTAGTTGTAAACTGTACTGAAGTCTAAGTATCTTAAAAATGAGTCTTTCAAACCATCATGATTAGTCACCATAATTATTTATTCAACAGAACTTTCAATAAATAAGTCTATATTCCCTTCAAATAATCTGATCAAGGTCTCACTTATTCAATATAACTTACATATGTTCAAGACATTTATTCTAGAAAATATATTCTAGAAAATATAGGGATATTTACAAAAATACAATGAAGGAAGTACCATTGTAATTATATAACATTAATGCTTTGAGTTTTTTTTTCAATGAATGTTGAACTATTGATATTATCAATATTTTACCTTTAATATTGATATATCTAGTGTTCACACATATAATCATTTATGGAGGACTAATACCATCCTTGTGGAATAGTGTTATTACCTTTGGGTATATAACGCTAAACTACAAGGATATCCAAAACAGTATCATCCTACCCTATCGCATAATTATTCAAAATAGATTCTCCTTTCAGATTATCTAAATCTCCTAATTATGTGTGCTATTATGAGTATTATTTTTTTAAATATCATTTAGGACCAATTTAATAATATATTTTATAAACTATTAGTCTAAGTCACTTTGGTGGTTGTATGACCAATTCAAAAATATAAAATATAATCTAAAATATCCTATAAATGACATGACCTTATTGTAATTTATATCTCATAAGTCTACCATCTCAAGCTACTTTGATAGCTATTAGTTAGAAAAAATTTAGAAAGATAAATTACAAATAATATTCATTAAATTTTTTTAATATCATTTATGATCAATTCCATAATGTATTTTATAAATTATTGGTCTATGTCACTTTAGTGGTGTAGGATTAATACAAAAATATAAAATACGATCTAAAATGTTCTATAAATGATAAAGTATTTATTGTAATTCATATCTCATAAGCATATCATCCTAGGCTACTTTGACAACTATCGATCAGATAAAACTTAGGAAGATACATTACAAATAATATTCATCAAATTTTTTTATGTTAATTCATGCTGAAACAGTTCAATAATAGAATAACAATAATAATTATTATTGAATAT
Source organism: Musa beccarii (assembly GCA_024322285.1). Classification (NCBI taxonomy): domain Eukaryota; kingdom Viridiplantae; phylum Streptophyta; class Magnoliopsida; order Zingiberales; family Musaceae; genus Musa; species Musa beccarii. The sequence continues at coordinate 23,876,338 of CM044402.1, forward strand.
CGATCAGCATAAAGAAAACTTATATGATAACTATAATCATGATAATACATAAATCATAAAAAGTCTTTATGTGAAATACAATTTCAAATACATATACATATGCATAACCAAATAAATATCCAAGAACAGTAATTAGATTTTATTTATAATTTACAATCAATAATTCATATATATTGATCAACATTAAAAAAAACTCATATAATAACTATAATCATGATAACACATAAATCATGAAAAGTCTTTATATGAAAGATAACTATGATTTTACAATTTTAAACATATACATATGAGTAACCAAAGAAATATCCATGAACAATAATTTGATTTTTATTTACCACATGTAATCAATAAATCATATAAGAAAAATTTTATAATTTTTTTATTTAAATAAAATATTAAATTAAACTAGTTAATTTTATTTAATTTGCGCAAGCTCAGAATTGAGTTAAATATTAGCCCAATTAAACAAGTTGATCAAAATAAAAAATTGATCAAAATTTAATCTTTTTTAAATTTGATTAAAATTAAATTAAATTAATAATTAATCAAAATATAATCATTATTAAATTTAATTAAAATTTATTGATCAATTTTATAATTGAGAATATAAAAAAATTCTCAATTGCATAAGGGTTAAACTATAAATATATTGATAGGACATATACTATAATAACCAGATTTATAAATGATAGAACTGTCACAATACTAAAAGTATTAATAAGATAAAGAAGGGCAAAGCTATAATTTTGATTAAAAACCCTAATGGTAAAACTGTAATTTTGTCAAAATTACCTTCTTCCCGCTGTGCGGCACTGCCTACACCGTCGCCTCCTGCGCGGCTACCACCAGTGCGGCCGCCGCTCCTGCCCGTGGGTGGGCGTCGCTAGCACGCGCGCCATCCGCATACGCTGCGCGGCGGCTCAGTGCTCACGCCATGCCATTTGTCGCCGCTGGCGCGATCGTGTGCCGCATGCGCCGTGCCGCTTGACGCGCCAATGCTCGCGTTGTGCATGGCTGTTGTCCTCATGTGGCCGTTGCCTTCGCACGGTTGATCTACAGACCGGTGCAGTTGTTGCCGCCATTAGATCTGCTGGTCGTACACAACGAGTTCGACAGCTACAATGACTCACTGCTTCACTAACATCGTCGGTATTTAAGCGATAAAACTACATAACTTAAAATACATATTGATAATACCCAATGAATCTTTCATGCATCATAAACAAAAATCGATCCTTTTATAAGCGAAAGATGTTAACAAATAGATCCGAAAGTATTTGATTTCAAAAATCATGGTTCTGATACCAATTGTTAATATAAAATCTGTAATCATGTTATCTATTATGTGGAATAATTTGAATGTCAAAATCTAAAATCAAATAGCAATGGATCTAAACAATATTACGATGCGTACCTTTTATTGTTGTTCAAAAAAATAAACCTTATCTGATCCATAAGCATATCATTTCACAGGACCACTTAGATTGATGGACAGGGAAATTGAGAGAGAAACCATAATCTCTCAATCGCATCCTCTTATGTTCTCATCTCATCTTCTTATATGTTCCTCTCATTCATATATTGAATCCCTAGAGGTCCTGTTTATTTATAGGCGAGAGCAAAGAATCTAGGATAAGATATTATGAGATTTTCTCCAATCAAAAATATTCCTTAAGAAATTCTATTTTAATTGAACTTCCTTTCTATTAACTAAGAATCATAATTAGAATCCAATCATATCCTTAATATATCTTATCTAATTAAATAGGATCGATTAGCCTAATATGAACAAACTATGGACAATCTACCTCCTCTTTTGAATCTTCCCATATTTCTCCATTAAAGAAATATGAATCATACATCTCGAAGCGAAAACTTCAAATTGAGAAGTTTCAACAAAGATTTGAGAGGCTATGGTGTTTGTGTCCCGCATAAAAACACGTGTTGAGGCAAATGTCAACAAAGATTCGTCATACATTCAAGCCAATAAATAGATATCCTATTTATTATATGAAATTCTTAAATCATCTACTTTTCGTATCATTCCTCCTCGTCTGAAACATATGTTTACTTAAGATTTATAACAATAAACCACTGCAGCTTCTTTTGTAGATAGATGAACGTATTTGTGGTATCAAATTATAACGAAATGTAAAATCCTCCATAAACGTAAGATAAAAAAGACATTGAATTATTATTATTATTATTATTATTATTATTATTATTATTATTATTATTATTATTATTATTATTATTATTATTATTATTATTATTATTATTATTATTATTATATATAAATAAAATGGAGTAGCTGAGAGGAATGAACGGATGCATTTCACGCAACGTGTTTCAGCAAATATGCATGCTGCCTCACGAACGCAAGAAACCAGCACCTGCACTAAGATTCCTCGGTGTTGATGTACCACCGAGAAGGTAGTAATAATGGCATGTGCATTGGCCAAAAATTGCATGCCCCGTATGGCCTTAACGTCGAGTCGGCCATAAATCGCTGTCGCAAGGGCACCCATTTATCGAATTCAAAATGTTCGTCTCAGCTTTTCCTTCCTAATTCTATCTTCTTCTTCTTTTTTTTTAATTAAAGGGTGATGTGTACCTGAAAAAGTCTCTGTTTTTTATCGAATGATTTTTTTTTCATTTTTATTGATATCCATTTTTTCTAATATTATAAATATTTTTTTCTACTACGATAAAATAATGTCCGCTCATATCCTATCCATGGGATGCATCGACAAATTGATCTATTCAATTAGATGAGTATACCTATGGATCGATCTATAGGATGGATGGAAACTATTTTGTTTGGAGAGGAGAAGGATATTTAGGGGTATTAGAAAAAATTAGGACACCACATGCGAAATCCAAAAAATCTAATTTTTTTAAAAAAATTACCGTCAATGTGAGATTATAGTGATTTAGATATATTTCAATTTCAGTCTTAATTACGCTATATATTTGTATTTTTATTTATTTATCCTAATAGCACTTGGTAGTAAGTCATTGCACCTTATAACGAGTCTCAGTTGAGTTTTGTGGCATCTAAACATGCCATTTAAACCCAGCAACAAATATTTCAACGTCAGTTCAAATTGTGAGCAGAAGCTGGTTTTTCATCAGCAGAAATCTAACTGCACTAAGCTAATATTACTATGTAGAACAGTCTAGTTTTGGCTTAATTCCCCATCCTTCAGGTTTATTCTAACATTTCATTCAGCATGATATATTATCATGATTGGATATTTCTCTGCACTCTCATGCTTTTATGCATTCCTCTTTGCAGCCTCATTTGGAGAACATATTATAACTAGGATTCTCATGTGTGTGTGTGTGCATATATATATATATATATATATAATGTTACAATTCTTGACAATGTTTTATACTGAATCCCACATGCCTATAAAGGACAAGGGCCAAAGTCAAATAAAGTCTGTAGCTAATGTTAGAAGAGAAGGTTAAGAACTGGCTTTGAATAGTGCAAGCATATAAAAGATTAAATGGCCCGAGTGAAACCAGCAAATTATCTCATTTAGCATAGTGCAAGCATGGCCAAGAGAAGCTAACACTTCTCCCAGCAAATTTTGGGACCTTGTGGGTGTCAGATATCAGATCAGGAGCCATTCCAAATGCAGCTTTGTCCATTCATAGGATGTCACTCCTTACCTGTTGTGAGAAAAGAACCTATTATTTATCTGTTGTGAAGGAGATAGCTTTAGGTGAGATAGAAAGTTACTTGTATGGTCAGCATTTTTGGGGATTTGGAGGCTTGCAAAAGGGCCTTGTCACAGCACAACCCATCAACCATGTGAAAGACTCCAAGCTGGGTTGACTACTTGGGTTGACCTGCTCCTTTATGTGTTGGTTTCTGTGAAAAATAATTTATATTTTCTATCATCCCTATCACATGGTCAATACCTTATTCAACATAATCAAGTATTCTTTTGCATTATTCCCACCATCACATGGTCCAACATACTGAAACTTAATGCGCTCTTGTTCTTATGTCATTGTCTGCGGACTCTGGATGTCGCCATGGAAGAGACTTTGGTGGTAGAATGAGTAAGAATGAAGACCTTTGGTAAATCTATCGATTAGGTAATTAAGACCGCAAGTAGTCTCCTTTTTTTGGGGTACAGCATGATGTGATTTGCTTGCTTAAGAGAACTCCCTGATGGAAGAAGGTTAATGACTGGACTTAGTCGACGACCACAAAGAACAAACGACGATGGAACGTTGACCCATAGAATGATTCAACTTGGAAGACTCGACTCCGCCATGCAGATCATCGCTGACGTTGTTGAATTGTTCATGACAAGCTCCTCTTCCACTTGAATGATCTGATGTTGTTCGACCAAACAACATGGCCTTTTGTTTCGGTTCAGCTTGTTGGAAGCCGCAGAATTATCACTGCAATGAGCATAGTAAGATCAACAGCAGCAGCAGCAGCAGCCGTGGAAAATGCATTGTATTTGATGTGCCCTCTTTGTGCTTCCGATGTTAGAGCAATGTTATTCGGCATAAATCTTGACATTTCTTCAATGGTTTTAATGAACAGATGTAAGCTGCAACTGTTGGAGGAGAATTATTCCGAGACGAATGGTCAAAACCAAACCAGCAAAGCCTAAATAAAATTTAATACTTTTTTTTTTTAATCTTTACGTCTGTGCCTGTCGAAAAAAGTCAAAATTTTCACGACACGAGGGCAAATTATAGGCAGGTTTGAGTTATATAAATTTCCTTAAAATCATGCCACATAGATTCGCAACTGTTTTGTTCTATCACAATTTTCCATAGTGAACCTTACGAGGTAATTGATGACAATCTCATCGACTCATTAGATTTCTACGTCAAAAGAAAAATTTATAGATTAATAGATTAATCTATAAATTTGTATACCCGACGACTTTTTTTCTCATCTTTTCTCTACTAGTATGTTTATAGAGTAATCAAACTCTAATTTCTAATTTTTTTATTACAAATAAATCTTTCTATTCTTAGAATCATTCTTCGAGATACCAGTAAAAAATATATATATGCTTATAAATTGAATGGCAATCTCTTGGTTGAGTGCAATGCACAGATACAAAAACAAGGTGAATGATATTTATTTCCGGATACCCGCATTACAACATTGGACTAATCGTGGGAACAATTACGTGAACCAGACAAAAGCCCCACAGCTACGAATCCCTTCCCATGTCATTTTGTGCGCTGATCCAGCGGCGCCCCCACCAGTCCGTCCGGTCCACCGCTCCCAACGATTAGGCAGTCACAGATGTCTCCATCGCAACCTTCCCCGAGTGCCGGATGCTGCCTGATTTCTCTGCCTTCTCCCACAGCTCCGGCAGTGCCTCCCTTATGTTGTGGATGCTCTCCAGAGCATGGTCCGCGCCTTTCACTCTGTGTGAAGTCCCCACCTGCATCCATCCACGAATGAGAGACTCGTGGGACATGGACATGAACTCGATTGCAGGGTTCCTACCAAGTGCATGCCGAAGAGACGTACCAGTACGGTATGCAGCCCGATGCGTTTCCCTGATCGAATGTTCCGTGCACTGTCATCAAAGAAAACCTGCAACACTCGCTCCATCAGTGAGTCCACCCTTCATGCTAAAGAAGCGTAATGGAGGTCAATAAGATGGGCGATGGCATCGTACAGTTCTTTGGGGGTCGATGTTTGCGAGCCTCAGCGCGTGCTCCATGGCTTCCACGGATGGCTTGCACAGCACCGGCGTCTTGGGTAGTTCGATTCCGTTAGTGTCAGGCTCTGAGAAGTGGTCGACGATGTCGAAGATTTTGCTTGAGGTTTGTGTACCACAGGAAGAGGAGGGTGGATTCAGAGTCTCGAAGCATATGACCCCTTCGAAGCAGTCTTCCAGCCCCAGCTTCTTGAGCACCTTAGCAGCGTGGACCTCGTCGCCATTCGTGAACACCTGTTTTGCAGATTGATGGCAGAAATGAGACCTTAAGCGAGAGAGAGAGAGAGAGAGAGAGAGAGAGAGAGAGAGAGAGAGAGAGAGAGAGAGAGAGAGAGAGCGTTCGTGGTTTTGTCCTGCGCCTCGTTCAGTAAACTTACGACTTTGCGAATTGGAAGGCTCAGCAAGAGATGCCTAAGAACAGGGTCTGGCTTCAACTTGTTATACGGCAATCTTCCATGAACGAAGCTGTGGTAATCGTCATAGTCGAAGTTGTAGCCGATGGCCTGAGCAACAAGAACAACGATGGGATTCAGTGCAGGAGCAGAAGTCATTACCGGTAAGAACAGAGATGAGCAACTTGTTAAGGTACCCTTAGACCAGCCATTGTTGTGCCGTAGTTCTTGTATAGAATATCGCACAGCTCCGGTATCTTGCTTTCCTCGATCCCAAGTTTCTCATGCATGTAATCTAGAGAACAATGGAGACGATCGTATCACGAAAATGATGGAAACAAGGAAAAGTCAACGGGCCAAAACACAGCAGAAGGAAAAGGGCCAAAAGAGACCGTCGTCGCCGTACCTCCAATGTTCTTACGGCACTCTGTTGCGATGCCAGAACTCAATGGGTAGAGAGTGTCATCGAGATCTGCACGTACAACCAACGACAGGGAATCAATCACCGCAGCGATGAAGAAGCCACGGATGCAACTCGAAAGGCCAAAGCCGAGAACTTACCGAAGAGAAGGCAATCGTATGTAGCCCTCTGAGCCTGCCGGTAATGGTCATCGAATTCCATCTTGATCTATCGAAAGAAGCAAAAACACAAACACAACGATCACCGAAAGAAGCAAATTTTTTTCCTACTCGTCTCAACCGGCAGATCGAAGGAAGCAGTCAAAGAAAGCAAGCTCCTTTTTTGTAGAGCGGGTAGGCCGACCTTATTCCAGAGGCCAAGGAAGCGGAGCTCACCGGAATCAGAAGGGTGACGACGACGAGAGACAATGCAGGGCAGAACACGGGGCCGAGAAACGGAGGGAACGGTGAAGAAGGCAAGATTTGGTGACCTCCACGAAACAGAGCGTTGGAAACAGAGGGCGAAGGGGAAGAAGAAAGGTCGGGGGGCGTCGGCTTAAATAAGGCGACGCGTCCCCCCTCGACGATACGTTTACGGGGTCAATAATAGCGAGTTTACTAAGAATAAGAAGCAAAATTAAACCGAGGGAACCGGGAAACAGCGTGGCGGCTTCACCCGTCCGTCCAGGTGTCCGTCACTGATTGGGTCGGTGGTAGCTTCTAGATACCGACCACCGCGGATGTCGCGTTCCCACGGGGGCGCGGACGGACGGAACTACCCCTACCACAACATGGATAAATCTGGACCGTCGGAAGGAGGTTGGGCGGTGGAGATGGGAGGCTTCGCGTGCGGGTCACGTCGTTGCAGTGGCTCCAAGAAAGACGTGTAGAAAGGGGAGAGGGTGGCGTGAGCTATTTTTTAGGCATTAGGCAATGCTTTTTTATTTTCTTTTCTTCGAATTTTTTTGGTCTTTTGGGTGATCGTGATAAAAGTACCATAAATAATCTCTCTGTTTATATTGACAAACAAATGTCAATATCTTAGAGAATTGATTTATTGAGTACGATATTTTATCCCACTTAAAAAGGCCAAAATCTTCACTGTTTTTTATTCCGAAAATAGAAAAAAGATAATTAAAAGATGTTTGGAAATTTAAGGGCCATTTATTTATTTATTTATTTTTATCCTCTCAGAGACCGGAGGGGATCAAAATCTGGTGGTGGGGGTTGAATAATAATTTTATTTCATAGTTAATTGGTGGGATGAATTAAAAAAAAAATTGCTGCAGCCAATGGAAGATTGGACATGTCAAATAGGTACATCTTTCTAGCTGTCAGTCATGAGAAGAATGCATGAGATTGCAGGTAACAGTCACCTTCTGTGATCTGTCACTTGTATTTGTATTAGGGTAGGAGAAGTGGCAGCTGAAACCTGCAAACTTCAATTGCTGCACTCATAATGACATTGATTAGACGACCACGTCTGTGGCCACACTGCTCTTCACGTGATATTTTTTGTGTGATACGCACAGGACCACGTATTCCTGAGATCAAGATGTTATGCTTGCAAGTGCCACAATAATTGGGTGACGGGAACAGAAATGCCCTCTGAGTTGATGGCCGATGAACTCCTTCGGAATAGAGCTTCCGCCCCTACCGTTGCCTACTGTCTGGTGGTACTCATTAAAGGCATCTCTTTCCTTCAAAATCCATGCCTATCCAATGAGCTGCGATGAGACGGGGCCATTCAAATAATTCAGTCCCAGAGAGAAGATTTAGTGGGATAAATGCTGCTGCTGCACAGGAGTTCTAACAGGGAGGAAACTGGTTTTAAGCCACTGCATGAAGTGCAGTGGAGTCCTCTCAAATCCAAAGGTGTTGCCTCACGTGAAATGGTCACATGATGAGTACAAAGGCGGAGGAGGAGGGAGAGTGTAGAGATAAGATCAAGACACAGCATCAATTATTTGGGGCTCATCAATGAGGGATTATCTTTTAAGATGCAGTTCCTGTGATATATGTTTCACATGATAAGGTCAGAGAACACTAAAGAATGCTGCGCCTTTCTGCAACTATTCCTGAAAGCGGTCCGTCTCCGGTAGGTTAGGATGGACAGATCAGTAATATGAAATGAAGACTTGCATGCATCGATGGCCTGTTCTTTATTCGACAAGTGTGTACAAGTAGATTTCTTCGTGCATGGCCTTTGTTTCTGGCAGAAGCTACCACAAGCTTATTGAGTGTGAAACAAGCAGAAGCTCATGTTTTTACAAACTAGATTGCCCACAGTATTTACCTTGAGATTTGGTTGTCAAAGTCATAATCTGCCTCTGCAAGTTTCCTAGTTTCTGCAAAATGCATGTGAAAAAAATTGAACTCGGTCTGGGAAAAGGTTGGAAGCTACCTAGTTTGAACAAAAACCATTCAATGCATCTTGGTTACAATTCCAAGCTATATACATAGTGCTTGAACTGTTGGTACTACATCACATTAAAGCATGATAGCTTAGTATTTGCCAAATACATGGGATGGAATTGTTTATATCTAAACATGCATTTCACAGGCCAATTATTTGAAAGTGACCAACCTGTCCTGATATGAACTCATAATTGTTGCTGGTGCAATCATGAAGACCTTGAGATGTCACACCAGAAACCTGGAAGACCTTGTAGGTCACCTCCGGATCTAGTGGCCAGTGCAGGTCATGAACACATATTGGGACTTCCCCTCTCACTCGAACCATACAGGGATTTTGTGATGGAGATCCCTAGTAATTTCCATCATCTTATGACTCAGATTGCTCAGTTTTTATCCAATGCAAGTCTTGGGATGCCCTTGGAAAAGCTAAATGAGAATTGCATGTGCTCCATATTTGTTTGAGCTAAATGCTCATCCAATTACAGGAAGAAGTGGCAAAAGCCGTCTGTGCACCATGTAACATCAACAGTCACAATTCACATTATGCATCGAAATAACTGGCAGAAAAGAGCATGGTTTAAATGCACAAAAGAACTAATCAAAAGCTTTTTCTAGCGGTTGCACATTGTTCTCCTCTTTTGTCCTTTTTCTTTAGCAGAATATATGGACAAGAATAAAGAAAATGTATCATTCAATCATTGGTGGCAGAGCACAGAGGATAAGAGACCTTCAAACATAGGAAAGCCTCCAATAATCAGGTCAAGACTTCTCCCCAACAACATATGGTGGGGGGAGATTTCCAGTCTTCAGCAAAAACACACAAACATGAACTCATTATTGAGATTCTGATCTGTACAAGTACAATATGTTATCTCTGATGAAGACACTGATCTGTGCAATTCCTTAATCTACATGAACAAAGAAAAATCTGATATAAGCATTTCGAAAGCATGCATCAGAGACATGGTGCCAGCCACATGATCCATCATCTTCCAATACCACATCCTTTGGAGGATCCTTGTAATCTCCTCTTAAAGATCTTGAATGAACCTATCATTGCTTGTTATTTTTACTTGACTTGATCTGGATCAAGTCCTACTGATGTGGGATGTCCTCCACCGGTAGCAGCTCAGGAATGAAGACAACCCGATGCTTGTGCTTCCTTTGTCAATCTCCTCACCGGCTTCCTGTCTTGCTGCTATTAGCTTTGGTCAATTCAAACATATCATCTCTATATAGGATAAGGAGAATAGCCCAACCTTGCCACTCAAACCATATACTGCAATTCAAGCATGAGCCATCTTGATCACTTTCATCTCTCTAAGGAGAAGAATCTTGCCACTCAAACCACAAACTGCAACTCGAGTATGAGTCATCTTGATCACTTTCATCTCTCTATGATGTGGAGAAGAGTCCAACCTTGCCACTTAAACCACAAACTACAAACTCGAGTATGAGTCATCTTGATCACTTTAATCTCTCAAGATAAGGAGAAGAGCCCAATCTTGTCATGCAAACCACAAACTGTAATTTAAGTATGAGTCATCTTGGTCACTTTCTCAAGATCATTGTGAGCTCCAATGTAAGTCCTCCCTAACATAACTTGGGAGAGCATAAGTTATACAAATAATTATCTTTGTTGATCTCATAATATTGTAAAACTCAATCAGTAATTGAAGCAATCGAGATTATATATTCTGATTTCTAGGTATTCATAGATCAAAAAGTACCATTATAATATCAATTATACTAAATCGATATCCACAAATCAAAGAGTCCACTTGAGATAGCACCTTAGTCTAGAAAACACCCCACATCTATCCATCAAATTTGCAACACGTAACATACAACAATAATAAAACTCATAATATCTTAACCATTTGAGATCGACTATATAAATCTTTTGTTGTTACTGAGCTATGTAAAAAGTCAAAAAATACTTGTTGCAAGATTTCACAAATGTGAATTTTCAAGAAGAAGAAAGAACATATTAACTCTTTACGTTGTTCGAAGAATCGCATAATTCTACCAGCAGACTACCTAAAAAAAGATCATTACAACTAAAGATTTTGCAGAAATGGAACTAAAATTCCCCGACACAAAAGTAAATTGACATATATTTAGCTAAAACATGACATATGACTAGTAACATCGAGACGGAAGGTTTCAGGCATATCATCTAAGTCAAGAGCTGCATTAGCGGTGTTTACTTAATATGTGCAAGCTCATGCAGGTGACAGCAGTTCCAAGTTGTCTTCCTATTCATACAGTAAACAAACTCGAACTTTCATGACGAGGGAGAGACACAGAACAGAGTTGTATACTTAGGAAGGGAACACAGTCGTATTGTTGTGCAGGTTTTGTTGGAACAAGCTGGCTGAGACCTTTCCCAAAGCCCACTCCAAGTGTTGCTCAAGTTGGCTCTTCCATGAATTAGTTCAAACTAATTCATGACCTTGTTGTAGATAATCTCAAAATCCTGGTTTCAAGCCTCTATAAATGAAGGATAATGTAATATATTAAATATTCAAGAGGAAACACGTGATGAGATAGAACTACGAGAGATTGGAAGTAACTGACGACGAATAGAAACTTTTGATTGTCCAGTATCTTCTCTATTGTTCTCCTCTCATCTCATTAATCTTAGGTTTATTGAAATCTATCACACTTTTCGGAAAATTATCTGACAGATGTGAGTTTTCTTAATGATTAATTTTTCTGATATGTGCCCCTTGTTCTCCTCATTGGTTTCTCTCACCCATGCACCTGTTCCATGTGCTCACCTAAACTAGATTGCCAAGATCTATGCCTGTCGGATGGTCGGTGGATTTGGCATCAGCACCCAAACAGTTGACAATCTTTCACAAGAGATGACAAAAGTTCGGATTCATCTCATACGTTTGAAGCTTTTTTTTTTTTTTTTTTGTCATCCTTTTGTTCATCCTGTGAACTGTTCTTGCAAGAGTCCTTCTTTGTCATATGATGGCAAACTCCACTATTAGCATAAGGCGCATCCGCATGGCATTCTGATATTAATCTATGCAAATACATATCTCTAACAGATGTGGTTAACTACACATCTTACACTTCCTTTATTTGTCTTTTTTGTCAGCTCACATGATGCTAAACCCTCCGCGCATGTACTGCTACCAACTTGGCACTCACATTATGGATGAAAGAACACCCAGATCAAGGAAGGCCGAGCCCGTGGTCCATGACAGGGAAGAGTAGGACGGAGAAGATGCCGGAGACGCAGGACAAGGGTCATATGATGAGGTGGTGGAGTTGCATGGCTTTCTCACCAGTAAGGGCACAACATCTTCCAGCAGTCCTTCTGAGCTCTGCAACACATCGTCCAGAAATCCATGCTGCAGAACATCCTCCACAGTAACTTGACCTGCAGGCGGTGGGCCTGCTACTGTCCCATCCACCGCAGGTTGCGACCGCCGAATCGCCGGTGGGCTCTGTCTTGCAGGCTCCGCCGCCGTGGACTGGCATTTGAGCTTCTTTGCTACATGGAGACTGGTATCGGAGTAATCCTGCGGCCGAGTGAGGAGGAGATGGGAGTAGGTGTAGTGGAGGTGAAGGCCCTCGTACGTGACGATGAGCAGTTCTGGGTCTTCCATGGACCTCTCCACTTGCTTCTTGGCATTGCATCTCGGGTTGGTGCATCTGTAGTAACTCCTGCCACCAATTCAAGCAAATCACAGGCCACCGTCAGACGTAATATCTTTAAATCTTAGACCAGGTTGACGGTAATAACAACAGTCGATAGGCAGAGCAGTGTATGCGTAGCTTAAGCTGTCCTTTGAATTCTGCAGATTCCAATTCAAGGAGGGTGGTGGGGTAGTGGAGGTTGTTAATGTGTTTTGGAGGGCAACAGAGGAAGACTCATACACCGTCTCCTGATTAATGGAAGGTGAGGTGATTGCAGCGGTAGTTCTCAGGTGCTGAAGAAGGAAAAGAAGCATCTTAAAGGTTGGGAAGCTTTTCTTCTTGTTGGCTGCTGTCAGATGTGACCTGCGAAAAGATGCCTCGAGGTTTTTTTTGCAGATTTGACGATGTTAGGTGGTAAGGACATGTCTGTCACTGTCTCTCACTAATTCAGTTGTCATCTTCTGGTGGAAGATCGACGTTGATTATGGTTGGAAGAAGTCTAGTTTAGAACGGAGGTGGAAGAAGTTAGCCGAATCAAGTGATGGTGGGAAAGAATTGGGGGTGGCATAGCAACAGACCTCGGATTGGGACTGTTCTTGATAGATTTCTGCCCGTATTTCCTCCATTTGTAGCCATCATCAGCAAGCCCATTGCCGCAGGTCTTGATTCTGAACACATACTTGTGCTCCATCTTGCCCAGGCCCTTGTCCGGTGAACAAACTCTGCAAGAAAATGACTAGATATCATCTCACTGAAACAAGATAAATCTGGAGCAAACGAAGCCGAAGAAGAAATGGCTTGGGAAAGTACATGGGTCGAGCACTGCACCGGCCACTGGAGTCACCACTCTGGAAGGTGAGCGACAGTGCACTTTCGATGTCACTGATGGTTGGGCCTGAGTAGACTGCAGAGATGAGCTTGTTGATGATTGATTCTTGTTGTGCAACGGACTGGGACTCTGCAACCTCGGTAGAGATGAACTGGGAGCTCGTATCCTCCTGCAGCTCCCTCATGATCTCCACTTGAGAGTAATCGAAATCATCAAACCAACTGGTCTCTGCTTCTGCAACTTCCTCCATCAGAAATGAAGTTAAGTGATTGGAGGGAGATAAGAGTAGAAACAGAGTGAGACAGGGGGAGATAAGGACTTGTGGCCTTGTATCTCGTGTCATGCAATGCTCCGCCTTTTAAAGGTATCACCAGTCCACAGATTTACCATCTCCAACCGCCAGCACTCCGTTTACTGTAGCCTTTGTCTTCTTTCTTCTCATTGTTAAAATTTGACTCAGATGAGGATCCACCTGATCTACGACTGGCGTTTGCAGATGCAATGGTCAACCAGGATGGATCATTCAGCTCCATATCCTTTGTCAGCTCTGTGTGAACTCTCTCATCTCTCCATGTATATGTTCTTGAAAGTGTATGTGGATGAAACGTGAATCTTACCTGTCACAGGAACTGGCAATGCATGTGAGTTGGAGTAAGATTTGTTTTACGTGTGGGTTGACTTTGGAAGGAGGGGAAAGGGAGGTAGAAATGAGATGTCCCAAGAAGAAAACAAGCGAAATTAATGATTAGGGAGATGGGGGAGAGAGAGTAGGAGGGAGGAGACAAAGGGGTTGACCTGCAGGCATGGGCAGCCAGGTTGTACCAAGGAGTGGTAGGAGATGAGGCAGAGTCAGCGGCAACGTGGTCGTACCAAGGAGAGATATATCGGACCACAAGAGTGTTCCGGGCGCTGGAGGGGGGGGGTTGGGGGTGGTGGGGGGAATCGAGTCAACGGGCGGCGGGGCCCTTGGCGTGGAGACGGATCACGTTGCTGCTTAGGGTTTTGTCCGGTTGCTTCACGCGACACATATGAAGCGGCTTGGATTTGTCTCCCGGCATCTCATCCACGAGCGGTAACTGCGACACAGTCTTCTTGCCCACTTCGCCCGGTGAGCCCATCCCCCGTATCTGCCAACGCTGGGAGCAGGGTTTTCGAGGCGCGGGAATTGGCCTCGCAAGGTGGGACCCTCACTCCGCGTCAGTGTCACAGTTGCCTGATCCGTGGGCAACGGCGGGCCATCGCAAGAAGCCCAAGCAACACATCTCCGTGGCTTGTGTGAATTTGCATGGTATGGGCCTTCACGTAACGTCTACAGCCCATCTCAGGGACAGCGTACAGTCTGCAGAAAGAAAAACAATATGTATATGGAATCAAGAGCAAAAGAAATATGAGCACCAAGATTGCTGAAGCAATGAAGTCAAGAATCTCGGAGCACACTTGGAGTGAGGGCACTTGCTGGGTACGATATAGACGAGTTGGCAGCTAACAAGAAAGAATCCACGTAAGAACGCAGTCATCATCACCGGTGTGAGGAGAAAGGGAGATATGGGAATATCCTTAGGAAAGCCAAACGGAATCGTCACCTCTCTCTCTGTACAAGCACGGTAGGGTCGTCCGTGATGGGGGCAAGACATGTCGTTGCTGTGATAGGCGAAAGTAGCTATAATCGTCCCGAGACATACATGGTAGCTTTTCTTGTTAAGAATTGATTCATAGTAGTTATCTAGATATTCATCATGGTCTAGATGGTTCATAGTAGTTATCTAGATAGTCATCATGATCTAGATGGTTATAGGGTAGTTTTAATAACTAACTCTATCATGTGTGATATGATGGAGGGTGGTTGTTACCACTAGGTCCTATAAATAGGACCATAGTTCATGAAGCAAGTATTGTGTGAACATTTGAAAAAATAATTTATTTTATTTTTTATTATCTCCTTGCTCCTCCAATCTCAACATTTTTTACTGTGCTGTGAAGTGCCATCGATTGGCTTCCAGTAGCTGTGGGTCTTTGTCTCTGCTGCTAGAATGGATTGGAGATTCTTGATGCGATGATGGAGGGTTAGAAGACGTCACCCTCAAAACTTTGCAAATCAAGAGAGTTCCGACGTAAGGAACGGACATGGATAGATGACGGATGGATGGAAGACTCCAAAGAAACCCTCGAGCAGGGATCGTAGAATTGGATGATATCTAGTTGAGCAAGGAGAGCACGGATTGCACGTGTATCGTATCGAAGTGGGTTGGGTTGATTCATATCTGATAAATTATATTTTACCATTATTGGTTTGATGGGCTTGCGAAAAATTATCTTCTTTGGATGATGAATTTATCCGTACCATTTTATTTTTTTTTAAGTTCATGTACTTTAAAAAATACATTCAAACGATAAGGATGACTCAATGAACTTATGAATTTACTCACGAGCCTATTATACCAATGACTCAAATCAAAATATTGATTTCTCAATATCTAATCTGATTATTAAATCATAGGAAGGTTGTTTGGATCATTAATTATAATCAAATGGATGGATTAAATTAGATCGATTGACCCTCATAAGAACACTAGGAGCATTAGGAAGCTTAGTTATCAACTGAATATTATTAAATTGCTCATGCTATCTAGTTCTAAGAACTTGAGGTAGGAGAGAAGAGTTAGTCCGGGGCTTGTTTTGGAGTTTAGGGATGTCAAATCCTCCAACGTTAGTTAGGATGCTTGTGGGGAAAGAAAATGATCCTCAAACCTAAATGCCGTCATTTCTGGAGTCATTTTCCCCCTTTGTTTCTTTGCTTGGGTTATGGTGCTTTCCCTCGGAGGAAGGTTCCCTTTCGTGTATTCTCTCTCTCTCTCTCTCTCTCTCTCTCTCTCTCTCTCTCTCTCTCTCTCTCTCTCTCTCTCTCTCTCTCTCTCTGTGCTTCTTTGGCAAGTGGTCGAGGTGAGGAAGGAGGAGAAGCCTTGGCGTTTCTTTGGGCACCATGGATTGCGATGTATAACTGTTGCTGTTGTTGTGGTACTACACTTGCTTCACTCCTCTCACCCTCTCCATGTGCACGCTTCATGCATGCAATGACCAGTCATCTCTACCACCCTAGTGAGATGCTTAGCCAATTTAAACCACAGATCTTGACAAGGTATCTCCCACCAGTTCTCCTCTTCCTGCTGGCTCACTCTTTTATGAGCTCTTCTTCCCCCTCAGCAACTTTTAGAGAATGGGTCTTCTGTTGCCTCTCTCAGCAAATGTGGAGAAGTCCTCTTGATTTGTGTCTCTTTTTCTTCACAACAATTAAGGTGGGTCTTCTTCTCCTAGCGGGATCCTTCGCATTGGTATTAGGTAGGGTTTGGTTCCAGCGGCGTGGATTATGAAGACTGCATATGAACCTCTACTTGTCAAACACCAGTCAATGTTTGCTAGTGCAGCATCATGAAGATTCACAAGCTCTTACCACAGAACTCCCCTCATTCTCCCCTCATTATTGGAAACACTCAGAAGAGAGGTTTGGGACATATGAGAGATGTGAGAATCTTGATGATGCTGCAGTAGCAGTTAATGACTATTTTAGATGCATCAGAGCGATCAACCTCTCTTCAAGCTTTGTGCAAGATCAAGAAGGAACGAATTCTTTCCTGAGGTAAAGTGCAAATTCCATCCAATAAAGGATTTTTCTTACATGTTCTTATGTATTACAAATATAATGCATCACTGAGGTCATGAGCAGATCAGTGCGTGAGGTATGATTTGTGCATGGAATTTGAGATAAAGTCTCCTTCCAGGTAACTTGTTCTCCACCCCATCTCTGTCATGGACATATATCTCAGCAACAGCAGCTTTTCTTGGTTCATGCATTGCAAGAAAAGAAGATATTACATGCAATTATATCTCTGGGTTTTCATATCCTGCTGTCATGTATGCATGGATTCTTATCTATTTATTTCGTCTGGATGTTTGGATTATTTGCATCTTATGGTTCTTGTGATGCCTTATAAATTGAGATCTGGCTCTTGTCATACCATTGATTGAATACTATTTGTGTCACATTGCATTACTTTCAGCTGCTAACTTGTTGCTTATACACCTACTATATTCTTCTAATGTCTAATGCTTTCTATTAATCAGTTTTGGACATATGTATATATAATTCTTCTTCAAGCCAGTCTCAAGGTTCCCGACAACACCCCTTGATGCTTATGTCTTCATCTTAATATTGTAAAGAAGATTATTAATAAAGGATGGAAGACAAAGATGGACAAATGTCCTCAACAAAACTAATCATATCATTCACATTGGTCAAGTTATGTAATTATTATACTAATCTATTTTATCCTTATTTAGACAGTAATGATTGCATGATATTTGTGATGAAGTATATCGATTACTTCTTGATGGATAAAGATATGAAATTTAGTCAACAAGACGTGCTATTGTTTAGGCTCCAAATTGTCAATACTATATTAAATGACTGTTATCATGTTGCCACGGAGACATTTGAATAAATTGTTTGATGACTGTAATTGGATGGGTGTTGTTATTGACTTGTATGATGGCTTTTATTGTTTTTAGAAATTGTTTAACAGTGTCATATTAGTTTTTAATTCAATTTGATTCATGCTAATGTGAATTACTTCTATGTCATGCTGGCTATCTATTTTGTTTGTAAATTGCTTTAAGGTTATTGTCAACAAGTCTCTCTATTATGATTTATTATATGTGATTGTCATATTTTCCACTTGTATGTCAATTTAGAGTATTTTATTTTCTAAATAAATTACTTTAGGTTGAATTTAAAATCGAGTGTAACTTGAATATAATCATAGTGTAACCCTAGTATAACTTAGGTGGAAATATTAAAATTATCTCTAAACCTACCCAAATTTCTCAAAAACTATAATAATATGTTTCTAACATATTTTGTATTAATTTTTTTCTTTTGATTTTAGATTTAATATGTGGTGAAATAGAATATTTCTACATTGAACATGTGATTTAGTATAACTCAAGTGTAACTCGAGTAGAATGTTGAGTCTCAGATTTTGATGATGAAACTAATTGATAATATTTTATTGTCTAACTGTGTTTTGAGTAATGCAAGTCTATTATCGATCAAGATTAGACAGTTGACACAGGAGGAATCAATGTTGCGTCGAAGGAAATCACATCAGGATATTGGACGTCGAGCCGGAGGTCCGGTCAACAATCGATAGAAGGCTTCGGACATCAGGCATCGAGCCAAGAAGTGTGGTGTTGCACCAAGGAGATCGGGATTGCGGAGGTCAACTGTCGATTAGGTAACAGGTCGCAAGAGAGGATGGTGCGCCAAAGAACTGGATAAAGCATCGACCAATGACGTGCCGGACAATAAAAAGTTGATTCGTATAATAATTGTCTAGATCGAAGTAGGTTAAGGTTTACTTAGTGTGCAGGATTAACTACGATAATGATGAAGGCATGAAGCAAAACAAAGTTTCGAAGTCAAGTACGATGGAATCGTTGGGAGTTCGAACTAGCTGTGAATAAGTAGGGAGCTTGCCAAAAGGTTTTCGAAAATTCGCCAGAAGATTCATCGAAAGTTCGCGGAGCTCGTCAAGAAAGATCGGAGCTTGCTGAGAAAGATCAAAGATTGCCGAAGAAGCTTGTCGAAACTCACCAAAATTGTTGTAAAGTCCAGAAGCTTGCTAGGGAGTCTACTGGATAAAGCATCGATTTCATAGTTAGCATGTAATTAGACGTTAGGATTATGTGGACCTGGTAAAAAGTTGATTCGTATAATAATTGAATCTCAGAGATGATGAAGTCAGGTTGAAGGCTATTTTTAACTTAGATGTGTGTAGGATTAACTACGATAATGATGAAGGCATGAAGCAAAACAAAGTTTGAAGTCAAGTGCGATTGGAATCGAACTAGCAGAGAAAGAATGGGAGTTCGAAGGTTTGAGTTCGAAAGATCGTTAGAGGTTCACGGAGTTCACCGAGAAGGTTCGGAAGCCTGCCAAAGATTCGTCGAACTTGCCATTGTTGAATCTCGGATTTTGATGATGAAACTAATTGAGTGTGATTGTGTTTTGTTGTCTAACTGCGTTTTGAGTTACGCAGGTCTACTATCGTGAATAAGTAGGAGCTTGCCAAAAGGTTTTCAGATAAATGTAGCCGACTAAGATTCATCGAAGAGTTGCGCCATGGATATCGAGGTTGCGGAGCTCGTCGAAGAAAGATCTAGAGAGGGCTTCCGAGAAAGATCAAAGATTGCCGAAGAAGCTCGCATTGTAAACTCACCAAAGTTTTTGGTGTTTGTTGTAAAGTGACTACGATAGGAATGAAAGCTAAAGCGAAACAAAGGGCGAAGACAAGTCTGATGAATCGTTGGGAGTTGGTGTCAGAAGGTTTGTCGAACCGGCCAGAAGATCGTCGGAAGTTTCGGAAGTTCGGAAGTTCATGCCAAAGAAGCTCGGGGAAGAAGTCTTGATGTGAGTCGGAATGACTTTGATTTGTGTAGAAATATTTTTAAGTTGTCATGTGGACTTTGTAATAGCTTAGGAAACATCTTTAAAATTAGGGTATTTTGGGTTAGGATTAGATGTGATGGCCCTTGATAGGATGAGTTTATTTTAACCCTGGTGCAGGGCCAGATTCTTGTGGCCGATAGCAGTGGACACCGTGCACTTACCGGACTCTGTAGCCGGCGGTAGTTTGGGTACCGTGTGGTTCAAGACCCAACCTATTGAATCTCAGATTTTGATGATGAAGTCAATTGATAGGCTATTTGATCTAATCAAGTTTAGGCTCCAAATTTGAATGAAACAACAACTCTTAGAGAGTTAGATTTTGAGATAAGTCTTAGGATTAATTGCTTAAGTGTTCACCTCATTCTTCTTGTGAAATCTTGAAGTGTGAACCACTTGCAGAATTGATCCTTCCCCTTCAAAGGATTTGATAGTGGAAGAAGGAGTCGGAGAAGGCTTTGGAAGTGGATGTGTTGGGAGTTTGATTGTGTGAGTGTTTAAAGTCTGCAAGCCTTTACTTTACTTGCTCCACTTCCTTTTTATCTTTTACGCATGCTTTAAAGTTAGGATTCGGTTTTAAATAAAAAGTGCTTTCATCATCGAAGTTTCAAGCTTGTTTTAAATCACTAAAAATCCATCGTTTATCCAGCACTAATTCACCCCCTCTTAGTGCCGCTCGATCCCTAACTGGTATCGAGCCATGTTCTTTCTCTTCGGATTTACACCGTGAGAAATGGCTCTAAATGGTTTTCAAGAGGGCTTTTTTCGGTTTTAGTCCACCATTCTTTAACATGTTCGGACTACATATTGGAAAACTCGAATGAGAGTTTTCATGCTTTCAATGGATTTGGATTTGTGGAACATCATCGAAAATGGTTTTCAACTTCCCTCTAAACCGACGAACGAATGGTCGGACTTAGAGAGAAAATCTTTTCTTTAAATGCAAAGGCTATGAATGCCTTATTTTGTGCTTTGAACAAGAACGAGTTCAATCGGATTTCTATGTATGAAAGCGGCTTTTGACATTTGGCGAACTCTTGAAATCACGCATGAGGAACTAGTAGAGTTAAAGACTGAAAGTAAACCTCTTGTTGACAAGCGAATCTATCGACGACATGTACACCACTTCACGGATGTCGTCAAACTTGAAAAGTTCAAAATGGTGGGATCCTAAAATAAGCTGATTCGATTAAGACGGCTTTTGAATTTCAACTCTTGAAATCACGCATGAGGGAACTAGTAGAGTTAAAGGACCTCTTGTTGCATGATTTTGAGCTCTTCCAAATGAAAGCTAATCTATCGACGATGTGTGATGTCGTCAATAGCTTGAAAAGTCTTGGTAAAAGTTTTCGAATTTTGAACTCACTAACAAGATCTTAAGATCCCTTTCAAAATGGTGGGATCCTAAAATGGCGATTCAAGAATCAAAGGATCTAAATAATTATTCTATTGATGAACTCATTGGGTCCTTAAAGACCTATGAAATGGAACATGATGAATATGATAAACATGATGAACACATGAATAACCTTCTAAAGAACAAGAAGGTTTTTGAACTCCGAACTATGAAATGCCACTTGAGTAATGACTCAAGTGATGAGGACAATGAGGACATTGAACACATAACAATGAATGTTAACAAGTTCATTAAACAAAAATTAAAAAACACAAATGAACTTGAACGGAGAAAGAGGCCAAAGAAGAAGAAGAAGGCTTGGAAAGAAGAATCAAGAAAAGAAGAAGCAAACTACGCTTTAATGGGCTTCGACAATGAGGTAAGTAACTTAACTTCCTTGAATTATTTTGAAATTACTTGATGATTTCCATGAATGCTTAACTTAGTTAGTAGGATTTTTTTTATGCTTTTCTTGTGTTTTTAGAAATTAAAAAAAATCGAAATTATACTATGCTTTTCTTTATAGTATTTTTGAAAAGTAAACATATGAATGATGCAAGATTTGTGATAATGCTTAGGATTAATCCATGCATGTGTATCTTGATGGTTTACATTATCTCCAAATATGATGCTTGATGATTTTATATCATGCATGAGCTTTTGAAGTAATAAAGTGTCATATTGTGATGATGAAACATATTTTTCGAATTTATAAATAGATGCATGATTTTGGCAAAAATTTAAACATGGCCTTTTAACATAAAAATTGAAAGTGTGCTATCATTTTTACATATTTGGTCTTGACGATTTTATGACTAAGCTTGTGTTTTATTTTGATACATGTTTTCATAAAATTTTTGAATATGCTCACATCAAATTGCTTAAAATGAAAATGTATTTTTTCTCATTCTATTGAGATGAATGAATTCATGTTATGAGTCTTGTGAATCTCATAAAAATAAACATGATGAATATTTTAAAAATATGCCTCATGTTTTCGGTCTTAATGATTTCTCTTGAAACATGCTCTTTGGACCTATATGAAAAACATGAGTATACTCATATGAACGTCAAATCACTTGAAATGGAACACATAAAAAATGAGAAATTACACTATCATGATGCTTTACGTGTAATGCTTTTGATCTTAATGGGCTAAATGACAACTTGTATTTCAAATTTATACAATGATGGCTTCCACATAAATATTTGAACATACATTATGAAATCATCATTGAAATGAAAATATTAGAAGTTTGTTATCATGCTTAATGACTTTGTGATATTATATCTTGATGACAAACTTATGTTTTGGTTTTAAAATTTGATACTCATCTTTTGAAACATGAAACATATTATCATGATAAATTGAATCTCATGTCTTGGAATAATATGTTGCATTTATGCCTTGACAATTTTATGATAAAGTTTGATTTTTAATTTTTGATGAAAGGCAAGTGATAAATTTATTTATGATATTTTATAAATCATTAGAATTACGAATGAGATTTTGATGATACGGTAATGACTTTATTCATGATTTTAATCTCAAAATAATAATTTAATTATGAGTCTTGAGTTGATAAATTGAGCTTGAATGATTTTTCTTTTAATGATTCTTGAATCTTCTAGAATTATGACTTGTTAAGACATATTTAATGCTTGAATCAAGTTCTAAAAGATTTCATTTTGCTATAAAGAAATTTTATTGAAATCATGATCTTGACAACTATGACTTGAAACTCTTTATAAATCAAGATCTTTTACCTTGCTCTTTTCATTTTATCAAAAGAAAATTCTTTAAATGAAATGTAACTTGTCTTTTGATTTCTCGAATTCAATCCTTGAATTTTTATGAATTTGTGATCTTGATATCTTGATTCTTATGAAATGTGATCTTGATGAAAAATCTTATACTTGAATCAAGTTACTCTTTATGCTATACCTTTTTAAATGAATCATGAGTCTTATTATCATATATTTCATAATATAGAAATGACAAAAATTCTTTGGCTTGTATGTCTTATGTGGCAATTGAAAAATAGATAATTGAAAAGAAATTTGCCTTATGATGAATCAATGAATCATGACTTGATCTATGAGAATGATATGTTTTATGCATCATGATTCAAGATAGTATACCCTTTATCATGAATTGATATTTGCCATGTAAGCCTTATACGATTGAAAATTTGATGAAAACGAATTGTGCTTAATACGTGAATCATTGATTTATTCTTTTATCATGGTTTAAAAATAAATGAAAAGAAAATATGTTAGCACTTGTAATCATGATTTGATCCTTAATATTGATATGCTTTCATATATCATGATTCTTGGTTGTATGATATTTATCTTGAATTAAAAAATGATAAATATGAATTTTGATCTTGCTAAAAGAAAATTATGAATCATGAATGATATCTTTTGGTTGTGATCCTTGTTGAATTTATATATTGATATCTGTCATGACATGATTTCTTTGCATTGTTGTCTTATTTGCATCATGTAATGATTGAACAATTGATGTATATTTTTATTGATGCAAATTTATAATTGATATGAAAAATGGCTTGTATAATGATTGAAATTCTTAGCCATTTAGTCCTCCTTCTTTTGACAAAGACAAAGGGGGAGAAAAATTGCTACCTTGCAATTTCACAAGAAGAAGAAGGATTGCTATTTCAAAGGATGCAAATATTGCTATCTTGACTATATCAAAAGAAGCAAAATGCAAAACTTCAAAATTTTGAAATGTTACATGCCTTTATGTTTGTATGTTTAAATGAAAAGTTAGCATATATGTTTAAAGTGATCATACATAATTGCTAGCTCATTGCAAACAAAAGTTGATAGCTTGCAAAGGTGAAACTTAGTTACAAAAGAGAAGAATTGAAAGGAAGCTAACTTGCGTGTCACAAAGTATGTTAGCTTGCTTATCATTATTGATTGCTTGCTTATCATATTTTTATCTCATATCTTGATTTTTGACTCCCTTGAATTCATGACTTAATATGCTAAAAATTCATATTGTAAATTTGTTATTTTGTCATGATCAAAGCATTGGCTATTTGTACTCTACTTTTGACAAAACAAAGAGAGAGAAGAATTATTGCTAGCTTATGTATTGCAAAGAAAAATTTTGCTAGCTAGAATATGCAAAGGAAGCAAAGAAAGTGCAACTTGCACATCTCAACAAGCAAGTGAAAATTACCATCATTGCCCATCTTTGAAACTTGCTATGATTGAATGGTATTATTTGATGTTGTATTGTATGATGTGATAAATAGCTAGTGTGTTGAAACTTGCATATCTTTTAAACTAGCTATGATGCTATTTCTCCTTTTGTTGATGACATAGGGGAGAAGTAGATTGATGACTTCATGCAATGTAATGATGTTTGGATATTTTATATATTTGCATGATGGTTTTGTTATTTTCTCTTAACATTGTGATGAATGTTACTTGGATTTGGGATAATCCAAGGGTTCTATCAATTGCATATTGATAGGGGAGTTTGTGTTAAACTCAGGGAGTTATGGTTAACTCCATCAGTCATCAATTAGTTGTCATCATCAAAAGGGAGATTGTTGAATCTCGGATTTTGATGATGAAACTAATTGAGTGTGATTGTGTTTTGTTGTCTAACTGCGTTTTGAGTTACGAGTCTACTATCGATCGGAATAGCATTGACGCTGGAGGAATTGGCGTTGCGCGGAGGTGATCACGTCGGGATATTGGATGTCGGCCGGAGGTTGATCGACTATCGGCGGAGAGGAGGCTTAAACGTCGGGCATCGGGCCAAGAGGTGCGGAGTTGCGCCATGGATATCGAGGTTGCGGAGTCAACCGTCGACAAGCGATTGGCAACAAGCCGCTAGAGAGGCGATGTGCGCCAAGGATCGGACGAAGCACCGACCAATGACGTGTCGGATAACTGAATGTCAATTCGCATTGTAATAAGCTGTCTAGATCGAAGTAGAGTTTTTGGTGTTTGTTTTTGCAGGAGTGACTACGATAGGAATAAAGACGAAAGCGAAACAAAGCTGAAGACAAGTGTGATGAATCGTTGGGAGTTCGAGTGTTCAAGCGGAAGTCCGAAGATTCGTTGGGGCGTTGCGTAAGCCGAGAAGCAGTAGGGAGCTTGCGAAGGGTTTTCGGAAGTTCGGGAGGTTCGTCGGAAGTTCAAGCGGAGCTTGCCAAGAAAGATCGGAGCTTGCCAAAGAAGCTCGGGGAACTCGCCAAGATCATCGTAAAGTCCGAAAGCTTGCCGTGAGTCCGCGGAATGGTTTCAGAAGGTTTGTCGGAAGACCGTCGGAAGTTGACCGGAAGCTCTTTGGAAGAAGTTGTCATGTGGACTTTGTAATAGCTTAGGAAACGTCTTTAAAATTTGTAGTTAGCACGTATTTTGGGTTAGGATTAGATAACCCAAAGTGGGGCCCATTGGCCCTTGATTAGGATGAGTTTGGGCCAAAATTTTGGCCCAAACCGAACCAGCTACGTGCATGCATGCTATGTGCATGCTATCGTAGAGTCGGTATCAGCCGATTGCCATCGATTCTTATGTAGCGTGAGCGGTAGCACTGCTTGCTTTGCTGAAGGCGTAGTACCGCCCCACTCTGAGCTGTGCGGTAGTACCGCTGGCTGAAGCGGTAATACCGCTGGTGCTGAAAGCCAGCGTGTAGCACTTTGGTGAGGCGGTAGTCTGCTTCGAGTGTGTCGATCTGCCAAGACCGACGAAAAAATTCAAAGAGATTCAAATTTTTGGCTCTAAGTTTAGGCTCCAAATTTGAATCACTTTGAGGTTTATAAATACCCCTTCTTTCTCAGCTGAAACAACAACTCTTAGAGAGTTAGATTTTGAAAATAAGTCTTAGGAAAGTCTTGTTCTTCATTTGCTTAAGTGTTCACCTCATTCTTCTTGTGAAATCTTGTAAGAGTGTGAACCACTTGTAAAGGGTTGTAAGAGAGGTATTTGATCCTTCCCCTTCAAAGGATTTGATAGTGGAAGAAGGGAGCCTCATCGGAGAAGGCTTCGGAAGTGGATGTAGGTCACTTTGACCGAACCACTATACATCGCTGCGTCTTGATTGTGTGAGTGTTTAAATTTCTGTTTTACTTTGCTGCAAGCCTTTACTTTACTTGCTCCACTTCCTTTTTATCTTTTTACGCATGCTTTAAAGTTAGAACGCAAAAATCGGTTTTAAATAAAACGTTGCTTTCATCATACGAAGTTTCCGAAGCTTGTTTTAAATCACTAAAAAATCCATCGTTTTATCCGCTGCACTAATTCACCCCCCCTCTTAGTGCCGCTCGATCCCTAACAATTGGTATCAGAGCCACGTTCTTTCTCTTTCGGATTTACACCCGTGAGAAATGGCTCTAAATGGTTTTCAAGAGGGCTTTTCGGTTTTTCGTCCACCATTCTTTAACGGTTCAGACTACACATATTGGAAAACTCGAATGAGAGTTTTCATGCTTTCAATGGATTTGGATTTGTGGAACATCATTGAAAATGGTTTTCAACTTCCCTCTAAACCGACGAACGAATGGTCGGACTTAGAGAGAAAATCTTTTTCTTTAAATGCAAAGGCTATGAATGCCTTATTTTGTGCTTTGAACAAGAACGAGTTCAATCGGATTTCTATGTGCGAAACGGCTTTTGACATTTGGCAAACTCTTGAAATCACGCATGAGGGAACTAGTAGAGTTAAAGACTCGAAAGTAAACCTCTTGTTGCATGATTTTGAGCTCTTCCAAATGACACCAAGCGAATCTATCGACGACATGTACACCCGCTTCACGGATGTCGTCAATAGCTTGAAAAGTCTTGGTAAAAGTTTTTTGGATTTTGAACTCACTAACAAGATCTTAAGATCCCTTTCAAAATGGTGGGATCCTAAAATAACGGCGATTCAAGAATCAAAGGATCTAAATAATTATTCTATTGATGAACTCATTGGGTCCTTAAAGACCTATGAAATGGAACATGATGAATATGATAAACATGATGAACACATGAATAACCTTCTAAAGAACAAGAAGGTTTTTGAACTCCGAACTATGAAATGCCACTTGAGTAATGACTCAAGTGATGAGGACAATGAGGACATTGAACACATAACAATGAATGTTAACAAGTTCATTAAACAAAAATTAAAAAACACAAATGAACTTGAACGGAGAAAGAGGCCAAAGAAGAAGAAGAAGGCTTGGAAAGAAGAATCAAGAAAAGAAGAAGCAAACTACGCTTTAATGGGCTTCGACAATGAGGTAAGTAACTTAACTTCCTTGAATTATTTTGAAATTACTTGATGATTTCCATGAATGCTTAACTTAGTTAGTAGGATTTTTTTATGCTTTTCTTGTGTTTTTAGAAATTAAAAAAATCGAAATTATACTATGCTTTTCTTTATAGTATTTTTGAAAAGTAAACATATGAATGATGCAAGATTTGTGATAATGCTTAGGATTAATCCATGCATGTGTATCTTGATGGTTTACATTATCTCCAAATATGATGCTTGATGATTTTATATCATGCATGAGCTTTTGAAGTAATAAAGTGTCATATTGTGATGATGAAACATATTTTTCGAATTTATAAATAGATGCATGATTTTGGCAAAAATTTAAACATGGCCTTTTAACATAAAAATTGAAAGTGTGCTATCATTTTTACATATTTGGTCTTGACGATTTTATGACTAAGCTTGTGTTTTATTTTGATACATGTTTTCATAAAAATTTTGAATATGCTCACATCAAATTGCTTAAAATGAAAATGTATTTTTTTTCTCATTCTATTGAGATGAATGAATTCATGTTATGAGTCTTGTGAATCTCATAAAAATAAACATGATGAATATTTTAAAAATGTGCCTCATGTTTTCGGTCTTAATGATTTCTCTTGAAACATGCTCTTTGGACCTATATGAAAAACATGAGTATACTCATATGAACGTCAAATCACTTGAAATGGAACACATAAAAAAATGAGAAATTACACTATCATGATGCTTTACGTGTAATGCTTTTGATCTTAATGGGCTAAATGACAACTTGTATTTCAAATTTATACAATGATGGCTTCCACATAAATATTTGAACATACATTATGAAATCATCATTGAAATGAAAATATTAGAAGTTTGTTATCATGCTTAATGACTTTGTGATATTATATCTTGATGACAAACTTATGTTTTGGTTTTAAAATTTGATACTCATCTTTTGAAACATGAAACATATTATCATGATAAATTGAATCTCATGTCTTGGAATAATATGTTGCATTTATGCCTTGACAATTTTATGATAAAGTTTGATTTTTAATTTTTGATGAAAGGCAAGTGATAAATTTATTTATGATATTTTATAAATCATTAGAATTACGAATGAGATTTTGATGATACGGTAATGACTTTATTCATGATTTTAATCTCAAAAATAATAATTTAATTATGAGTCTTGAGTTGATAAATTGAGCTTGAATGATTTTTCTTTTAATGATTCTTGAATCTTCTAGAATTATGACTTGTTAAGACATATTTAATGCTTGAATCAAGTTCTAAAAGATTTCATTTTGCTATAAAGAAATTTTATTGAAATCATGATCTTGACAACTATGACTTGAAACTCTTTATAAATCAAGATCTTTTACCTTGCTCTTTTCATTTTATCAAAAGAAAATTCTTTAAATGAAATGTAACTTGTCTTTTGATTTCTTGGAATTCAATCCTTGAATTTTTATGAATTTGTGATCTTGATATCTTGATTCTTATGAAATGTGATCTTGATGAAAAATCTTATACTTGAATCAAGTTACTCTTTATGCTATACCTTTTTAAATGAATCATGAGTCTTATTATCATATATTTCATAATATAGAAATGACAAAAATTCTTTGGCTTGTATGTCTTATGTGGCAATTGAAAAATAGATAATTGAAAAGAAATTTGCCTTATGATGAATCAATGAATCATGACTTGATCTATGAGAATGATATGTTTTTATGCATCATGATTCAAGATAGTATACCCTTTATCATGAATTGATATTTGCCATGTAAGCCTTATACGATTGAAAATTTGATGAAAACGAATTGTGCTTAATACTTGAATCATTGATTTATTCTTTTATCATGGTTTAAAAATGAATGAAAAGAAAATATGTTAGCACTTGTAATCATGATTTGATCCTTAATATTGATATGCTTTCATATATCATGATTCTTGGTTGTATGATATTTATCTTGAATTAAAAAAATGATAAATATGAATTTTGATCTTGCTAAAAGAAAATTATGAATCATGAATGATATCTTTTGGTTGTGATCCTTGTTGAATTTATATATTGATATCCGTCATGACATGATTTCTTTGCATTGTTGTCTTATTTGCATCATGTAATGATTGAACAATTGATGTATATTTTTATTGATGCAAATTTATAATTGATATGAAAAATGGCTTGTATAATGATTGAAATTCTTAGCCATTTAGTCCTCCTTCTTTTGACAAAGACAAAGGGGAGAAAAATTGCTACCTTGCAATTTCACAAGAAGAAGAAGGATTGCTATTTCAAAGGATGCAAATATTGCTATCTTGACTATATCAAAGAAGCAAAATGCAAAACTTCAAAATTTTGAAATGTTACATGCCTTTATGTTTGTATGTTTAAATGAAAAGTTAGCATATATGTTTAAAGTGATCATACATAATTGTTAGCTCATTGCAAACAAAAGTTGATAGCTTGCAAAGGTGAAACTTAGTTACAAAAGAGAAGAATTGAAAGGAAGCTAACTTGCGTGTCACAAAGTATGTTAGCTTGCTTATCATTATTGATTGCTTGCTTATCATATTTTTATCTCATATCTTGATTTTTGACTCCCTTGAATTCATGACTTAATATGCTAAAAATTCATAGTGTAAATTTGTTATTTTGTCATGATCAAAGCATTGGCTATTTGTACTCTACTTTTGACAAAACAAAGAGGAGAAGAATTATTGCTAGCTTATGTATTGCAAAGAAAAATTTTGCTAGCTAGAATATGCAAAGGAAGCAAAGAAAGTGCAACTTGCACATCTCAACAAGCAAGTGAAAATTACCATCATTGCCCATCTTTGAAACTTGCTATGATTGAATGGTATTATTTGATGTTGTATTGTATGATGTGATAAATAGCTAGTGTGTTGAAACTTGCATATCTTTTAAACTAGCTATGATGCTATTTCTCCTTTTGTTGATGACATAGGGGAGAAGTAGATTGATGACTTCATGCAATGTAATGATGTTTGGATATTTTATATATTTGCATGATGGTTTTGTTATTTTCTCTTAACATTGTGATGAATGTTACTTGGATTTGGGATAATCCAAGGGTTCTATCAATTGCATATTGATAGGGGGAGTTTGTGTTAAACTCCGGGGAGTTATGGTTAACTCGTCGAGTCATCAATTAGTTGTCATCATCAAAAAGGGGAGATTATTGAATCTCGGATTTTGATGATGAAACTAATTGAGTGTGATTGTGTTTTGTTGTCTAACTACGTTTTGAGTTATGCAGGTCTACTATCGATCAGGAATAGACAGTTGACGCTGGAGGAATTGACGTTGCGTCGGAGGTGATCACATCAGGATATTGGATGTCGAGCCGGAGGTTCGGTCGACTATCGGCAGGAGGCTTCGTACGTCGGGCATCGGGCCAAGAGGTGCGGAGTTGCACCATGGATATCGAGGTTGCGGAGGTCAACCGTCGATTGGGCAACAAGCCGCTAGAGAGGCGATGTGCCGAAGGATCGGACGAAGCACCGACCAATGATGTGCCGGGCAATTGAATGTCAATTCGCATTGTTATAACTGTCTAGATCGAAGTTGAGTTTTTGGTGTTTGTTTGTGCAGGAGTGACTACGATAGGAATAAAGACGTAAAGCGAAACAAAGGGCCGAAGACAAGTGTGATGAATCGTTGGGAGTTCGAGTGTTCAACGGAAGTCCGAAGATTCGTTGGGAGCGTTGCGAGAAGCCGTACGAGAACGCAGTAGGAGCTTGCAGAAGGGTTTCGGAAGTTCGCCGGGAGGTTCGTCGGAAGTTCGCGAGCTTGCCAAGAAAGATCGGAGCTTGCCAAAGAAGCTGGGGAACTCGCCAAGATCATCGTGAAGTCCAAAGCTTGCCGTGAGTCCGCGGAATGGTTTAGAAGGTTTGTCGGAAGACCGTCGGAAGTTGACCGGAAGCTCGCCGGAAGAAGTTGTCATGTGGACTTTGTAATAGCTTAGGAAACATCTTTAAAATTTATAGTTAGCACGTATTTTGGGTTAGGATTAGATAACCCAAAGTGGGGCCCATTGGCCCTTGATTAGGATGAGTTTGGGCCAAAATTTTGGCCCAAACCGAACCAGCCTACGTGCATGCATGCTATGTGCATGCATGCTATCAGAGTTCTGGGTATCAGAGTCTTGCCATCGTTCTTGTGGCCGAAAGCTCTTGTAGTGCGGTAGCACACTTTGCAAGCGTAGTACCGCCCCGGCTCATAAGCCGTGCGGTAGTACCGCTTTGGGAAGCGTAGTACCGCTGGTGCTGAAAGCCAGCGGTAGCACCGCTGCCGAGGCGGTAGTATCGCTGAGTGTGTCGATCTGCCAAGATTGACAAAGACGAAAAAAATTCAAAGAGATTCAAATTTTGGCTCCAAGTTTAGGCTCCAAATTTGAATCACTTTGAGGTTTATAAATACCCCTTCTTTCTCAATTGAAACAACAACCCTTAGAGAGTTAGATTTTGAAAATAAGTCTTAGGAAAGTCTTGTTCTTCATTTGCTTAAGTGTTCACCTCATTCTTCTTGTGAAATCTTGTAAGAGTGTGAACCACTTGTAAAGGGTTGTAAGAGGGGTATTTGATCCTTCCCCTTCAAAGGATTTGATAGTGGAAGAAGGGAGCCTCATCGGAGAATGCTTCGGAAGTGGATGTAGGTCACTTTGACCGAACCACTATACATCGCTGCGTCTTGATTGTGTGAGTGTTTAAATTTCTGTTTTACTTTGCTGCAAGCCTTTACTTTACTTGCTCCACTTCCTTTTTATCTTTGTACGCATGCTTTAAAGTTAGAACGCAAAAATCGGTTTCAAATGAAACGTTGCTTTCATCATACGAAGTTTTCGAAGCTTGTTTTAAATCACTAAAAAATCCATCGTTTTATCCGCTGCACTAATTCACCCCCCCTCTTAGTGCTGCTCGATCCCTAACAGCCATAAGTCCGGGAGCCTATTGGGAGTCTGTCGGAAGAAATCCAAGGGTGCATCGGAAGTCCATCGAAAGTTCACCAGAGGCTCGTCGGAAGAAAACTCAAAGCTACCAATTTAGTCTTTGCTTAGAATTATGTCTAAATTTCATAGTTAGCACATAATTAGGATAAGAATTAGGTAATAATCCTGTTTAACTCTGGTAGGGGCCAACTGGGCATTGTCTAAACTAAATTGGGCCGGATTCAAGGCCCATTCAGAAGTTCTAGACCAGGTCTGACGGTGGCACCGCCCCGGGAACAACTTCCCAGATGGTTTGGGCGGTGGTACCGCCCCAGGTCAGCATTGGTACCACTGGCAGTTATTACTTGCCAGCGGTGGTACCGCTTGACAGACGGTGGTACCGTCAGTTCATAAAGCTCGAGGACTTTGTCAAGTGGTGGTACCGCCCAGTACACTAACAGAGCAGGGTGAAAAGGTGGTGGTACCGCCAGTACTCGAAAATATGAGATGTGACTCTTTTTGGCTCTATTTTTGAAAGCCAATTGAGTCTATAAATACCCTTCTTTCCTCATTTGGAAAAGTACCTTTTGAAAAGTTGAAAACTGAGTCAAAGCTATAACAAAATCTTGTTTCAATAGCTTGAGTGTTCACCTTCCTCTTTTTCCTTGTAAAAATCTATAAGAGTGTGAACCACTTGTAAGAGTTTGTAAGAGGGGTGTTTGATCCTTCCCCTTCAAAGAAGTTTGATAGTGGAAGTTGGGAGCCTCATCCGAGGAGGCTTCGAAAGTAGACGTAGGTCATTTGATCGAACCACTATACATCGCTGCGTACTTTGGTTATGAGTTTTTAATATCTGCATCTTACCTTTACTTGGCTGCAAATTGTTTGGTCTTCTTCTTCCTACTCTCAATTGCATTTACTTGGACCATTTTAGCTAAACTCTCTTTTATCGAATCGAAGTTTCTGTTCGAACCAACTATTTCTGAAATCAGCTTCAAATTTATCATTTTAATCCGCTTCACTAATTCACCCCTCCCCCCTCCTCTCTTAGTGCCGCTCAAATCATAATAATTGGTATTAGAGCCTGGTCACTCTCATTTGTTTTAAAACCCAAGAGAGATGACTTTTTCTAGCATACAAGAGAGTCATTCCATTACACATTCGCCTATGTTTAATGGATCGGATTACACCTATTGGAAGACTCGTATGAAGTTTTTTTTTATTTCCATGGATTTCGAGCTTTGGAATATCATCGAAAATAGATTTCAAAAATCTTCTCTTCCGACGAACGAATGGAATGAATCGGAGAAGAAGGTTTTTTACTTTAAATGCAAAGGCTATGAATGCCTTGTTTTGTGCACTTGATAAAAATAACTTTAATCGAGTTTTGATTTGTGAATCAGCTTTTGATATTTGGTGTACTATTGAAATTACTCATGAAGGTATTAGCCGAGTGAAAGAGTCCAAAATAAATCTCTTGTTGCATTCTTATGAACTTTTTCAAATGAAACTAAGTGAGTCCATCGGAGACATGTATACCCATTTCACGGATGTCGTCAATAGACTCAAAGTACTTAGTAAAGATTTTTTCTAATTTCGAACTTGTAACTAAAATTTTAAGATCCCTTCCAAAGAGTTGGGATCCAAAAGTTATGGTCATTCAAGAGATCAAGGATCTTAAAACATTTCCTCTCGAAGAACTCATTGGGTCTTTGATGACCTATGAAATAACATGTCATGCTCATGATGAGCTAGAGAACCCCCTTCCAAAGAAAAGGAAGGATATGGCATTGAGAACATAAGAAGACCACTCGAAGGAAGTTTCAAGTGGTGAGAACCTTGATGATGAACTTGCACTCTTAACATAAAAATTTAAAAACTTTATAAAAAAGAATAAATTTAAAAATGATACTAAAAACAAACTTGAACCAAAGAAGGATCAAGTCATATGTACGAATGTAAGAAGCTGGGTCACTTCAAAAGTGAATACCCCCAAGCCAAGAAGATGCTACCAAAGAAGAAGAAAACTCTAAAGACAATGTGGGATGACTCAAGTGGCTCCGAGGATGAAGCAAGTAACAAAGAGGAGGCTAACTTCACGCTAATGTCTTTAGAAGATGAGGTAAGTGAGTTATTTAATGAAAATTTATCTTTCAATGAACTTTCAAATGCTTTCCATGAATTGTTTGATAAGTGTAGAAGTATTAGTAAAAAGTTTAATTTACTAAAGAAGGAGCATGCTTTATTACAAGATAAACTTGATAGTCTTCAAACTCTCTCTTTACCCCCATGCTCTAAGTGTGATCACTTAAAGGTAATTAAAAATGAAAACTTACTACTTAAAGAGATGCTAAACAAGTTTAAGGTCGGTAGCAAGGATTTAGACATGATCCTTGCAAACAAGGGTGACCTCGAAAAAAGAAGTGGAATTGGGTTCGTGAGTGGATCTCACCGAACTCAAACCACCTTCATTAAAGAGCCAACACTACATGTATCATCTCATTTGAAATGAAACTTTTACTGCAAATCTGGACATGTTGCTTACAAATGTCTATATAAGAAACTTAGTCCTCATAGGTTGATATGGGTTCCTAAAGGAATGATAAGAAACTCAATGAATAATGATAAGTTTAGTATATCAATTTTTGAGGCACCCAAGTTCAAATGTGTACCAAAAAACTATCCTTTTTTGTAGATACATTCACCCACATAAGCTAAGAGCGGGTAGTAATATAATTCTTGATCATAATAAAGCTCACTAGCTCAAGTAATAAAAGATCCTTGAGTGTTATACATAACTTCCAGTAAGTCTCTTGAAAATTGATTTCGATAGAAACAATTGTGTCACCTTATAATTTGAAATCCTTCATTTTAAAATGATATGAATTTTTTTTTATCTTCCTTGAACGTCAATGAAGATTGACTTATTTGGAAAATCTATGTATATAATTATAATAATGAATTTAGAGTTGATAAATTCCTCAAAATGATTTATGACTTCAAAATTCTAGGAATCACAACTTTATAAAATTCATGACTTGATTAAAAACACTTGATTCTCCCAATGCATAAAACACTTTCTCGTTTGATGTTTACAATTGTAATATATTCTTCTTAAAATACCCTTCAGATATAATCCTAGTGATGTATGCCTTGAATCATCTTTGACAATCTTTTACCTATTTCAAATTTAAATATAATGAGTGATGCAAATAAATTGATATCTCATGACATAAAAATTGCTTTCCTTGATCCTTAAATCTCGGATATTTAATATGATGAAGACATCTTTTGATTAAATTTTACCTTCTTCATGTTTTTACAAATTGATCGTTGTCGATCTTGATGCATAAGTCCTTGAAATCTTCGTAAATCTTCTCTCATTTATCATTAAGATTTCCTATATCTATGCTCTCTCTCGATTCACTTGAAATTTTTATTTTCAATGACTCTTGATAACAATTCGTTGAGTCATTGTGTGTAACATCTTTTTGTCGCATAATTATCATATGATTGAAAGCAATAGAATCACATCACTCCGTAAAAATATAATGATCAGATGAATGAGAAACAAACAAAATAATTTGACCAAAACAAGATGTTGCAGCCCTCCCTGAATAGTCTAAGTTAGGATGCCAACAGTGGCATCACCAGGGCTGGTGGTAGCACTGCCTGGGCATTTTGTCCTCAGGCGGTGGCACCGCTCAGTTGGCAGTGGCACCGCCTGAGAGCCCCCCTTTATAAGGAGGACTTAGGGTTGGCAATGGAACCGCCCCTAAGTCTTGAGACTACTCCCAAAATCACCTCTCACCCTCTTAAAACTTCATCTTCCCTTTCTAGAAGACCAAGAGAGGTTTCCATCACCTTGAATCTTGGATCAAGACTCTCACTTCTCAAGTAACCTCATCCAAGGTAACAATTGATTCTCCCTTTTTGTTTTCTTAAATACATGGCTGCCTCCTTAAATTTCTTTGTTCTATCATCATGTTTAGATAAATGGCTCATAGGAGATCATCTAGGGACAAAGGGAAGAGGAGAGAAGGAGATTCATTTGACCAATCCCTCTTTAGTTCAAATGAAACAGCCCTTAGGTACCATAATCTTGAAATAAGAATCGTACACAAGGGAAAACATATTAATTTAGGTGAACTAGGAAACCTAGAGCCCATTAGGTGATTTATCGAATTGGATGTCTTACCCATCTTGCAAATTAACAAACCAATTTACCATAGATTTGTTAGGTTGACATATTTCAACCTACCTATTAGGAAACCAAATTTCAATTACGGACAACACAATATGTGACCTAATTGGAATCTCTGAAAAAGATAGAGGTTGCTACTTTAGAGGACAATGTGATATAGATACGATCGGAGTAACCTTCTCTGAGGCTTTAGAGACCATTTTTGGAAATCCCAACCTAGCTATAGTCCTTAAAAGCTGTAAGCACTTGTTACCTTTCAGCTCCAAGATTCTCCATCACATTATCATAAATATCCTTATTCCTAAACAGTATCACCACGATGAGATTAGTCAAATGGAGTTAGGTACTATGTACTGGATAATGTCTAGGCAAAATAATTATTTTGGATACCTGATTTGGCAACATATGTTAGAAATACTTTCTAAAGACTTAATGTTACCATATGGGGGGGTTAATCACTAGAATACTACATGCATATAATATAAGAATACCACCCGACGAAAAAGTGATAAAAGTAGATAGATATAATATCATTAACAGAAACATGCTCAAAAGACTTAGATGCATTTTTAGAAATGGAATATAGACTAGGCAGCCTAGAAGGACCGATCCAGTTCTCCCTCTAGTAGATCAACCAGAAACACCAATTTTTAGGGGTAATGAATCTTCTCCTCCTAGTCCCTTTGGTGCAACATCATCAAAACTAGCACCTGCTCCATTTACTGAAGATCCGATCATGTCAGAGATAAATCAGATTAAATCATAGCAAGCTGAAATCTTGAGTGAAGTATGACAGATGAATCAGAAGTTAGATCACTTGTATAGGCACTTTGGTATTCCACCTGAGGAATAGTTATTGTAATAAATCTTTTGACTTCTATTTTAGTAAACCTCTATGCTATTATGGTATACTTTTAAGATTGTCCTAATACATGATGTTATAATATTTTGGATGATTTGTATCATGATGATTGTTCTCCTTCTTCTTCGAACGATGGATCTCAATGATATAAAAAAATTGATTTTATACTCCCTTCAACTCCATTAAGCATGACTAAAGAAATTTCATAACTTGCATTTCATATGAAGCTTAACATATGCATAAATTTGCTTTTTTAAAAAAATTAAGCTCTACATTATTCATCTCAGATTTTTAGTGTGCTAATCTCTACAATTCGAGGTTTTAAGACTTAATATCCTTCACCTCATGTTTTCTATGAGATTGCTAAGTTGAATCTTTCTATGAAAATTTTGATGTTGATATGTTTCACTTCATGAATTCGTAAATGCCAAGTTGAAGTTTTGTGAATTTTGACATCTCCTTCTCACGATTTTTTAATTCATATGAGATGTTTTGATGAATGGTCTATCCTTCCACTTTATAATCTTATTCTTGGATTTTCAAATTGCAATCTTAAGCCTTTCATCCTCTTTCATGAATGAATCTTTCATAGCTTGACAAATGATAATTGATCATTTTTCAGATTTTATTTAAAATAATAATCAAAACATTTTCAGATTTATCGGGTGACATTTTCTAAGCCTCATGTATCAAATGTGTTTGATATTCTTGATAAATGACTACTTCACCTCTTTTTTGTTGATGATAAAGGGGGAGAAGAATATGTAAATAAATTGATAACATGTGCAAATGACTTGATAAAATGTCTTGCATGCATCGTATTGAGAAGAATATGACAAATAATTTAACAAATGACTTATATGCATCGTATCATAATGACTTATATGTTGTGTATTGTAATATGATGGAATGAAAAATATCTTATATATTTTATATTACAATTGGTATCGCTTTTGCCATGCTTTATAATTGAAAATTGGTTGATGTCTCTAAAAGCATCGCAAAGTGTATCGCAATGTATCACATGAATCGTAAATGAAAGTTTCTTGTATCATATTATGTTTAAAATTTGGTAGACTTTATTGATATGAAAAGTTATCATTTGATGATGTATCATTTAATGATATCATGCCTTGCATTTGTATCGATATCATTTAATCCATGTTGTATTTCAAACTAGAATTGGTGTCTCTTGTCAAAATGATAAATGTCTATCATTCGATTTAAAAATTGGTGTCATGCCTTGACATTATGTAAAATATGAAGTTTCATATTTTTGGATGAAAGATCATGTTTATGAAGCATGACGATAAGTATAACGGATGGAACTTATCAGTTTTGGCTTAAATTCAAGGAAATTGAATTCAAGTGTTTTCTTTCTCATAATATGGCATATAGATAGGGGGAGTTAAGATTAACTCTGTCATCAATTGATTGTCATCATAAAAAAGGGAGAGATTATTGAATCTCGGATTTTAATGATGAAGTCAATTGATAGGTTATTTGATTTAATTCATATTATTGAGATAAGTGTGCAAGATTAACTACGATAGCATAAAGACATAAAGCAAATTACTAGAGTCAAGTTGTTGGGAGTTCGAGAGTCCACCGGAAGTTCGAAGGATCATCAGAAGTGCTGCCGGAACCAACCGAGAAAGAATCAAGGACTTGCCGAATGTATTAGAAGTTTGCCGGAAAGATCATCGGAGGTTCGCAGAGTTCACTGAGAAGGTTCGGAAGCCTGCCAAAGATTTATCGAACTTGCCACAAGTCCGGGAGCCTGCTGGGAGTTCATCAGAAGAAATCTGAGGGTATGTCGGAAGTCCACCGGAAGTTCATCAGAGGCTCGTCGGAAGAAAACTCGAAGCAGCCGGTTTAGTATTTACTTAGAATTATGTCTAAATTTTATAGTTAGCACGTAATTAGGGTAAGGATTAGGTAATAATCTTATTTAACCCTGGTAGGAGCCAATTGGGCCTTATCTAAATTGAATTGGACTAGATTCAGGGCCCATTCAGAAGTTCTGGACTAGGTCTGGCGGTGGCACCGCCCAAGGAACAACTTCCCAGATGGTTTGGGTGGTGGTACCGTCCTAGGTCAGCGGTGGTACTGTTGGCAGTTATTACCTACCAGTGGTGGTACCGCCAGTTCACAAAGCCCAAGGACTCTATCAGGTATTGGTACCGTTAGTCTGGGCAGTGGTACCGCCCAGTACACTGACAGAGCAGGGTAAACAGGCGGTGGTACTACCAGTGCCAAGCGGTGGTACCGCCAATACTCGGAAATCCAAGATGTGACTCTTTTTGGCTTATTTTTGAAAGCCAATTGAGTCTATAAATACCTCTCTTTCCTTAGTCGGAAAAGCACCTTTTGAGAAGTTGAAAACTGAGTCAAAGCTATAGCAAAATCTTGTTTCAATAGCTTAATTATTCACCTCCCTCTTTTTCTTTGTAAAAATCTGTAAGAGTGTGAATCACTTGTAAGAGTTTGTAAGAGGGATGTTTGGTCCTTCCCCTTCAAAGAAGTTTGATAGTGGAAGTTAGGAGCCTCATCGGAGGAGGCTTCGAAAGTTGACGCAGGTCATTTGACCGAACCACTATACATCGTTACGTACTTTGGTTGACTTTTTAATATCTGCATCTTACCTTTACTTGGCTGCAAATTGTTTGGTCTTCTTCTCCCTACTCTCAATTGCATTCACTTGAACCATTTTAGCTAAACTCTCTTTCGTCAAATCAAAGTTTCTATTCGAACCAACTATTTCTGAAATCGACTTCAGATTTATCATTTTCCAACTATTTCTGAAATCGGCTTCAAATTTACTATTTTAATCTGCTGCACTAATTCACCCCCCCCCCCCTCAGTGCCGCTCAGATCCTAACACAACCAGGAGTACTAGACCATGTTTGGCGGTGTTACCGCCAGACTGGGGTGGTCGAACCGCTTGGGCATAACATGCATTATATGAAAACATTTATATTTATCATTTCTACATCATTATTTTCAACTCATTCAAATCATTATTTTCAAATCATGCATAATTTTAAAATATAAAATCATCAAGCATGATACAAAGACATGAAATTTTTAAATATTTAAATCATCATTACTTCTCTCCCTTTATCATCAACAAAAAAGAGAAAAGTGTAACTATCAAGTTTTTGAAACATGTAAGGTTTACATCACTTTAGAACATGCAAGCTAACAAGTTTTAAAGATGTGAAGATTATCAATATTTGCTTCTACTCGAAATGTGCAAGTTAGTAGTTCTTGCTTTTCTCTTTTGAGATGTGCAAGTTTGTAAGTTTTGCATCTTGAGATAGACAAG
Organism: Musa beccarii; assembly: GCA_024322285.1. Lineage (NCBI taxonomy): Eukaryota > Viridiplantae > Streptophyta > Magnoliopsida > Zingiberales > Musaceae > Musa > Musa beccarii. The sequence goes on from CM044402.1 coordinate 23,917,277, forward strand.
CAAGTGATTTTGCTTATCTTGAGATATGCAAGATAGCACTTTTGCTTCTCTTGAGATATGCAATTTTCTTTCTCCCTTTTGTCATTAAAAAAGAAGGAAGAAGAGGAGAAGAGTTCAATGGTATAAAAATTTACATCATCACATGAAAAATAAAGGATCATCATAAATCTGGAATATCATGAATCATTTTGACAAGTCTTGTTTTGTAAATAGTGAAAGAGGAAGGAATCATAGGAAATGATCATCACATGAAAGATCAAGTTGTAAATACCAAAAATCCATAAATCAAGGCTCTTCCTTTTTGTAAATAGCAAGAGAAAGGAATGATAGGAAACGATCTTGATTCAAAAGAAGACTCAAGTCATAAAAATCAAGAAATCAAGATGATGATCCAAAAGAATTCATGCATTTGGAAGATTTAACATGCCTAATTCTCTTCTAATAAAATCAAATTATTCTTCATTCAATGGTTTTGTAAAAATATCTATTAATTGATATTTTGTATCAATAAACTCTAAATATATATCATGATTATTAATATGATCTCTAATAAAATAATATCTAATATCAATATATTTAGTTCTAGAATGTTGAATGAGATTCTTTATTAAACATATTGCACTAGTGTTATCATATTTTATAGGGATGTTTTTCAAGTTAATTTCATAATCTTCTAAAGTATTTTTTATCCATGTAACTTGTGCATAACATGCATCTATTGCACATATTCAACTTCAGTTATAGATAATGTAATATAATTTTATTTTTTAGATGACTAAGAAACAAGTGCATGACCTAAGAGTTGACATATTCCAAAAGTGATTTTTCTATCTATTCTACATCCAGCAAAGTCAACATTGGCATAAGTAATTAATTTAAAATTTTTGAATTTCGAATACCATAATCATATATTAGGATTTTTTTAGGTATCTAAAAATCCTTTTAATAGTTTTAAAATGAGATTATTTGGGATTAGATTGAAATCTAGCATAAAGTCCAATACTAAACATAATATTGGGTCTAGTGGTAGTAAAGTACAGTAAACTGCTTATCATGCCTCTATAAGTCTTTTGATCAAAACATTCTTCATTTTGGTCCGTATTTAATTTTATAAAAGTACTCATTAGTGTGTCAATAGCCTTAGCACTTTCCATATTGAATCATTTTAATATATCTAAAGCACACTTAGTTTGACTAACAAAGGTTCCATTAATTAGTTATCTAATTTGTAATTCTAAGAAAAAAATTAATTTGCTCATTAAGTTCATTTCAAATTCTTGACTCATACTTTTGACAAAAGATTCACATAAAGACTTATTCGTAGAATCAAAAATAATATCATCAATATAAATATAAATAATAAGAAAAATATTTTTAATTTTTTTAATAAATAATATAATATCAATCTTGTCTTTTGAAAAATTATTTTGAATAAGGAAATAACTAAGTCTCTCAAACCAAGCCCTTGAGGCTTGCTTCAATCCATAGAGAGCCTTAGATAACTTGTAAACATGATTTGAAAAAAGCGTATTTTTAAATTTGGGTGATTATTCAACATAAACTTTTTCGGAAATAAAGCCATTAAGAAAAATACTTTTAACATCAATTTGAAATAATTTAAAATTATTATAATAAGCATAGGCAAGGAGTATCCTTATGGCTTCTAGTCTCACCACAAGAGCGAATGCTTCTTCATAATCGATCCTGTCTTCTTGGTTGAAATCTTTGGCCACTAATCTAGCATTGTTTTGAACCACGATACTAAGTTCATTTTACTTGTTTCTAAAGTTCCACTTAGTACTAATTATTAGATGTTCACTAGGTCTAAGACCAAGCTTTCAGACCTCATTTCTCTCAAATTGATTTAACTCCTCATGCATTGTAAAAACTCATGAATCATCTTTTAGAGCATCGTCAATGTATTTCAGTTCAATTTGAGATAAAAAGGCTGCATTCATATAAAAATTTTAAAAGAAGAATGAGTTTGAACACCTTTTGATGTATCTTCGATGATTAGCTCCTTAGGATGAGCATCTACATACTTCCATTCCTTAGATAAGGATTCCTTGGAAGTAGATACATCCAAATTACTTGGAATAGGATAATTTTCATTTAAATTTAATGTACTATAATAAAAAATATCATCAAAATTATTTTTTTAAAATTTAAAAATCTCATTAAAAACAACATGAATAAATTCCTCTATCACCGAAGTTCTTTTATTAAAGACACAAAAAGCTTTAGAAATAAAGGAGTATCCAAGAAAAATGTCTTCATCAGATTTTACATCAAATTTTCCTAAGGCATCCTTTTCATTCAAGATAAAACATTTATAACCAAAAACTTTAAAATATGAAATATTAGGTCTTTTGTTATTCCACAATTCATATAAAGTTTTAGATAGGAGTGGTCTTACGAGAACTTTATTCATGACATAGTATGTTGTGTCAACAGCTTTGGCCCAAAAGTATTTGGGTAGACTATGTTCATTAACCATAGCTTTTATCATATATTGTAAACTCCTATTTTTCTCTCAGTAACTCTATTTTGTTATGGATTTCTTGAAGTAGAGAAATTATAGTTGAACCCATTTAAATCATAAAAATCTTGAAAATTATGATTTTAAAACTTACCACTATGATCACTTCGAATATATAAAATCATAAAACCCTTTTCATTTTAAACTAATTTATAAAATCATAAAAAATATTTAAAGCAATTACTTTTATGTGCCAAGAAGTATGTCCAAGTATACCTACTATAATCATCAACAATTACAAAAGTATATTTATTACCTCCTAGACTTGTTATATCAATTAGTCCAAATAAATCTATATGGATTAATTGTAGTGGTCTAGAGGTATTTATTTGATTCTTTGATTTAAAACTACTCTTGGTTTGTTTTCCTATTTGGCGTGTATCATAATCTTTGTCTTTGACAAATTTAATGCTAGGCATTTCTCTTATGAGTTCTTTAGTTATAATTTATGAGATTAGTTTCATGCTTGTATGGCCTAATCTTCTATGCCAAAGTCTTACATCATCATTTAACACCGAAAAGTAAGTTTCATCACAAAACTCATCAAGATCAATAAAATATATATTATTAGTCCTTAAGGTAATCAAAGATCTATTTTTGTGTGGTATATATATATATCGCAAGCATTAAATTCAAATTTGATATTATAACCCCTATCACACAATTGACTAATGTTTAGCAAGTTATGTTTTAAACTATCTACTAATAAAATATTTTCAATCAAAAGGTTTGATTTGTTATCTATATTTCATTTGCCAATAATTTTTCCTTTGTTGTTATCTCCGAATATGACATATATTTTGTCTTAACTAGTGAGCTTAGATAATTGTGTTGGATCTCCGGTCATATGCCTTGAGCATCCACTATCAAGATATCATCTCTTACTCCTAGCTTTTGATTATAGACATATCTACTAGAAAGGGGGTTTTGCTTTAGGTACTAATTTAACTTTAAGTCCCTTATGAAAAGATCTACCTATTTTGACTAATGACATTAAATTATTTATGGTTCCTTTATAAACCCAAACTAATTTATGTGAGCTATATTTTTTAAGTGAACATTTACAAGCATAATGTCTACATCTACCATAAAAATTATATTTATTTTCGAGTGAAACATGTAATGTAGGTCCTTTAATGAAGGTAGTTGGTTTTTGTTGAGTGTTCCTCACAAAGTCAATTCCTTTCTTTCTATGAATATGATCCTTATTGGCAAGAATCATGTTTAAAGATTTATTTTTAATTTTAAAATTTTCTAATGTTTGTCTTGTTGAATCTCGGATTTTGATGATGAAACTAATTGAGTATGTTTTAGTGATCTAATTGCGTTTTGAGATACGCAGGTCTACTCTCGATCAGGATTAGATAATTGACGTAGGATGAATCAGCATTGCGTCGAAGGAAATCATGTTAGGAGATTGGACGTCGAGTCGGAGGTCCGATCGATGATCGGCAGAAGGCTTCGAACAAAGAAATTGGGCATCGGGTCAAGAGGAGCGGAGTTGTGCCAAGGAGATCGAGGCTGTGGAGGTCAGTTACTGATTGGACAACAAACCGCAAGAGAGGATGATGCGCCAAAGTGTTAGACGAAGCGCCGATGAACCAAGGACATTCTAAGCAACTAATTATGATTCACGTTGTAATAATTATCTAGATCAGAGTAGGATTAGCTTAATTGGGTTGTAATTGGGCTAACCCAATTATGGGCCAATTGGGCCTAGTATTGGATCGATTTGGGCCGAGTTTAAGGCCTAACTATGAGTGTTGGACACTGTCTAATGGTGGCACTGCCAGACTGGGGCAGTGGCACTGCCCAAGTCCAGCTTCCCAAGTAGTCTAGGGCGTTGGTACCACCCAGATTGGGTGGTGGTACCGCCTTGGGGCAGAGTGCCTAAGCGGTGGCACCGTTGGTTGGGCGGTGGTACCACCTAGTACATTGATCGTGTCAATGTGTCAGGCGATGGTACTGCTAGGTTGAGCGGTGGTACCACCCAGTACACTAACAAAACAAGGTCAATAGGCGGTGGTACCGCTAGTGTCAAGCGGTGGTACCGCTAGTGTTAGGTGGTGATATCGCCAACACTTGGAAATCCAGGATGATTCAAATTTGGGCTCCAAATTTAAATCACATTGAGGTCTATAAATAATCCTCTCATCCATGGTTGAAATACACATTAGAACTGAGAAAGAAAATGGAAAACGCTGTTGCAATAGTATCAAATTCCTCCCTCTAATTCTAAAGTGTGATCTAGCCTTAGAGAGGTTGAGAGGCCTTGTAAGGGTTATCTCCTAAGCCCGTCAAAAGGAGAGAGAGCTGTAAGGGAGTTAGTCTTTACCCGTTGAAAGGAAGACAACTAGTAAAAAAACCGGTGGCCTCAAGAGAAGAGGAATCGGGAGTGGACGTAGGTCGAATGGCTAAACCACTATCGTTTTCGACATTGTTTTAGTCGAAACGAAGTTTTCAACGTTCGAAGTTTCCAAAATCATTTTAAATCATCAAAAATTATCGTACTTAACCATTGCACTAATTCACACCCCCCTCTTAGTGCCGCTCTAGATCTCAATAATTGGTATCAGAGCTATATTGTTTCTTATTCGGATTGACACATGCGAGAAATGGCTCTTCACGGCTTTCAAGAGGGTTTTTCGATTGTTTATCCTCTATTGTTTAACTGTTTAGACTATACATATTGAAAAACTCGAATGAGAGTTTTCTTAATTTCTCTCGATTTAAACTTGTGGAATATTATTGAAAATAACTTTCAACTTCCCTCTAAACTAACGAACGAATGTTGGATTTAGAGAGAAAATCTTTTTCTTTAAATGCAAAGGCTATGAAAGCCTTATATTGTTCTTTAGATAAAACTGAGTTTAATCGGATTTCTACGTATGAAACGACTTTGGATATTTGGCACACACTTGAAGTCACATACGAAGGAATGAGTAGAGTCAAAGACTCGAAAGTTAATATTTTGATGCACGATTTTAAGCTTTTTCGAATGAAACCAAGCGAGACTATCGGCGACATGTACACCTATTTCATGGATGTCGTCAATAGTTTGAAAAGTCTTAGTAAATCTTTTTTGAGTTTTGATCTTATTAATAAGATTTTAAGATCCCTTCCAAAGAGTTGAGATCCAAAAATAATGGCTATTCAAGAGTCTAAAGACTTGAATGTTTATTTACTTGAAGAACTAATCGGGTCTTTAATGACTTATGAAATGACTCTTGAACTTGATGAACATGAGAATCACCTTCCAAAGAATAGAAAGGTTTTGGCATTTCAAACAAAAGAATACTACTTGAGTGATGACTCAAGTGATAAGGACAATGTTGAGGACATTGAACGTTTGACGTTAAAATTTAAAAAGTTCATTAAACAAGAATTGAAAAACACAAATAAACTTAAAAAGAACACCAACTCTTGTTATGAACGCAAGAAGTCGAAGAGCTCCAAAGATGAGCATACAAAAGAAAAGAAGAAGAGGCCAAAGATGAAGATGAAACGCAAAGAAGAATCAAGTGACAAAATGACGAATTAGGCTTTGATGGGTTTTAACAATGAGCTAAGTAACTCACCTAAGACGTTCTTATGTTGTTTTGAAATTACATGATCCTTTCATGAGTTGCTTGATATAGTTGGTAGGAATTTTTTTATGCTTTTCTTTCTAGTATTTTTGAAAAGAAAAAATTTGAATGATGATTGTATGATGTGTGATAATGTGTGTACACCTAATAGGACTAATCCATGCATGTGTATCTTGATGAGTTACATTGGTTTTTCATTCTAAACATGATGCTCGACGATTTTATTTCATGCATGAGTTTTTGAAGTATTGTTGATTTGAAACTCTATGTTTTGGATTAATGTGCTTTTGGTCCAATTATTTTCATGTCAAATTAAGATAACATTTTAAGATGACATAATTCTATGTATACTTTCCTTATCGGTTTTTGGTTCTAAACATGATACATATCTATGTATGAATTTCTTGAAAGTCTTTTAATGACAGATGTGTGTATTATACTTATGATTTGAAAACTTCTATCTTGGATTAATGGGTCTTAATCGATTTTATGATGAAACTTATGTCTCATTTTTAAATGTTGATACATGTTTTTATAAAAGACTTGAACATGCTCACATAAAAATTGCATGAAATGAAAATGGATTTTCTATCCTATTGAAATTAATGAACTCAATTAATGAATTCATGTGAATCTCTTGAATCATGAAAATGATTTTGATTATTTGAACATGAATGAGCTTTATCATAGTCATGATCTTGATTTTTCAGAACTATATATTTGAATTTTTATAAATTCATAATAACTTAAAATGCCTTTTAAAATTTATGATATGATATGATTGATTCCTTGATTTATTCTTTTTATCGTGTCTTGAAAATGAATGTTTAGAATGATACTTGATGAGTTGTGTTATGAAATTTTCCTTTACATCTTGAACTTTCATGCTTATCTCTATTTGACATTAACAGACAAAGGCATGCTCAAATAAAATTAATCATAAAAAGAGAAATGTATGATTCTTGAAATTTTTGATTTTTCATGAAAGACAAGTGATAAATTCATTTATGATATTTTGTGAATCATTTGAATTTGAAATAAGATCTTGATGAAAATTCTTATGCATGAATCAAGGTGCTCTTTGTGCTATCCATTCTCAAATAAATCATGTTCTTCTTGAGCCTTGATATCATATCATAGAAATGACATGATTTCTTTGTCTTATGTGGTGATTTAAAATAAATTTGCTTTATTATGAATTATATGAATCTTGATTTTGATCTTACTAAATTAGAATCACAAATAATATCTTTTGGTATTCATGAATTCATACTCACAATATGTAAGCATTGGTATTCATGACTTGAATTTGATTGAAACATTGCATGCTTAAATTGATCGTTCTTCTATGTTTCAATACTTCTTCAAATGCATTATGTGATGATTGAATGATGCAAATTTAAATGATGTGAAAAGTTGTTAAAGGAAGAAATCAATCCAAGTCTTGATATCTCATTATTTGATACTTGGAATATTTTAAAATGTGATCTTGATGAGAATGTATCAAATTGCTCTTTTTACCTCATGAATCTTGATGTTGATCTTGTTAAGAAGAATTTTAATGAATCATGAATCATATCTTTAGTATTCACGAATTGATCCTTATTGATGTCTTTCATGAATTCTTTGCATCTATGGCTTTGAACATTTAAATTGTGATGAATCAAGAGTTTTTTTCTCCTATATGACTTCTTCTCAAAAGGAGAACTTTCTAAATGCATCATGAATTTTTCTGAATCACAATTAAAATTTCTTATGATTCATAGTGAATTTAGAAATATAATGCATCTCTTCTTTGTCTTCCTAAGATCTTTTGAGATCTTATTTACAAAAGAAGAGACATTGAAATAAATATGAATTGATATCTTGATTCTTTGTATTGGTTGTCATGATCTGAAGATTGATATAAATTTTTTATTGATGCAAACTTATGTGAGAAATTTATATCATCATATTTGATCCTCCCTTCTTTTCAACGTTACTAAAGGAGGAGAGAAAATATGCTAGGTTGAATAATAAATTACAATTCAAGATTTGATTGTCATGATTAATTTTTATCATGTTAGCTTGAATGTTAAATTCATATTCATGACTTGAATTTTGATGATTAAAAATTGATAAAATTTGCTTTATGATGAATCATTGAATCATAATTTTAATACTTCCTAAATGGAATATTTATGAATCATGAATGTAAATTTTTGATACCTCATTGATCTCTTGATAAATATTTATCTTTGTTGATTGTCATAATTTTAAAATTCATGTAAAGGGAAAAGAATTATACTCTTTCCTTCTTTTTGACAAAAACAAAGGGGGAGAAAGTTTTTGCTAGCTAGAACATGCAAAGGAAGGCAAAGGTTGTACTTCTCAAGAGAGAAGAAACAAAAATTATATGCACATTGCAAAGGAAGCAAAGAAAATGTAACTTGCACATCTCAAGAATGAAAAATTACTATCTTGCTTATCTTTAGAAAGAATTTAAAACTTACTATGATTGAATATGGTAAATCTAGCTTATATGTTGACTTGCATATCTTTTAAAATAGCTAGAGCTAACTTCTCTTTTTTGTTGATGACAAAGGAGAAGTAGATTGATGAGTTCATGCAATGTAATATTGATTGAATATTTTATATATTTGCATGATCTTTTTGATGATATGATATTGATACATGTATCTTGGATTTGGGATAATCCAAGTGTTCTATCAATGACATATTGATAGGGGGAGTTTGTTTAAACTCCGGGGAGTTAAGGTTAACTCCGTCATCAATTAGTTGTCATCATAAAAAAGAGAGAGATTGTTGAATCTCATATTTTGATGATGAAACTAATTGAGTATGTTTTAGTGATCTAATTATATTTTCAGATACGTAGGTCTACTCTCGATCATAATTAGATAATTGACGTAGGATGAATCAGCGTTGCACCGAAGGAAATCACGTCAGGAGATTGGATGTCGAGCCGGAGGTCCGATCGATGATCGGTAGAAGGCTTCGGATAAAGAAATCGAGCATCGGGCTAAGAGGAGCGGAGTTGCGCTAAGGAGATCGAGGCTGCGGAGGTCAGTTGCTGATTGGGCAACAAGCTGCAAGAGAGGACGATGCGCCGAAGTGTCGAAGGAAGTGCCGATGGACCAAGGACGTGCCGGGCAATTAATTATGATTCATGTTGTAATAATTATCTAGATTAGAGTAGGATTAGCTTAATTGAGTTATAATTAGGCCAACCCAATTAGAGGCTAACTAGGCCTAGTATTGGATTGGTTTGGGCTGGGTTTAAGGCCCAACCAGGAGTGTTGGACACTGTCTGGCGGTGGCACCACCCAAGTCTAGCTTCCCAGGTAGTCTGGGGTGGTGGTACCGCCTTAGGGTAGAGTGCCTAGGTGATGGTACCACCTAGTATAGTGACAGAATAGGGTCAACAAGCGATGGTACTGCTAGTGTTAGGCAGTGGTACCGCCAGCACCGGAAAATCCAAGAATTTGAATCACATTGAGGCCTATAAATACTCCTTTCATCCATGGTTGAAATACACATTAGAACTAACAGAATAGGGTGGTCTGGGGTGGTGGTACCGCCTTAGGGCAGAGTGCCTAGGTGATGGTACCACCTAGTATACTGACAGAATAGGGTCAACAAGCGATGGTACTGCTAGTGTTAGGCAGTGGTACCGCCAGCACCGGGAAATCCAAGAATTTGAATCACATTGAGGCATATAAATACTCCTTTCATCCATGGTTGAAATACACATTAGAACTAAGAAAGAAAATGGAAAACACTGATGTAATAGTATCAAATTTCTCCCTCTAATTCTAAAGTGTGATCTAGCCTTAAAGAGGGTAGAGAGTCCTTGTAAGGATTACCTCCTAAGCCCATCAAAAGAAAAGAGATATAAGGGAGTTAGTCTTCATCCGTTGGAAGGAAGACAACTAGTAGAAAAGTCAACGACCTCAAGAAAAGAGGAATCGGGAGTGGACGTAGGTCAGATGATCGAACCACTATAAAACTCGATTTGCATTTATATTCTTTCATTTACCTTTATGCAAACCTTTACTTTACTTGTTCACTACCCTTTATCTTCGTTCGAAGTTTCTAAAATCGTTTTAAATCATTGAAAATTATCATACTTAACCGCTGCACTTATTCAACCCCCTCTCTTAGTGTCGCTCTAGATCCCAACATGTCTTAGAACCATGTTTTCCTTTTTGACTAAGTCTAACTCTTCACATTGAGTACAAGAGGTTAATATGTAATTATTATGCTCATTTTTTAGTTTTTTAAATTTACTAGGGAGAAGCATGATCCTTTTTTAGTAATTTATAATTTTTTAATTAATTTAAATTCATCATACAAGTCGTGAAAAGCATCAAGTAATTCATTATAAGGTAAATAGATTTCTGTTGAGTCACTTACCTTTTCATTGAGAGTTATCAATGCATAGTTTGCCACCTCACCTTCATTGTTTTCTTTGCTTTCATCTTCTGGATGCACTTAATTCATCCTAAGTCATATTAAGTGCTTTCTTCTTCTTTAACACATTCTTTTTTTTCAATAGAGGACGTTGACTTTTGAAGTGTCGTAGCTTTTTATATTTGTAATAGATAATTATATCCTTTTTGAGTTCGTTTTTGCTCTTGGCATCTTATTTTACAAAATTAGTTTTATTTCTTCTTATGAATTTTTTAAATTTTCTTATGAAGAGTACCAAGTCCTCATCATCATCATCATCACTTGAGTTTTTACTCAAGTAGTCTTCTTTGTTCTAAATTGTTGAATCTCGTATTTTGATGATGAAACCAATTGATAGTGTTTATGATCTGATCTATATTTTAAGTGATGCAGGACTAGCTTCAATTAGGAAAAGATAATTAAAGCAGGAGGAATTGGAAGTTGGGCCAGAGTGAAACATGTCAGAAGATTAGACGTTGAGCTGGAGGATCAGTTGACGTATTGGCAGAAGGCTTCGTACCATGGGTTCGGTCATCGGACCAAGAAGAATATAAAATACACCAATGAGATCAGAATTACAAAGATCAATTGGCCGATTGAGCAATAGATCGCAAGAGAGGATGATGTGTCAAAGAATCGTATGAAGCGTCGATGAACCAATGATATGCTGGATAATAATTGATTCAAACTTTGTAATAATTATCTAGATTGAAGTAGGTTTAAATTATACTTGGGTTAGAATTAGGCCAACTCAATTAGGAGCCAACTGGGTCTGAATCAGGATTGTGTTGGGTCGGATGGAAGGCCCAAATAATGTTTGGGAGCCACTTCAGGCGGTGGCATCGCTAGGGTTGGTGGTAGAACCACCTGAAGGCTTAGCCTCCCAAGCTAAGTTTGGGCAGTGGTACTGCCCAAACAGAGTCTCCCAAATTGTCAAGCGATAGTACTACCCAAAGTGTCAAGAAGCGATGGGTGGTGGTATCACCTAGCATTGGCGGTGGTACCACCAATACCACGAAGACTCGAAGTGGTTCAAATTTTGGCTCTAAGTTTGAATCCACTTGGGGCCTATTAATACTCCTCTTATCCCTGGTTAGCACATACACCAACTGAGAATAAAAAGAGAAAAAACTCTATTAGAATTATGTGAAAATTCCTTTCCTCTAACTTTAAGTTTTGTTAAATCTAAGAAAGGGGTGAGTGGGGTTGTAAAGGTTGTCTCCTAAATCTATAAAAATGAGAAAAAAAACTATAAAGGGTAGTTAATCTTCGCTCGTTGAAAGAATATTTGTTGTTGGATGCTAGTGGCCTCGGCGAAGGAGGAATAATCAGAGTGGACGTAGGTCGATTACCGAACCACTATAAATTTGGTGTGCACTCTCTACTTCTCCTCTTTGCTATTAATTATATGCATCTTGCCTTACTTACTTTACAAATGTTTTTAAAATTAAATGATTTCCGATATGGCTTTCATCAAACTAAAGTTTCTTGAATCAATGATATTTTTATCGATGCACTAATTCAAATCCCCTCCTCCCCCCCCCTGCTGGCTCGGTCTTAACATAAGTGTTATATCTTTCCTATTCTTTGGAAGGTTATTCTCATGTTCATCATGTACTATACAAGTCATTTCATAAGTCATTAAAACCCAATAAATTCTTCAAACGAAAAATTATTCAAGTCCTTTGCTTCTCATATTGTATTATTTTTGGATCCCAACTTTTTAGATGAGATCTAAGAATTTTGTTAACAAGTTCAAGATTCAAAAAATATTTACCCAGTGCTTTCAAACCATTGATGACATCTGTAAAACGGGTGCACATGTCTCCAATGGTTTCACTTGGTTTTATTCGAAATAATTTATAATTATATACTAAAAGATTAATTTTAGACTCTTTAACTCTATTTGTGCTTTCATGTGTGACATCGAGTGTGTGCCAAATATCATGTGCAGTTTCGCATATAGAAATACGATTAAACTCATTTTCATCTAAAGCGCAAAATAAAGTATTCATAGCTTTAGCATTTAAAGAAAAAGTTTTCTTCTCCAAATAATTCCATTCGTTCATTGGATTAGAAAAATTTTGAAAACCACTTTCAACCACATTCCATAAATCAAAATCTATGAAAATCAAGAAGATACACATACGTATTTTCTAATAAGTGTGGTTTGTCCCATTGAATATAGGAGGACAAGTGATAGAATGACCCTCTAGATTACCAACAAAAGCCATTTAGTCTCTCTTGAGAGTAAAACCAATGGAGAGATACTTGGCTTTGATACCAATTGTTAGGACCGAATCGGCACTAAGAGGGAGAGGTGAATTAGTGCTTTAGTAAAATTGCATCAATTCGAAAAACTTCATTTGAAAAAATCGTATCAGAAATGCTTTTGAACTTAGAGATCAAGTGAGAGTGGTAGATAATTAAATTAGTGAGTAATAAGAATGACAAGCATAAACATAAATGCAAACTGATTTATAGTGGTTCGGTCATCGTGACCTACGTCCACTCCCGATTTCTCTTCCATTGAGGTCATCGACATTCACTAACGATTTTTTTTTTCAATGGGAGAAGACAAACTACCATCTTATAACTCATTTATCCTTTTCACATATCTAAGAGATAACTTTTATAAGCCTCACACCTCTTTTAGAATGAGCCCAAAATCTTAAAGAGGAGGAGGGGGACACTTAGCATCTCTTTTGGGTGGGGAAGAATGTCACGCCAAGCACCTCAGAGGGGGTAAACAAGGTGAATTCAATAATTCATATCGATAAGGAAATGAGAGATCTTGGGTCTTATAAGCGTTGGTGCTGCATACCCCAATCAGCCGGTTTAGTGGGGAGAAAGTAATGGCCCACGCTGATTCTAGTGATACTGGAGTCCATTACTTGTCCTGGACATGATGCCCATGCACTGTGCCCTCTAGAGGGAGACTAGCCGGGATGCTCCCTATCGTAGCCTAGGAGTCCAGTGCTTGCTCGGGTCACTAACGCCCTCCTCACGTGAGTGCTGCATACTCTGCTAAATTGATTTTGTGAGGAGAGAATAATAGCCATGCAATAAGCGAAGGGTGTTAATTTGCATTATGTATGTATCATAGCTCTTTAACTATCGGGGTGTATGGTTGTTAAATTGATGATTTTCATCATTTAGAGGGTATCAATTTGCATTCCATATGTATCATAGCTCTTTAACTATCGGGGTGTATGGTTGCTAAGTTGATGATTTTCATCACTCGCACCTCTCTTAGAATGAGCCTAAAAGCTTAAAAAGGAGGGGGACACTTAGCACTTTTCATATTTTTACAACATAGAATCACAAGGCTTTATGTTCTCTTTTCATACATCTTGATGCAAGAAAATGAGATATTTATAGGCCCCCAAATGATTTTAAAAATAGAGCCAAAAAAGGTCATATCTCAGGTTTCATGGGTACTAGCGGTACTACCTCTACATTGGGCAATACCATCGCCCACAGCCTGACATTAGGTGGTACCACCGCCTAGTGGGAGGTACTATACTTTGTCATAGTTTGGAATATTGTGTCTTGGCGGTACTACCACCAAGTCTTCGGAAGAAGTATATTTTATACTTTTCCAACTAACAAAATCTAAATAAGTCTTTTGAGTCCTTTGAATAGGCTTCTCAATGAGCCCAACTCACCCCAAATCAAGCCTAATTGGCTCCTAATTGAGTTAGTAAAACTACACTTGAATCTAACTAAACTAAGACCTAGCTACGATAGTTAAGACCTAAAATAATTATAAGTTTTAGAATCTAAGTCGTCCGCTAAGTTATTGGTTCATTCGAACTCCTAGCGAACTTCCGACGTGTCATTTGAACCTTCGATACATCGTGCTTTTCTTCAACGTAATGCCCAATCCTTGGCATGTTGACTCCTATAACTTTCGATCTTAGCGTAATGTTCGATTCTTTTAGCCCGATGTTCGATTTTTGACTCTAGCCCAACATCTGATCTTGCTATAATTATTTTACCTTTTCTGATCGAAGTTAGTCCTACATCACTTATCTTAAAGGACAAATTTGATCGTAAACTTATCAATTAATTCCATTATCAAAATATGGGATTCTAACACTTGTTGCTCCCGCTACTAAGCTTAGCTTGTTGAGGAACAAATGAAAGGAATTCCTCCCTTTAAATAGGAGGAGGTGAGCCCTCCATTTATGAAATTTTTTTTCTTATTTATTTAATATTAATATTTGTTTAATATACTATATATCATTCTATTTGGAATGCTTAGTAGTTATTTCTTAAATTATGAAAATAAAAATTAATTTTTAAATTAAAATTTTAATTATATTTTATAATATTTTTTATTAGTCCCATATCAAAATGAATAAGACTAAGATTAACTTATAAAAATTTGATAAATCTATTATTAACAACTTTAATTAAATATTTTGACTAATAAGTAATTGATAGGTACCAAGTAGCAGGGTCCTCTTTGTCTAACATATGCATACGCCTTGATCTTTCTCTCAACATCGACGAGGATGAAAGGGAAGAATAAGTCCAAACTGTGTATACTCTTTTTTTCTCGTATTAAGAGGGATCTATGAGCTTTGAGCTCGAGAAAGCCAGAAATGACGGTTTGTTGTATGGGCATATTGAGTTACTTTATTTCACTAATATTGTTCATTCATTTCATGCATTCAATCGGCACATTACTTGAACGTATAAAAGGGAGTTATTCTTATCTTAGGTGGGAACACGAAGGAACCAAACAACGTGAAGAGCGTTCTCTGTGACAGGACAAGATGCGTCGATGATCCAGATAGAACTCTTCGTACTTGTCTCGCCCGCATGGAGGCCCTCTTTCTCCGATTGTGGTCTATGATCTGAAACGCAAGGAGCCAGTAGATGATGGATTGATGTCCATGATCTGGTGGGACCAGCGGATTATTACACCCGTGATATATCCACGCCTCTCTATGGGGGGCCGTTATATGGAACACGCAGTCAACAGTTTTACACAGGCTTCATGGGCCTCACCCGTTTCACGAACTCTGGCCCGTTCATATCCTTCGCTCCAACGCTGCGCTCTCTTATAAGTGCGACTCGTATGCGGTTCGGTTCGACGACGCATCGGCTCTTTGGGGCGAAACCAAAACCAGCCCTCGTGTCATCGCAGCGTTTCGAGTTCGTGGCTCATTTCTCACGCCTCGTCTTCCTCCCTGTTTGAAACCCTAGAGGAAGGGGAAGATGTCGGGCGGCTTCTTTCGGGTAAGCGAAACCTTCTTTTCATCCGATATCTCGCTTTCGATTTCGAATCTTCCGTCGAACTCTTCCTGCTGCGGTTTGTCACTGCCGAGGGGATCGGTTAGGGTTCTAATGGCTCCCCGATGCTGACTTCAGGGCACCTCAGCGGAGCAGGATACCCGCTTCTCCAACAAGCAGGCGAAGCTGCTCAAGAGTCAAAAGTTCGCTCCCGTGCTCGATCACCCAGTGAGTTGCTCATCAGATGGATCTGTAATTCGAATTGTGTTTGGAGTTTCATTTCTTTTCAAGTCTGGGTATAGATCGGAAGATTTGTAGACAAACTCTGTCCGTTAGTTTAATGCATTATTGAATAGTATCTGGAGTGTCTTAGATTCTGTAACTTGGGAGCTTGAGAAGTTTCTTTCTCTAGTTCACCGCTTACAAGATTGAATTATTCTGATCAGGTGGACATGACAAAGGTAAAGATGGACGTGATCAGGCCATGGATTGCAACTAGGGCTACTGAGCTACTTGGTTTCGAGGATGAAGTTCTCATCAACTTTGTTTATGGACTCCTCGATGGCAAGGCATGCTGTTTCGACTGTCTATGCTTTTGGTAGACCGTGGTAACATAGACCACTCAGTACTTAATGTACTATTCCAAGTTTTTATGCAGGAGGTGGATGGGAAACAGATTCAGATCCAGCTTACAGGATTCCTGGAGAAAAATACAGGGAAGTTCATGAAGGAGCTTTGGGGACTTCTCCTCAGTGCACAAAATAATGCCAGCGGTGTTCCTCAGCAGTTCTTGGATGCCAAAGAAGAGGAATTGAAAAAGAGAAAGGTTCCTTTGAATTTTAGTGCTTCTGTGGTACTGTTACATTGTTCTTGTTAACTCTGTGTTCTAATGCATTGTCTGTGTTGCAGGTGGAGAGTGAAAGAATCACTCAGGAAATACAGAAGAGACAGGAGAAAGAGGGAAGAGAGTTTGAGCAAGAGAAGCAGAAAAGGATGGTATTTAGCTTTTCTGATCCAGAGTTTTTTTTTTTGTTGATATATTTAAGATTTTTTTTTTAATGTTAACTCATGGTTGTCTCTCTATGCCATTCAGCTAGCTTGTGCGATTATTTGGGTTCATATACTTCTTTACCTCAAACTACTGTAGGACGTAGAGGCCGGCAGTACTGCTGTTTCTGGCTCGAGTTTAAAACATTCACTGCCAAAGGATTCCAGAGTTCAGTCTGAGGAGAGAGATATGGAGACAAAGCAGAGTCCAAGATTAAAAAGACGGTTAGTATCAACATGCTCACCACATTTATTACTACCGGACCTGTCCTTTGCAGTTTGTAAATTTTCATACATGGCAAATGTTATTTGTATTAGGGTTTAATTTCTTACTCTGTCAATATTGCACCTTAATCAAGGGAATCAAGACCAACTTTGCTTGACTTTCATTTCATGAAATGTGTAAGCTAGTTGACTCATTCTGTATGCCATCGGATTTTCTCTTTTACTCTGAAAAAACTTCATAATCCATTGTTAGGATAACATTTTGAAGTGAGACAGAAGGAAAGCTAAGTATAAATTGGATGTGGAATTCACAGTCTCCTTTTAGAAAGTGTGATATTGTGAAGTTTTAGGTTCAGACTTTTGAAGATGTGACCTTGATAGCATTCCATGATGGCTCAGACCCCATTTTGCCTTGAGGATCTTCTGAAACTTGAAATGCTACTTTTACATTGAATCAGTAGCAAAATTAACAATTTATGTTTAAAATCTCGGGACACTTTTGTAGCTAGAAATGTCCAATATTCTGTTGCTTCATTTTGGAACGATGGTTGTGATTCAAAGGCAATTTTGCACAACAACAATTTGGTTTTTGTTTTGTTTGGGATTGGGTAATTTCTGCCCTTTTTCTGTTTATGTACAATGGCAATACATTCCAAATAGTCTGTTAGTTTTCTTGTTGTTCATCTATATCTGTTCCTTGTTATGGGCTATATCTTTTATTCCCATTTCCTCCCTGGATGCTCTTTTCCCCTGTGCCATTACCAAAATACAAATAGTTCATATAAATAGGGGCATATTTGTCTATGTCTCTAAATTTTTTTTTAGTATTGTTGTTTGTTTTTATATGTAAGACTTGACGATGTTTCCTTGAGGACAGGAATTTTCCAAATAATCTTTCTATAGCATATAGGGGTTGCAACCATTGATTGTGGCACATGCTTGTTTTTCACTGGTGTCGTGAGTTAAAGATTGGTCTACTGTTTGTTATTCCCCAGAGATAGGAATGGAGTTATCTCTTGTTATATATTTCAAATTTTTTTAGTAATAATTTGAGGAGTAATATTTACTTGCAATCTTTTGGTGTTGTGAGCTTGATTGTGCCATAAGCTAAGTTTTTTCTTCTTTTTTCCTTTAGGCTCTACATTTCTCTACACTTGAATCATAATTCTCGTATTTGGTAACTATGTTTTTTTTGTCAATTTGTGATCATTTAACTTAGGTATTATCACCTATTTTAATTGGATAAATATGATCTTTCTTCAGAAGGATTTCTTCACCAAACAGGTCATTCAGCAAATCAACTTCTGTGTCTTCTCTTTTGTGATTTTCTACAGAAATTTTATTCTATTTGAGATCCGATAGTATACTGGTTCACTTTATCACTAACTTCAATTAATATTAAATAATGATATATTTAATTCCATAATGTTGTTGGGTAACTTGGATTTATGTTTAGCTTATTGGAGGTGAGCATAGTTTCTGAGTAATTCAATCCTAATTAGCTTAAATTTGGAAATCATCTTAGTTCCTGTTTGTCATACATTTCCTGAAATTATTTCTTAATCAATGAAACAGTATTTGAATATCATTATTCAAGTATTTGAAATTATTTCTTAATCAATGAAACAGTTACTTTATTTACTATCCCAGGTTTGGCACCTACAGTCCTTGATGCTATGACAATGACTCTGCTACTAATATAGAAGCTTAGGTTCTTTATGGTGCTCTCTGTTATGAATATCATTAAAACCATCAACAATATATGTTTGTCCTTTTTTACGGACAACCAATGCTATTTGTTGAACCAGATATTTGGCACTGGCTTTGTCAAATTCATATATCAATTTATACAACAGCCTTCTGCTGCGAGGTTACTTGCTTCCATTATCTGGACATATTTGTTTCCTATATCTTTGAGTTCACTCTTATTTCCATGATCAACTTTTTTTTATGCTGTTGCTTCGGTAATGAAAACAGAGCTATCTTACATGTTTCATTTACCAGAGAAGGGCGATCAAGAAGTCGATCTCTTTCATCTCAGTCGCAAGGGCATTCGCTTTCTCTTAGTACACGGTATCATTCTCCACATAGGCGTGCCATGTCATCTGAAAGGCAGTTTAAGTCTCCAGCTAGAAGGTCGATTTCTCCCCATCATAGATATTCCCCACGGAGCAACTGGTCACCTTCAAGGCGCAGATCACCGAGACGAAGATCACCTTCACCCATCCGACGAAAAGCTCCTTATGGACGAAGATCTCCATTGTTGTGCTGTAGGTCTCCTCCCTCACGCCATAGGTCCCCAGTTCAAAACCGCAGGAGATCACCTTCCCTTCCACGCCCTCGGAGATCATCTTCCCCTCCACGCCGTCGGAGATCACCTTCCCCTCCACACCCTCGGAGATCACCTTCCCCTCCATGCCATTGGAGATCACCTTCCCCTTCACACCATCGGAGATCGCCTTCCCCGTCACGCCATCGGAGATCGCCTTACCCGTCATGCCATCGGAGATCACCTTCCCCATCACGCCACCGGAGACCACCTTCTGCACGCCGCGTGTCTCCTATCAGGCGTAGGTCTTTATCTCCTGCAAGAGATAAGCCCATGTCTCCTTGGAGATCACCTCCAAACCGGTCTCGACAGCAAAAGAGGTCTCTGCATTCACCTGGAAAGTATGGTCGAGATTCTCAAATGTCTCTGCAGGCAAGAAAGAGGTGTTGACACTGAGAAAATTGTACCTGTTTTAAATTAACTGATTATTGCTAATGTTATTGCTAACATTGCAGTTTGTATACCCTGTCTCATGTGCTGATACATGTGCAGGAGTAGCAGTCCTCACAGGAGTATTAGCCCATCTTATCCAGTTCATAGAGGCTCAAGTAGGGAAATAGATACCAGAAGTAATGGTTTTGACTCCAAAAGGCATCAGAATAAATATTCACCCAAGAGGTGGTTCTTAAGGCTGCATCCTGTTTCCCAGTTGTCTATAGATTGACATCTTTATGGAAAGTGTGCCATACAAATATTGCAGTGCAGACATTCTTATCATAACTTATCATAACTTCTTTTACACAGGGCTCGTGAGAAGAGATCACCGGTTCATCACACCTTGCATGGAGAGGTGGTTGATCATTTGGACTTCAAGCGCAACATCTTGGATCCCCTTCCACACACTTTAACAGTTTCTTCTAGGTCTTCCAGTCCAGATTCCAGGGATCAGAATGACATCCACAGCAAAGATTATGATGTACCATCAGAGAACTCTTCAGAGCAGTCAGATTCCCCTAGCCATTTGAGAAAGAGTCCAACAAGAAGAAATAGGTACATGCCTATGTAGCATTTGATGTCATTGCTCCTACCTTTGAGGTTTATCTGTTTATCATAGAGATTGGTCACCAAATGATCTTGCAGGCTGTCTGAAAAACAAACTGAAAAACAGTTGCGTAACGACATCCAAGAAATAAATGACAACAATGAAGAGTCTCGTGTTGTCAGGTTAAGTTTATTCTTTTGGCTTCTTTGGTTTAAAATTATACTTGATTCTTATGTCAGATCTGTTATCTTTCCACATTCTAATTTTCAGGAGGATGCATATTGTGGAACTGATTCCTCATCCAAGAAAGGTAGAGTTTCAGCAGCTGATATGAAGAAGAAAAGGTTTCATACCAACAAATTCCGCCAAGAAGAGTTTTCTAATAACGGGTTAGAAGTTGATCACTTTCCAGGCAACCAAGATCATTATTCTAACATGGGCATAAAAAAGAAGGAAACTGATCGTAAAAGGTGAATAACATTCTCCTTTTGCTTTTCTCTTGTTGTTCTCTCGTTACATTCTTTCCTGTTCTCAAGCACACGTCCCCATGCCCCCTTCTGGTTCCTCCCTGATACTCAGCAAATATTTTTTTTAATTTCTATAGGGAATTAATAGGTCAGCAAGCATTTATGATTATCAAGTTTTTAAAAGCATACCTAAATATGTTAGTACAGTCTAACAAAAATCATTATTAGTGTTAAAACTGAGACAGAATAGAACTAATAACACAATCTGCATTGGTCTCTAAAATCAGTAATCTATAATTTGTAAGACTGGTGAACAAAAACAAATTGAAGATGATCTTGACCATCAAATTGAGACTACTGAATGAAGTCAGAAAACTAGGTATAAGGGTTGTTTAGGTAAAAATTTTGGGGTAGTTAGAAAATAAGATTTTGGGGCTTCTAGGACTTACGCCTTTGTTGTTCTTGTTATTGTAGTAGTAGTAAAAAATAAGATGATTAAGTTGATAGATGAATAAAGTGGGGTGGCAAGTGAAAAAAAAAAAGAATAAAGACATTTAAGATAGGGTTAAGGTCCATTTTAGTCCTTGTGATTTTAGCTATAGATCACTTAAGCCCGTATGGTTTACTCATGTTTAAAGACAAAACTCTTACATTTTCAAAAACGTAACATATAAGCCCCTCCTGTCAAGTCTGAGTTAACAGAAATTAGAGTTTACTTACGTGACATGCTAATTCACAATAAATCATTAATATAATAACATATGTAATTTAAGTTTAAAAAAAGATTAAGATCCATTTTAGCCCGTGTGGTTTTGACCATGAATCACTTAAGTCATTATGGTTTACTACTATCTAAAATAATCCCTATATTTTCAAAATCGTAGCATATAAGACCCTCCCGTTAAATCTGAGTTAACAGATATTAGAGTCTGCTTACGTTGCATACTGACTCATAATAAACCATTAATATAATGACATGTGTAATTTAAATTTAAAAAAGCGTTAAGGCCCATCTTGTCGAGGAAGAGGAAGCGACGGACAAAGGCAGAGAGGCAGAGGTAGGAGAGGCTGGAGGCGGAGGTGAGGGAGTACTGGACCACCACGTCATAGGCGCAACTGGTGGGGGCGCAGAAGAGGACGAAGTGAGAGGCAGTGGGGACGAAGACGCCCAGGAAGAGGAAGAGGGACTAGGAGACCATTACGTGCCTAGCGTCGGACTGATCGACGTACATCCACCTGAGGCAGGACCAGAAGCTCCTGAGCTCGTCGTCGGCGCAAGAGAGGCGACGTGCGTACGACACCCTGCAAGGCAACAGTGGCTCAGTGCTACTGCTGGTGGTCGCTTCCACTACGATGCCTCCTGCCATTGATGGTGGTCTTAGTTTTTTTTTAAACTTAAATTGCATGTGTCATATTAATAGTTTATTATGAGTCAACATACTATGTAAGTAGACTCTAACGTCTCAGACTTGACGGGAGAGGTTTATATGTTACATTTTTTAAAATATATGAGTTATTTTAGACACGAATAAACTATAAGGACATAAGTGATTCATGGCCAAAACCATAGGTTAAAATGAATCTTAACTTTTTTTTAAACTTAAATTATATGTGTCATTATATTAATGGTTTATTGTGAGTCAGCAAACTATGTAAGCAAACTCTAATGTCTGATAACTCAGACTTGATGGGAGGGACTTATATGCTACATGTTTGAAAATGTATGAGTTATTTTAGATACGAGTAAACTATATGAGCTTAAGTGGTCCATGATCAAAACCATAGGGGGCTAAAAATAGACCTTAACCCTTTAAATTAAATTGATTGGTGATGGAGTAGATCTAGAGAAAGACCGCAATTTGACCTTCAAGAGGAAAAAGAAAAGATGAGAGCTAAAGCAGTCCTCTACCAAGATTAATTTCAGTCTCTCTGAGCACTGGCTCGCTGTTTCTGATTTGAATTCAATGTCCCTTATTAACATTCATCATACAAACTCTGAATATATTAGTATCTTTTAATAGACTGTTTAAGGTAGCTGACAACAATGGTTAAAGTTTTTTATTCCATCCAAATCAATCTATTCACTTAAAAGGCTGAGCTTGGCTGAGGCAGATCAATTTTTGAATGGATCACCTTGTATTAACTTGTCACGCCCGGCCCGTTGGCTCCAAGGCCAAAGGCCTTAGGAGGTCAGGTGGGGTGCATTAATCCCACATCGGAAAGGATGGGGGGAGGTCTTGGGCTTATAAGCGGGGGCGGCAACACAGCGAACCGGTTTTCGGTGTGGGTTAAGGCCTTACGAGTATGGTATCGAGCCACCCCACGACCTAACCGACTCAAGTCAACACTTTGAGGGTGGCAGGGGTGAGTGTCCGTGATTTGAGACGTCACGAGATTGAGTGGGGAGAATGTCACGCCGACCTTGGTTGGCTCCAGGCCAAAGGCCTTAGGAGGTCGTGGGGTGCATTAATCCCACATCGGAAGGATGGGGGAGTCTTGAGGCTTATAAGCGGGGGAGCAACACATCCGCGAACCGGTTTTGGGTGTGGGTTAAGGCCTTACGCGAGTATGGTATCGATTACCCCGACCTTAACCGACTCACGCCATGGCGCCCGGGTCAACACTTTGGGGGTAGGCGGGTGGTCGATCCGTGACGAGGACGTCACGAGATTGAGTGGGGAGAATGTCAAGCTCCAAGCGCCAAAGGCCTTAGGAGAGTCGGTGGGTGCATTAATCCCACATCGCAAAGGACGGGGAGGTCTTGGGCTTATAAGCGGGGCAACACATCCAGCGAACCGGTTTTTTCGGGTGTGGGTTAAGGCCTTACGCGAAGAGTATTTGCACGCTCGGCTTGCGCTCGAGGCCAAAGCGTTTTAGGAGGTCAGTGGGGTGCATTAATCCCACATCGGAAAGGATGGGGAGAGCGGCACATCGGCGAATGATTGTGGGTTAAGGCCTTTACGAGTAATTAATGCACACCTTGGTGCATTAATTACTCGCGTAAGGCCTTAACCCACACCCGAAAAACCGTTCGCCGATGTGTTGCCGCCCGCTTATAAGCCCAAGACCTCCCCCCATCCTTTCCGATGTGGGGATTAATGCACCCACCGACCTCCTAAGGCCTTTGGCCTTGGAGCCAACGGGTTAGACGTGACATTCTCCCCACTCAATCTCGTGAACGGATTGACCACCCCGCTTACCTACCCCAAAGGCTGCGTGGCGAGTTTTAAGGCCGGGTGGCTCGATACCATACTGTAAGGCCTTAACCCACACCGAAAAAACCTCGCGACGTGTTGCCGCCCCGCTTATGAGGCCCAAGACCTCCCCTCATCCTTTCCGGGATGTGATTAATGCACCCCACTGACCTCCTAAGGCCTTTCGCCTCGAGCCAACGTGGCCGGGCGTGACATTCTCCCCACGTGGTGGGCCAGGCGAGTAATTAATGCGCTGAAGCGGCAGGGCCCATAACCCACGTGTCCCAGGGCTCGATACCATACTGCAAGGCCTTAACCCACAACTTCCGGGCTCGGATGTGGTGCCGCCCCGCTATAAGCCTCTCCCGCCATTGCACCCACCTCCGACCTCCTAAGGCCTTTTGGCCTTGGGAGCCAACCGGCCGGGCGTGATATTCTCTTCCCCCACTCAATCTCGTGACGCCCTCGCCACGGATCGACCACCCCGCCACTCCCCCAAAGTGTTGACCCATGATTTAATAAGGTCGTGTGGGTGGCTCGATACCAACGCCCCCGAAATTTAATTCAAGAGGTTGACCCTGCCCCCAAAAATTCATAACATTAAAATTTTATGTGTCTTATATTTGAGGACACACTAACATATCATTCAAGTTTAAACTTAAATTGCAAATTTGGCACACACTTGAAGTCACATACGAAGGAATGGTAGAGTCAAAGACTAAAGTTAATATTTTGATGCACGATTTTAAGCTTTTTCAATGAAACCAAGCGAGACTAACATGTACACCTATTTCATGGATGTCGTCAATAGTTTGAAAAGTCTTAGTAAATCTTTTCGAGTTTTGATCTTATTAATAAGATTTTAAGATCCCTTCAAAGAGTTGAGATCCAAAAATAATGGCTATTCAAGAGTCTAAAGACTTGAATGTTTATTTACTTGAAGAACTAATCGGGTCTTTAATGACTTATGAAATGACTCTTGAACTTGATGAACATGAGAATCACCTTCCAAAGAATAGAAAGGTTTTGGCATTTCAAACAAAGAATACTACTTGAGTGATGACTCAAGTGATAAGGACAATGTTGAGGACATTGAACGTTTGACGTTAAAATTTAAAAAGTTCATTAAACAAGAATTGAAAACACAAATAAACTTAAAAGAACACCAACTCTTGTTATGAACGCTAAGAAGTCGAAGAGCTCCAAAGATGAGCATACAAAAGAAAAGAAGAAGAGGCCAAAGATGAAGATGAAAGCAAAGAAGAATCAAGTGACAAAATGACTGAATTAGGCTTTGATGGGTTTTAACAATGAGCTAAGTAACTCACCTAAGACGTTCTTATGTTGTTTTGAAATTACATGATCCTTTCATGAGTTGCTTGATATAGTTGGTAGGAATTTTTATGCTTTTCTTTCTAGTATTTTTGAAAAGAAAAAATTTGAATGATGATTGTATGATGTGTGATAATGTGTGTACACCTAATAGGACTAATCCATGCATGTGTATCTTGATGAGTTACATTGGTTTTTCGTTCTAAACATGATGCTGCGATTTTATTTCATGCATGAGTTTTTGAAGTATTGTTGATTTGAAACTCTATGTTTTGGATTAATGTGCTTTTGGTCCAATTATTTTCATGTCAAATTAAGATAACATTTTAAGATGACATAATTCTATGTATACTTTCCTTATCGGTTTTGGTTCTAAACATGATACATATCTATGTATGAATTTCTTGAAAGTCTTTTAATGACAGATGTGTATTATACTTATGATTTGAAAACTTCTATCTTGGATTAATGGGTCTTAATCGATTTTATGATGAAACTTATGTCTCATTTTTAAATGTTGATACATGTTTTTATAAAAGACTTGAACATGCTCACATAAAAATTGCATGAAATGAAAATGGATTTTCTATCCTATTGAAATTAATGAACTCAATTAATGAATTCATGTGAATCTCTTGAATCATGAAAATGATTTTGATTATTTGAACATGAATGAGCTTTATCATAGTCATGATCTTGATTTTTCAGAACTATATATTTGAATTTTTATAAATTCATAATAACTTAAAATGCCTTTTAAAATTTATGATATGATATGATTGATTCCTTGATTTATTCTTTTTATCGTGTCTTGAAAATGAATGTTTAGAATGATACTTGATGAGTTGTGTTATGAAATTTTCCTTTACATCTTGAACTTTCATGCTTATCTCTATTTGACATTAACAGACAAAGGCATGCTCAAATAAAATTAATCATAAAAAGAGAAATGTATGATTCTTGAAATTTTGATTTTTCATGAAAGACAAGTGATAAATTCATTTATGATATTTGTGAATCATTTGAATTTGAAATAAGATCTTGATGAAAATTCTTATGCATGAATCAAGGTGCTCTTTGTGCTATCCATTCTCAAATAAATCATGTTCTTCTTGAGCCTTGATATCATATCATAGAAATGACATGATTTCTTTGTCTTATGTGGTGATTTAAAATAAATTTGCTTTATTATGAATTATATGAATCTTGATTTTGATCTTACTAAATTAGAATCACAAATAATATCTTTTGGTATTCATGAATTCATACTCACAATATGTAAGCATTGGTATTCATGACTTGAATTTGATTGAAACATTGCATGCTTAAATTGATCGTTCTTCTATGTTTCAATACTTCTTCAAATGCATTATGTGATGATTGAATGATGCAAATTTAAATGATGTGAAAAGTTGTTAAAGGAAGAAATCAATCCAAGTCTTGATATCTCATTATTTGATACTTGGAATATTTTAAAATGTGATCTTGATGAGAATGTATCAAATTGCTCTTTTACCTCATGAATCTTGATGTTGATCTTGTTAAGAAGAATTTTAATGAATCATGAATCATATCTTTAGTATTTTTAATTGATCCTTATTGATGTCTTTCATGAATTCTTTGCATCTATGGCTTTGAACATTTAAATTGTGATGAATCAAGAGTTTTTTTCTCCTATATGACTTCTTCTCAAAAGGAGAACTTTCTAAATGCATCATGAATTTTTCTGAATCACAATTAAAATTTCTTATGATTCATAGTGAATTTAGAAATATAATGCATCTCTTCTTTGTCTTCCTAAGATCTTTTGAGATCTTATTTACAAAAGAAGAGACATTGAAATAAATATGAATTGATATCTTGATTCTTTGTATTGGTTGTCATGATCTGAAGATTGATATAAATTTTTTATTGATGCAAACTTATGTGAGAAATTTATATCATCATATTTGATCCTCCCTTCTTTTCAACGTTACTAAAGGAGGAGAGAAAATATGCTAGGTTGAATAATAAATTACAATTCAAGATTTGATTGTCATGATTAATTTTTATCATGTTAGCTTGAATGTTAAATTCATATTCATGACTTGAATTTTGATGATTAAAAATTGATAAAATTTGCTTTATGATGAATCATTGAATCATAATTTTAATACTTCCTAAATGGAATATTTATGAATCATGAATGTAAATTTTTGATACCTCATTGATCTCTTGATAAATATTTATCTTTGTTGATTGTCATAATTTTAAAATTCATGTAAAGGGAAAAGAATTATACTCTTTCCTTCTTTTGACAAAAACAAAGGGGAGAAAGTTTTGCTAGCTAGAACATGCAAAGGAAGGCAAAGGTTGTACTTCTCAAGAGAGAAGAAACAAAAATTATATGCACATTGCAAAGGAAGCAAAGAAAATGTAACTTGCACATCTCAAGAATGAAAAATTACTATCTTGCTTATCTTTAGAAAGAATTTAAAACTTACTATGATTGAATATGGTAAATCTAGCTTATATGTTGACTTGCATATCTTTTAAAATAGCTAGAGCTAACTTCTCTTTTTTGTTGATGACAAAGGAGAAGTAGATTGATGAGTTCATGCAATGTAATATTGATTGAATATTTTATATATTTGCATGATCTTTTTGATGATATGATATTGATACATGTATCTTGGATTTGGGATAATCCAAGTGTTCTATCAATGACATATTGATAGGGGGAGTTTGTTTAAACTCCGGGGAGTTAAGGTTAACTCCGTCATCAATTAGTTGTCATCATAAAAAAGAGAGAGATTGTTGAATCTCATATTTTGATGATGAAACTAATTGAGTATGTTTTAGTGATCTAATTATATTTTGAGATCACGTAGGTCTACTCGATCATAATTAGATAATTGACGTAGGATGAATGGCGTTGGTAATCGAAGGAAATCACGTCAGGAGATTGGATGTCGAGCCGGAGGTCCGATCGATGATCGGTAGAAGGCTTCGGATAAAGAAATCGAGCATCGGGCCAAGAGGAGCGGAGTTGCGCCAAGGAGATCGAGGCTGCGGAGGTCAGTTGATGATTGGGCAACAAGCTGCAAGAGAGGACGATGCGTCGAAGTGTCGAAGGAAGTGCCGATGGACCAAGGACGTGCCGGGTAATTAATTATGATTCATGTTGTAATAATTATCTAGATTAGAGTAGGATTAGCTTAATTGAGTTATAATTAGGCCAACCCAATTAGAGGCTAACTAGGCCTAGTATTGGATTGGTTTGGGCTGGGTTTAAGGCCCAACCAGGAGTGTTGGACACTGTCTGGCGGTGGCACCGCCCAAGTCTAGCTTCCGGGTGAGCAGGGTGGTGGTACCGCCTTAGGGTAGAGTGCCTAGGTGATGGTACCACCTAGTATCTTGTGAATAGGGTCAACAAGCGATGGTCTTTGCTAGTGTTAGCGTGGTACCGCCTTGATAGGAAAATCCAAGAATTTGAATCACATTGAGGCCTATAAATACTCCTTTCATCCATGGTTGAAATACACATTAGAACTAACAGAATATGGTGGTGCAGGGTGGTGGTACCGCTTAGGCAGAGTGCCTAGGTGATGGTACCACCTAGTATACTATGAGAATAGGGTCAACAAGCGATGGTACTGCTAGTGTTAGCGTGCTGGTACCGCCAAAGACGGAAATCCAAGAATTTGAATCACATTGAGGCATATAAATACTCCTTTCATCCATGGTTGAAATACATATTAGAACTAAGAAAGAAAATGGAAAACACTGATGTAATAGTATCAAATTTCTCCCTCTAATTCTAAAGTGTGATCTAGCCTTAGAGAGGGTAGAGAGTCCTTGTAAGGATTACCTCCTAAGCCCATCAAAAGAAAAGAGATATAAGGGAGTTAGTCTTCATCCGTTGGAAGGAAGACAACTAGTAGAAAAGTCAACGACCTCAAGAAAAGAGGAATCGGGAGTGGACGTAGGTCAGATGATCGAACCACTATAAAACTCGATTTGCATTTATATTCTTTCATTTACCTTTATGCAAACCTTTACTTTACTTGTTCACTACCCTTTATCTTCGTTCAAGTTTCTAAAATCGTTTTAAATCATTGAAAATTATCATACTTAACCGCATTGCACTTATTCAACCCCCTCTCTTAGTGTCGCTCTAGATCCCAACATGTCTTAGAACCATGTTTTCCTTTTTGACTAAGTCTAACTCTTCACATTGAGTACAAGAGGTTAATATGTAATTATTATGCTCATTTTTTAGTTTTTTAAATTTACTAGGGAGAAGCATGATCCTTTTTTAGTAATTTATAATTTTTTAATTAATTTAAATTCATCATACAAGTCGTGAAAAGCATCAAGTAATTCATTATAAGGTAAATAGATTTCTGTTGAGTCACTTACCTTTTCATTGAGAGTTATCAATGCATAGTTTGCCACCTCACCTTCATTGTTTTGCTGCTCATCTTCGGATGCACTTAATTCATCCTAAGTCATATTAAGTGCTTTCTTCTTCTTTAACACATTCTTTTTTTTCAATAGAGGACGTTGACTTTTGAAGTGTCGTAGCTTTTTATATTTGTAATAGATAATTATATCCTTTTTGAGTTCGTTTTTGCTCTTGGCATCTTATTTTACAAAATTAGTTTTATTTCTTCTTATGAATTTTTTAAATTTTCTTATGAAGAGTACCAAGTCCTCATCATCATCATCATCACTTGAGTTTTTACTCAAGTAGTCTTCTTTGATTCTAAATTGTTGAATCTCGTATTTTGATGATGAAACCAATTGATAGTGTTTATGATCTGATCTATATTTTAAGTGATGCAGGACTAGCTTCAATTAGGAAAAGATAATTAAAGTAGGAGGAATTGGAAGTTGGGCCAGAGTGAAACATGTCAGAAGATTAGACGTTGAGCTGGAGGATCAGTTGACGTATTGGCAGAAGGCTTCGTACCATGGGTTCGGTCATCGGACCAAGAAGAATATAAAATACACCAATGAGATCAGAATTACAAAGATCAATTGGCCGATTGAGCAATAGATCGCAAGAGAGGATGATGTGTCAAAGAATCGTATGAAGCGTCGATGAACCAATGATATGCTGGATAATAATTGATTCAAACTTTGTAATAATTATCTAGATTGAAGTAGGTTTAAATTATACTTGGGTTAGAATTAGGCCAACTCAATTAGGAGCCAACCGGGTCCAATCAGATTGTGTTGGGTCGGATGGAAGGCCCAAATAATGTTTGGGAGCCACTTCAGGCGGTGGCATCGCTAGGGTTGGTGGTAGAACCACCTGAAGGCTTAGCCTCCCAAGCTAAGTTTGGGCAGTGGTACTGCCCAAACAGAGTCTCCCAAATTGTCAAGCGATAGTACTACCCAGTGTCAAGGCAGACTGGGTGGTGGTATCACCTAGCATTGGCGGTGGTACCACCAATACCCTGAAGACTCGAAGTGGTTCAAATTTTGGCTCTAAGTTTGAATCCACTTGGGGCCTATTAATACTCCTCTTATCCCTGGTTAGCACATACACCAACTGAGAATAAAAAGAGAAAAAACTCTATTAGAATTATGTGAAAATTCCTTTCCTCTAACTTTAAGTTTTGTTAAATCTAAGAAAGGGGTGAGTGGGGTTGTAAAGGTTGTCTCCTAAATCTATAAAAATGAGAAAAAAAACTATAAAGGGTAGTTAATCTTCGCTCGTTGAAAGAATATTTGTTGTTGGATGCTAGTGGCCTCGACGAAGGAGGAATCAGGAGTGGACGTAGGTCAGATTACCGAACCACTATAAATTTGGTGTGCACTCTCTACTTCTCCTCTTTGCTATTAATTATACTGCATACTGCCTTACTTACTTTACAAATGTTTTTAAAATTAAATGATTTCCGATATGGCTTTCATCAAACTAAAGTTTCTTGAATCAATGATATTTTTATCGATGCACTAATTCAAATCCCCCCCCTCCCCCCCGCTAGCTCGGTCTTAACATAAGTGTTATATCTTTCCTATTCTTTGGAAGGTTATTCTCATGTTCATCATGTACTATACAAGTCATTTCATAAGTCATTAAAACCCAATAAATTCTTCAAACGAAAAATTATTCAAGTCCTTTGCTTCTCATATTGTATTATTTTTGGATCCCAACTTTTTAGATGAGATCTAAGAATTTTGTTAACAAGTTCAAGATTCAAAAAATATTTACCCAGTGCTTTCAAACCATTGATGACATCGTCAGAAACGGGTGCACATGTCTCCAATGGTTTCACTTGGTTTTATTGAAATAATTTATAATTATATACTAAAAGATTAATTTTAGACTCTTTAACTCTATTTGTGCTTTCATGTGTGACATCGAGTGTGTGCCAAATATCATGTGAGTTCGCATATAGAAATACGATTAAACTCATTTTCATCTAAAGCGCAAAATAAAGTATTCATAGCTTTAGCATTTAAAGAAAAGTTTTCTTCTCCAAATAATTCCATTCGTTCATTGGATTAGAAAATTTTGAAAACCACTTTCAACCACATTCCATAAATCAAAATCTATGAAAATCAAGAAGATACACATACGTATTTTCTAATAAGTGTGGTTTGTCCCATTGAATATAGGAGGACAAGTGATAGAATGACCCTCTAGATTACCAACAAAAGCCATTTAGTCTCTCTTGAGAGTAAAACCAATGGAGAGATACTTGGCTTTGATACCAATTGTTAGGACCGAATCGGCACTAAGAGGGAGAGGTGAATTAGTGCTTTAGTAAAATTGCATCAATTCGAAAAACTTCATTTGAAAAATCGTATCGTAAATGCTTTTGAACTTAGAGATCAAGTGAGAGTGGTAGATAATTAAATTAGTGAGTAATAAGAATGACAAGCATAAACATAAATGCAAACTGATTTATAGTGGTTCTGGTCATCGTGACTCACGTCCACTCCCGATTTCTCTTCCATGAGGTCATCGACATTCACTAACGATTTTTTTTTTCAATGGGAGAAGACAAACTACCATCTTATAACTCATTTATCCTTTTCACATATCTAAGAGATAACTTTTATAAGCCTCACACCTCTTTTAGAATGAGCCCAAAATCTTAAAGAGGAGGAGGGGGACACTTAGCATCTCTTTTGGGTGGGGAAGAATGTCACGCCAAGCACCTCAGAGGGGGTAAACAAGGTGAATTCAATAATTCATATCGATAAGGAAATGAGAGATCTTGGGCCTTATAAGCGTTGGTGCTGCATACCCCAATCAGCCGGTTTAGTGGGGAGAAAGTAATGGCCCACACTGATTCTAGTGATACTGGAGTCCATTACTTGTCCTGGACATGATGCCCATGCACTGTGCCCTCTAGAGGGAGACTAGCCGGGATGCTCCCTATCGTAGCCTAGGAGTCCAGTGCTTGCTCGGGTCACTAACGCCCTCCTCACGTGAGTGCTGCATACTCTGCTAAATTGGTTTTGTGAGGAGAGAATAATAGCCATGCAATAAGCGAAGGGTGTTAATTTGCATTATGTATGTATCATAGCTCTTTAACTATCGGGGTGTATGGTTGTTAAATTGATGATTTTCATCATTTAGAGGGTATCAATTTGCATTCCATATGTATCATAGCTCTTTAACTATCGGGGTGTATGGTTGCTAAGTTGATGATTTTCATCACTCGCACCTCTCTTAGAATGAGCCTAAAAGCTTAAAAAGAAGGAGGGGGACACTTAGCACTTTTCATATTTTTACAACATAGAATCACAAGGCTTTATGTTCTCTTTTCATACATCTTGATGCAAGAAAATGAGATATTTATAGGCCCCCAAATGATTTTAAAAATAGAGCCAAAAAAGATCTTATCTCAGGTTTCATGGGTACTAGCGGTACTACCTCTACATTGGGCAATACCATCGCCCACAGCCTGACATTAGGTGGTACCACCGCCTAGTCTGGGAGGTACTATCGCCTGTCATAGTTTGGAATATTGTGTCTTGGCGGTACTACCACCAAGTCTTCTGGAAGAAGTATATTTTATACTTTTCCAACTAACAAAATCTAAATAAGTCTTTTGAGTCACTGAATAGGCTTCTCAATGAGCCCAACTCAGCCCCAAATCAAGCCTAATTGGCTCCTAATTGAGTTAGTAAAACTACACTTGAATCTAACTAAACTAAGACCTAGCTACGATAGTTAAGACCTAAAATAATTATAAGTTTTAGAATCTAAGTCGTCCGCTAAGTTATTGGTTCATTCGAACTCCTAGCGAACTTCCGACGTGTCATTTGAACCTTCGATACATCGTGCTTTTCTTCAACGTAATGCCCAATCCTTCGGCATGTTGACTCCTATAACTTTCGATCTTAGCGTAATGTTCGATTCTTTTAGCCCGATGTTCGATTTTTGACTCTAGCCCAACATCTGATCTTGCTATAATTATTTTACCTTTTCTGATCAAAGTTAGTCCTACATCACTTATCTTAAAGGATAAATTTGATCGTAAACTTATCAATTAATTCCATTATCAAAATATGGGATTCTAACACTTGTTGCTCCCGCTACTAAGCTTAGCTTGTTGAGGAACAAATGAAAGGAATTCCTCCCTTTAAATAGGAGGAGGTGAGCCCTCCATTTATGAAATTTTTTTTCTTATTTATTTAATATTAATATTTGTTTAATATACTATATATCATTCTATTTGGAATGCTTAGTAGTTATTTCTTAAATTATGGAAATAAAAATTAATTTTTAAATTAAAATTTTAATTATATTTTATAATATTTTTTATTAGTCCCATATCAAAATGAATAAGACTAAGATTAACTTATAAAAATTTGATAAATCTATTATTAACAACTTTAATTAAATATTTTGACTAATAAGTAATTGATAGGTACCAAGTAGCAGGGTCCTCTATGTCTAACATATGCATACGCCTTGATCTTTCTCTCAACATCGACGAGGATGAAAGGGAAGAATAAGTCCAAACTGTGTATACTCTTTTTTTCTCGTATTAAGAGGGATCTATGAGCTTTGAGCTCGAGAAAGCCAGAAATGACGGTTTGTTGTATGGGCATATTGAGTTACTGCATTTCACTAATATTGTTCATTCATTTCATGCATTCAATCGGCACATTACTTGAACGTATAAAAGGGAGTTATTCTTATCTTAGGTGGGAACACGAAGGAACCAAACAACGTGAAGAGCGTTCTCTGTGACAGGACAAGATGCGTCGATGATCCAGATAGAACTCTTCGTACTTGTCTCGCCCGCATGGAGGCCCTCTTTCTCCGATTGTGGTCTATGATCTGAAACGCAAGGAGCCAGTAGATGATGGATTGATGTCCATGATCTGGTGGGACCAGCGGATTATTACACCCGTGATATCTCCACGCCTCTCTATGGGGGGCCGTTATATGGAACACGCAGTCAACAGTTTTACACAGGCTTCATGGGCCTCACCCGTTTCACGAACTCTGGCCCGTTCATATCCTTCGCTCCAACGCTGCGCTCTCTTATAAGTGCGACTCGTATGCGGTTCGGTTCGACGACGCATCGGCTCTTTGGGGCGAAACCAAAACCAGCCCTCGTGTCATCGCAGCGTTTCGAGTTCGTGGCTCATTTCTCACGCCTCGTCTTCCTCCCTGTTTGAAACCCTAGAGGAAGGGGAAGATGTCGGGCGGCTTCTTTCGGGTAAGCGAAACCTTCTTTTCATCCGATATCTCGCTTTCGATTTCGAATCTTCCGTCGAACTCTTCCTGCTGCGGTTTGTCACTGCCGAGGGGATCGGTTAGGGTTCTAATGGCTCCCCGATGCTGACTTCAGGGCACCTCAGCGGAGCAGGATACCCGCTTCTCCAACAAGCAGGCGAAGCTGCTCAAGAGTCAAAAGTTCGCTCCCGTGCTCGATCACCCAGTGAGTTGCTCATCAGATCGATCTGTAATTCGAATTGTGTTTGGAGTTTCATTTCTTTTCAAGTCTGGGTATAGATCGGAAGATTTGTAGACAAACTCTGTCCGTTAGTTTAATGCATTATTGAATAGTATCTGGAGTGTCTTAGATTCTGTAACTTGGGAGCTTGAGAAGTTTCTTTCTCTAGTTCACCGCTTACAAGATTGAATTATTCTGATCAGGTGGACATGACAAAGGTAAAGATGGACGTGATCAGGCCATGGATTGCAACTAGGGCTACTGAGCTACTTGGTTTCGAGGATGAAGTTCTCATCAACTTTGTTTATGGACTCCTCGATGGCAAGGCATGCTGTTTCGACTGTCTATGCTTTTGGTAGACCGTGGTAACATAGACCACTCAGTACTTAATGTACTATTCCAAGTTTTTATGCAGGAGGTGGATGGGAAACAGATTCAGATCCAGCTTACAGGATTCCTGGAGAAAATACAGGGAAGTTCATGAAGGAGCTTTGGGGACTTCTCCTCAGTGCACAAAATAATGCCAGCGGTGTTCCTCAGCAGTTCTTGGATGCCAAAGAAGAGGAATTGAAAAAGAGAAAGGTTCCTTTGAATTTTAGTGCTTCTGTGGTACTGTTACATTGTTCTTGTTAACTCTGTGTTCTAATGCATTGTCTGTGTTGCAGGTGGAGAGTGAAAGAATCACTCAGGAAATACAGAAGAGACAGGAGAAAGAGGGAAGAGAGTTTGAGCAAGAGAAGCAGAAAAGGATGGTATTTAGCTTTTCTGATCCAGAGTTTTTTTTTTTTTTTTTGTTGATATATTTAAGATTTTTTTTTTAATGTTAACTCATGGTTGTCTCTCTATGCCATTCAGCTAGCTTGTGCGATTATTTGGGTTCATATACTTCTTTACCTCAAACTACTGTAGGACGTAGAGGCCGGCAGTACTGCTGTTTCTGGCTCGAGTTTAAAACATTCACTGCCAAAGGATTCCAGAGTTCAGTCTGAGGAGAGAGATATGGAGACAAAGCAGAGTCCAAGATTAAAAAGACGGTTAGTATCAACATGCTCACCACATTTATTACTACCGGACCTGTCCTTTGCAGTTTGTAAATTTTCATACATGGCAAATGTTATTTGTATCAGGGTTTAATTTCTTACTCTGTCAATATTGCACCTTAATCAAGGGAATCAAGACCAACTTTGCTTGACTTTCATTTCATGAAATGTGTAAGCTAGTTGACTCATTCTGTATGCCATCGGATTTTCTCTTTTACTCTGAAAAAACTTCATAATCCATTGTTAGGATAACATTTTGAAGTGAGACAGAAGGAAAGCTAAGTATAAATTGGATGTGGAATTCACAGTCTCCTTTTAGAAAGTGTGATATTGTGAAGTTTTAGGTTCAGACTTTTGAAGATGTGACCTTGATAGCATTCCATGATGGCTCAGACCCCATTTTGCCTTGAGGATCTTCTGAAACTTGAAATGCTACTTTTACATTGAATCAGTAGCAAAATTAACAATTTATGTTTAAAATCTCGGGGACACTTTTTGTAGCTAGAAATGTCCAATATTCTGTTGCTTCATTTTGGAACGATGGTTGTGATTCAAAGGCAATTTTGCACAACAACAATTTGGTTTTTGTTTTGTTTGGGATTGGGTAATTTCTGCCCTTTTTCTGTTTATGTACAATGGCAATACATTCCAAATAGTCTGTTAGTTTTCTTGTTGTTCATCTATATCTGTTCCTTGTTATGGGCTATATCTTTTATTCCCATTTCCTCCCTGGATGCTCTTTTCCCCTGTGCCATTACCAAAATACAAATAGTTCATATAAATAGGGGCATATTTGTCTATGTCTCTAAATTTTTTTTTAGTATTGTTGTTTGTTTTTATATGTAAGACTTGACGATGTTTCCTTGAGGACAGGAATTTTCCAAATAATCTTTCTATAGCATATAGGGGTTGCAACCATTGATTGTGGCACATGCTTGTTTTTCACTGGTGTCGTGAGTTAAAGATTGGTCTACTGTTTGTTATTCCCCAGAGATAGGAATGGAGTTATCTCTTGTTATATATTTCAAATTTTTTTAGTAATAATTTGAGGAGTAATATTTACTTGCAATCTTTTGGTGTTGTGAGCTTG
Source organism: Musa beccarii (assembly GCA_024322285.1). Taxonomy (NCBI): domain Eukaryota; kingdom Viridiplantae; phylum Streptophyta; class Magnoliopsida; order Zingiberales; family Musaceae; genus Musa; species Musa beccarii. Next base: position 23,954,722 of record CM044402.1, read on the forward strand.
ATTGTGCCATAAGCTAAGTTTTTCTTCTTTTTCCTTTAGGCTCTACATTTCTCTACACTTGAATCATAATTCTCGTATTTGGTAACTATGTTTTTTGTCAATTTGTGATCATTTAACTTAGGTATTATCACCTATTTTAATTGGATAAATATGATCTTTCTTCAGAAGGATTTCTTCACCAAACAGGTCATTCAGCAAATCAACTTCTGTGTCTTCTCTTTTGTGATTTTCTACAGAAATTTTATTCTATTTGAGATCCGATAGTATACTGGTTCACTTTATCACTAACTTCAATTAATATTAAATAATGATATATTTAATTCCATAATGTTGTTGGGTAACTTGGATTTATGTTTAGCTTATTGGAGGTGAGCATAGTTTCTGAGTAATTCAATCCTAATTAGCTTAAATTTGGAAATCATCTTAGTTCCTGTTTGTCATACATTTCCTGAAATTATTTCTTAATCAATGAAACAGTATTTGAATATCATTATTCAAGTATTTGAAATTATTTCTTAATCAATGAAACAGTTACTTTATTTACTATCCCAGGTTTGGCACCTACAGTCCTTGATGCTATGACAATGACTCTGCTACTAATATAGAAGCTTAGGTTCTTTATGGTGCTCTCTGTTATGAATATCATTAAAACCATCAACAATATATGTTTGTCCTTTTTTACGGACAACCAATGCTATTTGTTGAACCAGATATTTGGCACTGGCTTTGTCAAATTCATATATCAATTTATACAACAGCCTTCTGCTGCGAGGTTACTTGCTTCCATTATCTGGACATATTTGTTTCCTATATCTTTGAGTTCACTCTTATTTCCATGATCAACTTTTTTTTATGCTGTTGCTTCGGTAATGAAAACAGAGCTATCTTACATGTTTCATTTACCAGAGAAGGGCGATCAAGAAGTCGATCTCTTTCATCTCAGTCGCAAGGGCATTCGCTTTCTCTTAGTACACGGTATCATTCTCCACATAGGCGTGCCATGTCATCTGAAAGGCAGTTTAAGTCTCCAGCTAGAAGGTCGATTTCTCCCCATCATAGATATTCCCCACGGAGCAACTGGTCACCTTCAAGGCGCAGATCACCGAGACGAAGATCACCTTCACCCATCCGACGAAAAGCTCCTTATGGACGAAGATCTCCATTGTTGTGCTGTAGGTCTCCTCCTCACGCCATAGGTCCCCAGTTCAAAACCGCAGGAGATCACCTTCCCTTCCACGCCCTCGAGATCATCTTCCCCTCCACGCCGTCGGAGATCACCTTCCCCTCCACACCCTCGGAGATCACCTTCCCCTCCATGCCATTGGAGATCACCTTCCCCTTCACACCATCGGAGATCGCCTTCCCGCCACGCCATCGGAGATCGCCTTACCCGTCATGCCATCGGAGATCACCTTCCCCATCACGCCACCGGAGACCACCTTCTGCACGCCGCGTGTCTCCTATCAGGCGTAGGTCTTTATCTCCTGCAAGAGATAAGCCCATGTCTCCTTGGAGATCACCTCCAAACCGGTCTCGACAGCAAAAGAGGTCTCTGCATTCACCTGGAAAGTATGGTCGAGATTCTCAAATGTCTCTGCAGGCAAGAAAGAGGTGTTGACACTGAGAAAATTGTACCTGTTTTAAATTAACTGATTATTGCTAATGTTATTGCTAACATTGCAGTTTGTATACCCTGTCTCATGTGCTGATACATGTGCAGGAGTAGCAGTCCTCACAGGAGTATTAGCCCATCTTATCCAGTTCATAGAGGCTCAAGTAGGGAAATAGATACCAGAAGTAATGGTTTTGACTCCAAAAGGCATCAGAATAAATATTCACCCAAGAGGTGGTTCTTAAGGCTGCATCCTGTTTCCCAGTTGTCTATAGATTGACATCTTTATGGAAAGTGTGCCATACAAATATTGCAGTGCAGACATTCTTATCATAACTTATCATAACTTCTTTTACACAGGGCTCGTGAGAAGAGATCACCGGTTCATCACACCTTGCATGGAGAGGTGGTTGATCATTTGGACTTCAAGCGCAACATCTTGGATCCCCTTCCACACACTTTAACAGTTTCTTCTAGGTCTTCCAGTCCAGATTCCAGGGATCAGAATGACATCCACAGCAAAGATTATGATGTACCATCAGAGAACTCTTCAGAGCAGTCAGATTCCCCTAGCCATTTGAGAAAGAGTCCAACAAGAAGAAATAGGTACATGCCTATGTAGCATTTGATGTCATTGCTCCTACCTTTGAGGTTTATCTGTTTATCATAGAGATTGGTCACCAAATGATCTTGCAGGCTGTCTGAAAAACAAACTGAAAAACAGTTGCGTAACGACATCCAAGAAATAAATGACAACAATGAAGAGTCTCGTGTTGTCAGGTTAAGTTTATTCTTTTGGCTTCTTTGGTTTAAAATTATACTTGATTCTTATGTCAGATCTGTTATCTTTCCACATTCTAATTTTCAGGGAGGATGCATATTGTGGAACTGATTCCTCATCCAAGAAAGGTAGAGTTTCAGCAGCTGATATGAAGAAGAAAAGGTTTCATACCAACAAATTCCGCCAAGAAGAGTTTTCTAATAACGGGTTAGAAGTTGATCACTTTCCAGGCAACCAAGATCATTATTCTAACATGGGCATAAAAAAGAAGGAAACTGATCGTAAAAGGTGAATAACATTCTCCTTTTGCTTTTCTCTTGTTGTTCTCTCGTTACATTCTTTCCTGTTCTCAAGCACACGTCCCCATGCCCCCTTCTGGTTCCTCCCTGATACTCAGCAAATATTTTTTTTAATTTCTATAGGGAATTAATAGGTCAGCAAGCATTTATGATTATCAAGTTTTTAAAAGCATACCTAAATATGTTAGTACAGTCTAACAAAAATCATTATTAGTGTTAAAACTGAGACAGAATAGAACTAATAACACAATCTGCATTGGTCTCTAAAATCAGTAATCTATAATTTGTAACAGACTGGTGAACAAAAACAAATTGAAGATGATCTTGACCATCAAATTGAGACTACTGAATGAAGTCAGAAAACTAGGTATAAGGGTTGTTTAGGTAAAAATTTTGGGGTAGTTAGAAAATAAGATTTTGGGGCTTCTAGGACTTACGCCTTTGTTGTTCTTGTTATTGTAGTAGTAGTAAAAAATAAGATGATTAAGTTGATAGATGAATAAAGTGGGGTGGCAAGTTAAAAAAAAAGAATAAAGACATTTAAGATAGGGTTAAGGTCCATTTTAGTCCTTGTGATTTTAGCTATAGATCACTTAAGCGGACCGTATGGTTTACTCATGTTTAAAGACAAAACTCTTACATTTTCAAAACGTAACATATAAGCCCCTCTGTCAAGTCCTGAGTTAAGTTGGTGGTCTTAGTTTTTTTAAACTTAAATTAGAGTTTACTTACGTGACATGCTAATTCACAATAAATCATTAATATAATAACATATGTAATTTAAGTTTCAAAAAAGATTAAGATCCATTTTAGCATTCGTGTGGTTTTGACCATGAATCACTTAAGTCATTATGGTTTACTACTATCTAAAATAATCCCTATATTTTCAAAATCGTAGCATATAAGACCCTCCCGTTAAATCTGAGTTGGAGATATTAGTCCTCTACCAAGATTAATTTCAGTGGCTCCTGTTTCGTTGAACGTCTTTATTAACATTCATCAAACTCTGAATATAATAAACCATTAATATAATGACATGTGTAATTTAAATTTCACTTAAAAAAGCGTTAAGGCCCATCTTGTCGAGGAAAGAGGAAAGCGACGGACTTGGGCTTATAAAGAGAAGTTTTGGGTGTGGGTTAAGGAGGTACTTTGGGGAGGTAGGAGAGGCACGGAGGCGGAGGTGAGGGGAGTGGCTTCGACCACCACGTCAGTATGGGAGCCACCCTCGACCTTAACCGACTCACGCCAGCGCCGTCAACACTTTGGGGTAGGCGGGGTGGTAATCCGTGTCCAGGGCGAGGGTGGGGGCGCAGAAGAGGGGCGAAGGCAGAGGCCTTACGCGAGTATTTTTTTAAGGCGGGGGAACACACGAAGACGCCCAGAAGAGGAAGAGGGACTAGGAGACCATTACGTGCCTAGCGTCGGTGATCGATCGACGACATCCACCGAGGCGAGGACCGTAAGCTCCTGAGCTCGAGCTCGTCACTTTCTCCAAGAAGCGGCGCGAGGCGCCGGCGTGACATTCTCCCACTTTCGACACAGCGTGGTGGGGCAAGGCAGGCCTTAACCCACACCCGAAAAACCGGTTGGCTCGCTTATAAGCCCAAGACCTCCCCCATCCTTTCCTGGAGATGTGGGATTAATGCACACTACCTAAGGCTGGTGGTCGCTTCCACTACGATGCCTCCCGCCATTGATGGTGGTCTTAGTTTTTTTAAACTTAAATTGCATGTGTCATATTAATAGTTTATTATGAGTCAACATACTATAAAATAAGTAGACTCTAACGTCTCATTTAAACTTGACGGGAGAGGTTTATATGTTACATTTCACTTTTTAAAATATATGAGTTATTTTAGACACGAATAAACTATAAGGACATAAGTGATTCATGGCCAAAACCATAGGTTAAAATGAATCTTAACGAATGTCCTCTTTTTTTTAAACTTAAATTATATGTGTCATTATATTAATGGTTTATTGTGAGTCAAGCAAACTATGTAAGAAACTCTAATGTCCGATAACTCAGACTTGATGGGAGGACTTATATGCTACATGTTGAAATGTATGAAAGTTATGTATGAGTTATTTTAGATATCTGAGTAAACTATATGAGCTTAAGTGGTCCATGATCAAAACCACAGGGGCTAAAAATAGACCTTAACCCTTTAAATTAAATTGATTGGTGATGGAGTAGATCTAGAGAAAGACGTTAACAATTTGACCTTCAAGAGGAAAAAGAAAAGATGAGAGCTAAAGCAGTCCTCTACCAAGATTAATTTCAGTCTCTCTGAGCACTGGCTCGCTGTTTCTGATTTGAATTCAATGTCCCTTATTAACATTCATCATACAAACTCTGAATATATTAGTATCTTTTAATAGACTGTTTAAGGTAGCTGACAACAATGGTTAAAGTTTTTTATTCCATCCAAATCAATCTATTCACTTAAAAGGCTGAGCTTGGCTGAGGCAGATCAATTTTTGAATGGATCACCTTGTATTAACTAGGACTGTTATTCTCAACCAAAAGTCATCCTGCTTGGTTGATTAATACCATCCAATTTGATCACAGGGCAGGAGGGAAAAAAATGCCAAGTAGCATCACCTCTTTTGGGGGAAACTTACCTCTTTGTTTTTGATTTTGGTGACCAAGTACTCTTTTGAGTATAAGCCACACATCTCATCTAATTATTTATCCATGTCATACTTTGACATTTATGTGTGTGACTATATTGCTTATAATAATTAGCATTTGAGCTTTGTTAATATTTATTCATGGCATGTCCACACAGATTATGTTTTATTCACAGCGTGTGCATTCACATGTTACCATTAATCTACTTTGTAGTGGCCTTTCATTATTTTTTATTTTCGAATTAGCTTTCAATTGAAATGCCATCCAGCCTATCTAGTCCAGTACTAATTATATATCAATGACCAACCAGAAATCTATTTCAATCTTGTAAGCCTCAGTAACTTCCTATCCTTGTTGACTTATACAAGTTTACATTCTAATGGTCATACTCTTCTGAAAACTTTTTGGTACCTATAGGAGTCGTCTCATGTAAGAATCTCTTAACTAAAATTGGCTCATTTTGTTCTGTATAGGCTTTGACTGTGTACTGATTCCCTTAAAAATACACTATTCTTGTTCTAGAATATAGGGTTGGCAGGCACCCACAACTATGACATAAACAAACAATAGATTGATTGTTGGCCAAAATGAAAAAGACGGAGGGTGACAGAATAACTGTTTGTGGACAATGAAGAATGATGAAATTTATGTTATTTTATTAATTTTGATTTAGATCTTAATTCATTGTTTGCTTTATGAATTAGAATGTTGGGTGGTTTTCAAGAAATTAGTGTCATTGAAATGAGGATGTAAGGTGGATGTGCTTGGTTAGAAAGAAACTATATAAGAAATTTAGCATCCAAAGCATTTGTGGATATACTAGTCCAGGCTAAATTGAAGGAAATTGTTTAAATTTGTTCGGTTATTTTCAAAGGACAAATGACCTGGCTAAACAAGAAGAGATGTGAAGGAAAAGCTAAAAAATTTCGTTGGAAATACTAAGAGAAAATTTGATTTGTGAGACTGCCTTCAACAAAGCTCAATGGCCCTGGACTAGATTTCGTTGATCCTTGACCTGGATCAGCCATTCCGGTTGACCCAATTGCAATCTTGCTTTCAAGTTTTCTTAATTTTTAGTTGAATTCGAGTAGTTTGGCTATGGATACTGGCCGTAACAAAGCTCAGAGTGGGAAAAGATTCATAAAGCCAACCCCATGTGGTTGACATTACTGCCAGCACTGCTAACATTATTGTTGGCCAAGTTTGAGCATTAGTGTGGATCACGATTCAGTTTTTGGTGTATAACTCACAGAAGCAATTCTTTTTCTATAGATTTCATACACCTAATAATCATTCTATTCTGGGATTAGTTAAAGCTCCCAACAAAGTTAAATGTCTTCCATAGTTCTGTGGCTTGGATCAAATCCTGATTTTGAAAGATAATGTTTTTTTCTTTCTTTTTTAGCTTTCTGTGCAAGGAATACTTCAAAATCACCATGCATTATCTTGCCTAGCAGCTATGTGGATGTGTAACTATCATGTCTTTTCTTGCCAGTTATACTGAATATGGTCCTGAAAGGGTACAGGGTGAAAAACATTCTATGGAAGTTTCCTATGATAGACAACACTCAACTAAGATAACCGCACAAATTGCATCTGCTTCAGGAGTTTCTAATGAACTGGTTCTAAAAAGCTCGCATGCGGATCTTTCTGTATCTGACGCTGAAAAAGGGGCTAAATCAAGAAGCGATGCATACAGAGAATCACATTATGAAACAGAATCTGTTAAAAAATCTGAGAAAAAAATGGATACAAGCAGTCAAGCACACAGCAATCATTCGGATTCTGAGGAGACTAATACACATAAATATAGGAGTACCAAAAAAAGGCATAAAAGGTCTGATAGGCATAGAAGGGAAGATGATACTTCTGAGCCTGATTCTCATACTGAAGATAAGGAAGCCAAGAGGAGAAGGAAGGACGAGAGAAGATTACGCAAGGAGGAAAGGCGTCGAAAGCGGGAAGATAAACACCAGAAAAGATCAGAACGTCATGCTGAGAAGCTAAAAGTGAAGTCAATCGATACTGTGACACCCCCTCCAGATTTTGAGAAAGACGATAACGGTAAATCAGATGGTGAAGCTTCAATTAAAAAGAGTTCTCGTTTGGCTGATGCAGAAGGAACAGAATCCGAGGAAAAAAAGCTTGAGATTGAGCTCCGAGAGAAGGCCCTTGAATCTCTTAGAGCGAAGAAGGGCATTGGGCATTAAGTTGTCACCATAGGGATATCAACTTTCCTCCATATCCTGCTCTTTTGTTGAAATATTGTTTTATTTGTACTAGACATTCAATATAAGGACTAAGCACATATTGCATCGCAAACTGTTTGTAGTCATGTTTACTCTGGCAGCTAAAGTGCATAAACGAGGATTATGTTGTTGACAAGCCTTTTCTTGGTGCTACTGGGGACACGCATGAGTTCTATATTATTCTTGCAATGTATTCGTTTTTTATGGGGCACCAAGTGATTTCTGCCAATCATAGCTGCTATATCATACGTGTCTTTCAGGATTATGTATGCAAGTTCCTTTTAGAGGAAATTTGCTACATTATAGCTTGTAACAAATGATCCTCAAGAATGATCGCTGCTGCTGATGGTACTTGTTATTTGGTAGCATTGTCCAAGGGAAATTATCCTGTGTTACTGGTATGGTGCAGGTCCCAGCCGCTTCACAATGCTTTATACCAGACACCATATAGATCTTCCGAAGAACAAGGTTTTTTTCAAGTAAATTCATTTGGGACCCGGATCTATTCTATTTCCTATTTAAAGATCAGCCCTTTGTTTTTGTGTTTTCACATCGAGAATTTTTTGCAGATGAAGAGATGTCAAAGACCTTCTACATAGAAGAGAAAAATACTTCGAATTGTTGATTTCAGAGATGGCTTAGAAGCAATAGTCTATTATCTAATGGATATTTTCTTTTTAATACTCTCTCCGAGAGTTATCAGTATTTATCATATCTGTTCCTATCTAACAGAACGTTATTGGATCAAATAACAAAGATAATATGGAGAAAGGGATGATTTTTACCGGATGAAATGAAACATTCGATTCAGAACAAGGAAATTTTCATCGGCAAAATTTGGTACACAAATGATTAGCTGCTGTCGGACTGCCGTAGTTGGGGCTTTGTAGTGATAACACAACTAAATTCCAAGCAAGCATTTACCATCTATATATAAACGTTCTTTGGCAGTTTGATTCTTGTTTCATTACGTAGAAGAGAATGGAGACGCATAGCTACCGTCTATGGCCTTTTAAACATACTTGGATTTATAAAAACACCTCAGTAGATTTTGGTGGGGGCCGCGCGAGCGCGTACCCCTGCTGCCACAAATTACGACGTCCACTCTCCCACTTGGGGAGATGGCAGACCAGCGGCCCTCCCATGTGCAATGGAGGTCGCGGGCCCAGGCCATGAGCCTTCCTGATCGCCCATCGACCCTATCCAGGTAAGTATGGTGGAAGGGAGGACGAAGACTCCGTTTTAAGCGCCTCTTACCCCTTTCCTCTTCCTGTTCCGATTGATGTGGGACTAATCCTCCCCGTTTCCGTAGGGGCAGTGAGCTATTACGAGATTCTTTGTGATGCAATGTTTAGTTGTCATTGCTCGATACAGTTCAAATCCCTCCAACGAAGAGTTGAGAGCCACGGGCTGACGAGCCATACTGTCCCATCCTATGCAATCTGAGCAAACGAAGCAGCAGCAGCAGCAGCAAAATAGCAGGGAGGAACACTAGAGAGCCACTGACATGGCTTCGGACGCTATAATCCCCCAGTTAATCAACTAACCGTTCCCTTCCCCGCCTCTCTCACCCTTCAGAAATGCAAACTTACCTTCCCGAGAGGTAGAAGAATAGCTTCGAGCTGAGAGCAGCCAAATTGGCAGCTTGAGAACGAATCATTTCTGGCATTAATAAAAATGCAGAAGATCAATAAGTAAATAAACAGTATAATATTCATAAATATTAAAAATAAGAAAACATCTTTAAATTTGACTTGAATAGGGGCCGCGCGAACGCGTTCCCCCGCTGCCACAAATTATGACGTCCACTCTCCCACTCGGGGAGATGGTAGACCAGCACCCCTCCCAAGTGCGATGGAGGTCGCGGGCCCAGGCCACGGGCCTGATTGATTGCCCGACGACCCCGTCCAGGTAAGTATGAACATAGGGTCGACGAAGGCTCTTTCTTAAGCAGCTCTCAAAGCTCTCCTCTCGGAGAACCCACGATGTGGGACAAAAGACTCGTCAATTCTTTTACTGAGCTTTGGTAAGAAAAATGAGATGTTGGAGAGGAAATGAGTGGTGTGTTTGAAACGTACAAAAACTGGAACACTTCCATCGAACGTAATAAGTACGTTGCTATTAGGAGATATCGATCATCTCAATATTTTACGATAGCAGTGGCTCGAGGTGGGTGATCAATATAATTTCTTTCGTGCAAACTAGTTGATTCAAACAACAATTGCATGCGTAGATACATTCTGTGCTTGCAGTTAGATGCTCTGAACTATAAATAAGGATCCTTCGAGCGTGGTATAAGTCTCCCAACTTTATGAATCCTACTTATAGCAGTAACGTTCAAAGTCTCAAATATTAACGTTCAAAAATTGAACCATCCAAAATAGTACTAAGATTCTCCTTATTAGAATTTCAACATCCAAATGTAAACTTTGACATTCATGTTGCAAACCCACTTCCATGGTGCGGTGATAATATTTTGAAAACAAGTTATATTAGATTAGCCCCAATCCGACCAAAGTCGACTCCAAAAAAAAAAAAAAAGTAATCGATTATTTATATTTTTAAAATAGATCTAACTTAAATTAACCCTATGACTAAATTTAGTACTATTAAAAATTAAGTAATATATTATTTATATTTCAGAACTAGATTTGACTCGGATAAATCTCAATACTACTAAATTTGATACAAATCGAAATCTATATACTCTGTATTTATATTTTAGAATGAGATCCAACTCGAACTAACCCAAACTGACTAAATTCGATACTAACAAAAACTAATAAATTTATTAGGATATTACTATTTACAATCTTTTTTTTTTATAATCTCATGTTAAAAATTTTGAATATTTATAAGTTGATCATTGAAAATAAATATATATGCCCTCAATTTATAATTCAATTCTAATTAAATATTTTCACTCTCTTTCTCCTTCTTCTTCTTCACATGCCGTATGTAGTCAATAGAGTTAATGACTACAACATTGGTAGTGATGACATCAATAATAATGAATGAGGGAATGTCATGAGCAAGGAGCATAGGTTAAGGACGACAAGCCATAAGGAGAGTCTACAGGATACATAGGCAAGTAAAATATTATTTTATTATTTTGATATTCGAAGGTTGAGAACGATAGGGGTAAGCTGAGATTGGTAATTAGTGATAGTGGATGGTGGGAAGAGTCAACGATAATAGGGTGCATAAGTGAGATTATGAGGAATGAAAAAAAGAAAAATAAAAGGATAAAAGGTAAAGGGTTATGAATAGTAAAATATTATTTTATTAAGAGATTCTGAATAGTAAAATATAAGTTCTAAATAGTAAGCTCTATTTATTATTAGACAATTTATCAAAATAAAACCCTAATACTGATGGGTTTTTAGCAAATGACACCCTCATATTTGATTTTTACTAAGGGGCTTCTCTTTTTTCAAAAATTCTGATAATATCATTGAATTGGGCTATTTCAAGCCCAACAGATCCATGGGTGATTTAATCCAATCGAGCTATATCATTCTAGTGCCAAGTAGATTCAGTCGGATTAAGTTCAATCAAATCCATTATATTCATGTTATACTCATTCACAAAATCTATTAAAAATATATTATTTTTTATATAAACTTCTTCTAAATTTATTATAAAATAAAAAAGAGAGATTACTTAGGAAAATAGCATCTTTTTGGATTTTATTAGTCAATCACCCCATTTTGATTATTCCCAATTAATGACATTTAAAAGGTGGTCCACCCAAACTACCCCTTAACATTCCACCCTCTCGGTATTATGTTGGACTAGTCGAAGGCATCCTATTATTTTTTATATAAACTTCTTCTAAATTTATTATAAAATAAAAAAGAGAGATTACTTAGGAAAATAGCATCTTTTTGGATTTTATTAGTCAATCACCCCATTTTGATTATTCCCAATTAATGACATTTAAAAGGTGGTCCACCCAAACTACCCCTTAACACTCCACCCTCTCGGTATTATGTTGGACTAGTCGAAGGCATCCTATTAATTGATATTAGATCCATCATTGAATCGTCTTCTCTTCACTATAATTAAATCTAGTCAGTTCTCTCTCTCACGTGCTCCTCCAATCTCTTGATTCTCTAGCTTCCTCCATTCTGTCGAACCTCCATTCTCTTCATAAAGATTCACTCACCTTAGCCGTCGATAGAATGTGGATTCTTCTATTTTCTCTCGGACCTCTATTGTTTGACTTCATCTCATACTTCTGCTGTTAGCTATTTGGTTTCCTCTTAGACTATTGCTATCATCGCTATTATCCCTTCATTATAGTTTCAACAGAACCCGCTCTCATGTCATCTGCTCTCGATAGAGGAAACTTGACAAGTAATTTTTCTCTCTTGAGTGGCTCTATAGGTATTATATTTTGCTTTGGGTTTTTGGGTTTTCGCTCTCTAATGGCAGCTTAAACCCTAAAGCAGATAATATTTTATCTTATTTTCTCTCTCTCTCCCTCTCTTAAACCCCTAAACTCAAGTAATCCTTTTAAAAGTCTTTTTCGTCTCATCAAATGTCGACAACCCTAGATTCCTATAAATATTAATCTTCTATAGCCTCTACAATCCTCTCGTCCACTACGAAACACTGTAGATCAGTATGAAAGTTACCCTAAAAGCTCTAGCTTTTTTTGTGCAGAATACTCGACTAAACATGAGTGTTTCTAGAGTAGTTGTCAGTGACAATGGAATTGAAAACATTGTATATCAGTCACAACGTTCTTGTCGATTGTTTGAGAGTAAATACCGTATCACCTTCATTGTGCTCATCTCATAGATTTGACAGATAATGCTCAAGTCCCTCATTGAAATGCTCTAATCATATATTTATTTTAAATGTTTAAATTAGTTTGTTTTCAATTTGATATATAATCAAGATTGTAAAATATCAGTTAGCCCTAGTGTTATGATCCATAAGCAAGTACTCATTTTCATTGTTTATAGTGTTTTGAAGTATTATTTACAGTGCTATTGATGAAAATAATATATGCATAAAGGAAAATACTATATATTGATTTAAGATAATTGTATACGATATGATTTTCTATGTCTTGTCATTTCATTGGTCGTAAAACATTAAAACATAACATTTGTAAGTTACTAATTTTTTTTTCATTAGGTTACGACTCATTAGTTTTTTTTTATAGATTTTTTATAATATATTTTTTTGA